>CM060250.1:81473442-82073442 GCA_030684275.1 Acipenser oxyrinchus oxyrinchus
GAATAGGTTTTTAGTGTTGGGAGTGGAACGTACTGTGAGTTTGACATCTTGTTAGTGAGTACAGTACAGTACCTTTGCAATTAGCCAGGTGTAACCAATCGCTGCCTGGCCTGCAGCTGATCGCATGGGAATCGTTTTGAGAACGCAGCACGCTGCTTCCTCCAAGGTGGCCAACTTCCTGTTTCCGCCCACCGTCGAGTCGACCCATCAATGGGGAATTGTACTACCACCCTTACACAGTGCCTTTTCTGGTTGGGAGAGAGATTTAGTGCATTGATTCTTTCTCTCTATCACAGGGAGTGAAAAATTGACAGTATTACATGAAAAACATGATTGACCACCGGTCCTTATCCGAGAGAGGGGTGTTAAACTAGATGAGGCAACTCTCAATTAGGTATACTGGCCTATTGAAGAGCCCTGGATCCAGATTAGGACCAAATTAAAGAGTAAAGAGCATAAACAGATTCTGTATTTTTTATTCCACTGTTCCCTTAACTTTTTTATTAACTTATTTTTAGTATGCTTGGGTGTTGCATCTCAAAAAAGGATAATTTAGTAGTGAGTCAAAAATAAATCTGTTAATATGTCACCTGATGTATAATCTTTAAAAATTCACAATTGGTGTTGACAGCTGCGAGATTCATAACAAGAGGAAATAAATTAGATTTAACAAGACAGCGTATGCCACGATTCAAGAATCCACACTCGAGGTTGGTAAAAATTTGAAAAAAGGTCTGAAAACGTAAATAGCTATACAGGCAAGAAGACATTTCAGGTATTTTATTTGTAATTGCAACTGCTGTACACTTTTAATTAAAAGCTCAATGTGACATCCCCTTTAACTGAAAACAATATTCATGGGTAACGATGTGATTCATACTTGTATGTATTAAATTGTCTTGTTAAGCTGCCTAAAGAGGTTTTTCTTAATAGGATCCCTATAAAGGGTTTATTAACAATATAGCTTTCATCTGTTCTAAAACAATTGATGCACAAGATGGGCCAGCATGAAGAACAGATCAAAGACGGAGCAGGAGGAGGCAGGTTTCAGACCCTCTCTCCTGGGAGTCGATGAATCAGAGATATGGGTTTGAAATACCAGGCAGACTCAAGCTGATTAAAGAGATGAGAAACAGTCTAAGAAGTAGGGTTGATGGTAGACATCAAGTAAGAGCTCATTACAAGCTCGCTGCACCACTTAGATTGTTGCCAATTTTTCAAACTCCTTTTGGAGACTTCAGTTGGCCCGATATGTAGAGCAATTGCTCACCTGAGAAGGAAAGCACCCAAATACACATTGTCTGCTCTGCACAGTGATGAAACCAGAATCTAAACAGGAATTTCAAGAAAATGTTGTATTCCCTAACATGCTGGGGCAATCAACTGAACTCACACAGCTTTACAACCACCTGCCAAAGGAAATAATGATATTTGTATACCCTTAAACATTGAGTTGTCTGTAGACCACGGATAGGGCTGATACATTTCCTGATTTATAAAACTAAAATCTGTGAAAATCAAGTAAAATAATTCATTAAAAAAACAAAACTGCACATGCAATAAAGTATACAAGATTTTCAGAAAACAAAAAAAAAGCAGCACAATCTTTGGATTATCCTGAGCAGCATACCTTAATTTACTGTCCAGCAAGCTTTGTTCATAAATCGAAGTTTCATTTCTCGTCATAAATACTGAGGCATCTGAAAAAGTATGTATGTAACATTTCTCAAAGCAGAACTGCTGTGATTGCGATTTGCTGCTGGTTTCCCAAACCCTGACTCACACTACAGTGCCTTGCCTAAAGTAATATTTGATAGTGCTACTCTAACTAGGGTCTATGAAACCAGCCAAAGACATTGCTCGATAAGCCTTGATGGCCAGAAGGTCACAAACATGCTGACTGTGCACCCCGATTTGTTTATGAATTAATTGATAAAAAAGAACAATTATATTCCTGCAAGAGGAGGTAAAGGGTCAATGCCACCCTGTGTAAAGATCATAACATTTGTTTCTGATTGCGCCAAAATAGTGCTTTCTTGCCTGAAGCTCTGTACCAGCAATTACAGGGATGCAGCGATACAGAAACTTCTATCTTTCCTTATCTTGTGCACCACTCATTCACTGGCATTCCAATACAAGTGATAATCAAGCAGTGTATTTGCAGTAAAGTGTTTGTTTTTTTTCAGTCCGCTTACATGCAGTTTTCCGTGGACCTAGGGGAGTATAACGAGCATCACAGGAAGACATCCTTCTAACGGAGAGGCCATATTTTATTTTACCTTCCACAGCAGGTTCAGCACCACATGCTTCTTTGCTTTTATTACATGTATTACAACCAATACATCCTAATATATGCTGGTGCCATGAAGTTAGCTTTACTGAAATGTCTGTTTACTGTGTGTGTGTCTGTTAACACTGTATAAGCCTCAGGGGACTGGTAAGAGGCTAAAAGGACTCATGCAGAATTCCAGATTGAGTGGGTGTTTAAAAAAAATCTGTTTCCAATGTCAAGCAGATTGAAAAGTGATACTTCGTGTTTCAGTAAGCAAATGTACAAAATACACAAGCTTGGGTGATTCAATTCTGTAAGTAAAATATAGTGTGTCCATAACTATACCAATATAACACATACAAAGTTGATATTATAACATACATTGACAAAGTAAATGTATATAGTACCAGCAGGGAGCAGTTTAGAAATTTATATCAAACTATAAATGCAAAATTTTAAAAAAAGAAAGAAACAAAATATAATTTAAAGCCATTTGTCTGTTTACCCACATTGACCCTGCTACTGTGTCTTAACCCTGCCCTTTTGGGACAATCCTCTTTGACATTTTTCATTTTCCATGATAATCTGATCCTTAGCCTGTCTGAGACTTTTAGCAAATGTGCCCAGTAGTGTGGATTGGGATGTATCTATTGTGATACCAATATATCACAAAAACACTGTTGTATTTTTAAATATTTGAGTACACCTGCCCTTCATGGATCTTACCTTTGCACATGTAGGTAGGTCAGGGGACGCTAACACAGATAAAGCGACTTACTGTAGCTAGGCCAAATCATTTTTCAAGATCTTCTTACAGCTTATAACCATTATAACACTTTATTTTATCCTCAGCCTCAAAACATGTTAAGATACAGGTCTGCTTAAGGCAGCTGTGAATTGCTTAAAGAGTAAGTAGCAAGGTTCTGAAAAATATAGCGCCATTATATTATATCTTAATGCCTAATTCTAATAATTTTTGCAAAGCTGCAATTTCTGTGTTACATGGAGTTGCCCTTGACTAAGCATAAATGCCCAATACCATATTTAATGAGCTGCCATCTAGAGTAGACTTAAAATGTTGTCCTCCTCTGATCTTGCAAGTTTGGCATTGAAAGTAATGGTGTCTTGTCAAACTCTGTTATAGGTTAAAAGGAAGCTTATCCCACATTCCCACCCTTGAGTTGTGCTACAAGAAGCATTTTTTTTATTATCATTTTAGTTATTTCGTAAAGCTCTTGTGTTATGAAAAGACTTAAAAGCTATGTTTCTGAAGGTCGGTTTTAGAAATGCTCATTATAGGTGTGCAGCAGTACAGTAGTACATCAATAATTTCAGCCAACATACTTCAGAAATACATCTTTAAGTCTTTTCAGTCTTTTCGGAAGCAGTTCTTTTGGATGAGAAAGTCTTTGGATGCACAGAATCAGAATCTCTTCATAAACACACATATTGACATTCTATTTGGCAAAGTTATTATAAACAATCCAAAATAGTCTGCACTTGGGTGACCAGATAGCAAGAGTGAAAAATCAGGACACTTTCAGTTGGTGAGGGGAGGAAAGAAACCTTGTGAACTACTGCACAACGCAAGCAAAGCAAACTACGTATCTTTCTTTTATAGATAGGCTTTTTTTATTCCTTCGCTTCCTGTGTGCAATGCACTTAGGCAAAAACAAAAACTTAGAGAAATGTAATTTTTTTATTAAATATCCAAATCAGTTAACTTTCTTGTTTACTGTTCAGATGACAATGATGTTTTAATCAGCCTAACAGTGCGTCTGTACTGGCTTCTATACGGTACGTAGCAGGTGGGACAAAGTCAGTGCTGCATTGTTTTGATTTAGGTTGCTAAGTCTAGTTTTCAGCAAATACCAAAAATGGACGACAAATCAAAACAAGCAAAGTATATTTCGGCTGAGGATCGTGTCAAGACATTTCCCAAATAAATTGTACAAGCACATGGAGGTAATTGTTTTGTACTTGTAATGTGACAAAGAAAATATGATCGATCGATGTAACTTCAGAATCACACATTAAACAAAAGGCTACTACAGAGGCTGCTGAACAGAACGTAAAATAAACAGCTTTCAGAAAAAAACTGGAAACTCAGCGCAGACAAAAAAGTATTCCTGTGTTGGTTGTAGCCAAGTTAAATCAGCACTGCAGGTACAATCAAGCACAGCTACCTCGGTTGAAACAACCTGCTGTTTACCTTTTAAATGCAGTTAGAATTTTAGACCCGAATAGGCATGTTTTCTGTACTGATAAAATACATTCCTAGATGGGACAAATAACATGACAACGAACGTGATACATATATGGACTTTATTAAAGAATGCCAGATACATTTGGGACTGTTTCTAATTGATGTCCACATCTGTATAACTTGGCAAAGCTTTGCCTTATACTTCTAACCAATTCAGTGGACGCAGACGTGCTTGGAAATATTAGGTGTATTTATTTAATGTTTAAACAGGTCCGCGAAATGTCTGTGAAATCCTAATTATAACCCTAATCCTAATTGGATGACTTGACCATGGGCATATGTTTGAATCCATTTTTTTCCCCACTGCGTTCGGTACTTTTTTGCTTTTAGCGACAGGCTCGTCAACAACACCAACCATCGTGACACTTCTCCAGTTAAACCGGACGCATAGGCACACGCACCAAGAAAAACACATGACGCATACTGCATCATATAACTGCAGGTTAACGTGATTGGATAGCCGCATAGATGCAATGCAAACAATTCACTCAAACAACAGTATGCTGTAGCACCGCGACACATATATGAAATTTCCTAACGAGAAAATAAAAAAATCACATTTTAAACCTGGATTTTCAACGTTTACTCTAAAAATTGGGACAAATGGCGTCCCGACAGTACCTCGATTGGGACGCGGGACAAAGCCCCTAATATCGGGACGATTACGATTTTATCGGGACGCCTGGCCACCCTGGTCTGCACTGTAAATGTTTATTTTATTTTTTTTATTTATTTCTTTCTTTGCAGACACCCTTATCCAGGGCAACTTACAATTGTTACAAGATCACATTATTTTTACATACAATTACGTTATTTTTTTTTACACATTATTTTTACATACAATTACCCATTTATACAGTTTATCACATTACTATATACTTCCCATCTCAGCATAATTATGTGTGCCATTTAAAATGTTGCACTTTCTGTAAACTCTTTTGTTTTTGCTTCCTTCCCATTTCTTTTGCAAATGAGGAATGTATCCATTTTTGACTCGAGAAACGATACACGAGATAAACTAAAACAAACTACCTTTCCAAGTGCCGTTTGGCAATGTCCTTCCTTCCTGACTTGTATCTGTCATTGATTTGATCTGAATACTTTAAATCCACCCCAACTACTGAGTGGCAGCAAATTCCTACATTTCTATTGAAGACTCAGCTTGCAAGATTTAAAACGAGATTACAATTAGGAACAGAGGCTAGTTTTGCAGGATTTCAAGCTTTATTACAGTTAGATAGGGAGGATTTATAACAAAATTGAAAACTGTGGCCAAATGTAAAAAAATGCCGAGACACAAAAACCCCAGAAGAATATGCCCGTGACCATAAAAATTTAGTTGAGCAAGACAGCAAAGGAAAGAAGGTACAACTTAAGTATACAAGCACTGTCGAGTTACTATACGTAACAGAAAAAAACAAGCATTTAGGAAAGTAAACGAAAACAATAATTTCATACAGTATATAAAAAGCGAAAGCCTTGAAAGAAAACGATTTTGGGGTATCTCGAAAATAGCTTTAATTAAACACCGAAAAATTGTATTCATAAAAAACGAAAAACAGAAGCCTTATTTATAATACAGTTAAAACCAGGGGTCTATATTATGAAGCACTATAAAAGCAGTATTTTTAAAACACAGTTTCTAGCAGAGGACTGAACAGATTCTGATCCAGCCAGCTGGAGCTCTGTATAAAGAAACGAGATGACCAAGCCTGTTTTTCATTTTAGGTAAATAGAAAATAAGACATACAGTATGAAGGATAGAGTGTTTGATAGTAGTGGGAAATGGGTGTATTTCTTTCTAATATGGCTTCATTTTCCCCTTCTAGGGATGCATATTCCAGTGACTATATACTGTGTGAACATGTTGTATAGTTTTTGGTATTTTTCTGTAAGTGTGGTGTAGAATCTTTTTGAGATGTTATATAAAGCCACTGTTGTATTAAACCACTAGGGCCTTGTCACATTCCAGGTTTACCATTGTGTATCATTGGCCGCTAAAGCCAGCCTCTATTTATTATTATTTTTATGTTAGTTGCTGAATATGGTCACCATTGTGCTCAAGAATGCTACCATCAAGGCAAAAATATGGCCTTAAATACAGCATTGAAAAGCAAAAAGCTGATTTCAATATAGACTGCAGGGTTCTCCCCAGGAATTCTGTACAGCCGGGCGGCAGAACATTATAGCCAGGAGCACTTTTAACAGAAAAATAAACGCCTTAAACTTGAATTTGAATAATGTGTTGTCTTTCTTTGGCTATCTCTGGTTGCTCTTTTTTATGTTCTACATTTTCTTTTTCATTACTGTTTTTTATTCTGGTAAATTTAGGCACTCTACAATTTGACTGGGGAAAGATAACTTTATTGGAGTTAACAAAAAAAAATGGTAACCTTTTCACTTCCTTTTTAGCTTAATTATTGAGCTTATTGCTTCATTTAAATTGTTTTCTTTGTTAAGTTTTGTTAATGCACGTCTATTTTTGTTTTTCGCTGTTCTACATTTTTTGAATGCAACTGTTCTTAAACCATTATTTTTACACAACAGTACTCACACACGTTTGGTCACCATAACTTGCATGAAATCTGAGTGTAATAATCCAGCACCTCTGCACTTAAGTATTTGTATATCAGCTGACAGTTCAGCTGATATCTCATCACGACTTTCTTCTTAAAGGTGTACAGCCCCTATACATGAACCCCCAATATATCTCACAAGTACCTAGGTACATATTTTTACGATATCACAGCAAAAGGAATAGTTTTTTTTTTTTTTGGTGAATATGTATAGCTGTTATGTACTATATATCTTACAGTACAATAATACAAGAAAAAAAAATGGACAATGATAATACCCGAAAATAATCTTAATATTTTTAAAGTAGCCGGCGCAAATATAGTATTAGGCGGTGGATTGGGCCGATTGCCAGCTTTATTTTGAAAACCCTGCATTCTTTGTCACTATTTTTGCTTTGAAAATAATCGGTTATTTTTTTAGCAGTCATTTTAATGTTTTAGCCTCTCGAAGTGCTTAACACAGAAAACCCGCCCCTTCAACTCTCTGATTGGTTAAATATTGTGTCAAGACGTTACAGAGCTGTCATGTGGTTCCAAGCTTTTTTTTTTTCTTTCACCCTGCAACGTGCAAGTGATCTAGTCTGCTAGAAGTGCAAGCAGTCCTTATTGTTAAAGGCATAGTAGCATCTGCAAGATGGGCGGATCAGGTTTTTTCAGCCGGGCGGCCCGCACAGCTGAAAAGGCCTGGGGAGAACCCTGGACTCATCAGGAGAACATTAAAAAAAAAAAAAACCCTTAGTAAATTGACTGTTCTGTAATTTTCCACATTATAATCTGAATATTACTCACATTGTGATTTGTACGTTCATTTATACAGTAGTTGAAATAATACTGTCTGTGAGATCTGCTATCAATGGCTGAGGAATGGCAGTGACTAATGACTTCTGAAAGATAGCGTCAGTGGCACAGCAGCTCCAGAGGTCCAGGGAGGTTTGTATATCAGACACAAAAAAGCAGATGGGAATTTTACATCAGATTAAGGAATCCATAGGCTTTTTACATTAAAAAATGTAAACCAAACCTTAATAATCCACAAAACAGTTCCTCATGTAAATCATTTAAAGAGCTGCAACCTTCTGTTGAGTCTTTTGGTGCTGACTCTTAGGGCTGATTCTTTGCTTTGTCTGTGTGATTGCGTCATTTATTTGCGAACTAGCATCAATAATTTAAGTCTCTTGAGACCTGCCTCATTTTGAATTGACTTCATTACAAAGCTTTTCCACACGTTAGCTGAAATCTAAGCATTAGAAACTGTTTTTTCTGGTGATCTGTAGATTGTGTGTGTGGAAAAGCATGCAGCTTCTTCAGTTAGAAACCAAAAAAAAACATGCTGGGTCTCAAAAGGTTTTATAAATGATGTAAATTGGTGGTTAAGTGGTGCAAAATTATTGTAAGTCTGTATCCTGTCAGGGCCATTTAACAAACGATTTACACTTCTTATACTAAAAACATCGCCTTTACTGCCATCACATTCTCTTGTTGAACATTGAGTCTGACTAACTAGAATCAGAGCTACTAGTCCCTATCCACAAAGCTTTAAGTTATTAAAATAATGTTTTTCAAAATATGTCTTAATTAATAAAAATACAGTTTTTAATTTGTTGTCAGCATCATTGAATGTCTTCAACTGTTTCATGAGTACTTTATTTCATTAAAAAAACATTCTGTAAATAACTTATCCTTTTTGAGTTACAGAGGCCCACAATATGAATTTTGGAGGAAAAATTCCAATACTGCTGATATGTGTGAAGTCTGCTTTTCTTGGTTAGTGCTAATTGCCTCTCATTTAACTGTCTTCGTCTCATTGATACAACAGCACTGTGATTAGGGCATCAGAAACAAAGCTAAACATTCACCAAGAAAAACCCCTAGAAAAAGTGAATAATTGTTATTGACTAAGAAATGTTTTATCACTCATTTTGTGGGTAACAAGCTAAAATGTTTTCAGATACAGTACAAACATGTCACTTCTTGAAGTGAAGTTGTTGTTTATTATGTAAAAATGCAGTTCCCTAAGGTGTGTTTTTTTTAAAAGATGAAGAATTGATGAAGCATGCAATTTTGTAATTAAATTTATATGAAGTGTCCCTTCAGAAAAGAGAAATGTCAGTCATCATTGAAGGACAACATTCCGAATGCAGACTAAACAGCTACTTTCCACATAAATAAAATCATGCATATTGCCTGAGGTTATTTCTCTCTTGCTCTGACAAACAGACTAGTGCTTTATTCAGGAGTACTGTATGTCTGGGTATATTGTTTCTGAAAACTTAAGACTGCTGTCCCTTGTGAGCAAATGTTAATGCATCACCAGCATGTCAGATTTTCTAGAAGAAGCACTCTATTAAAGCGGCATCTACTTAGCATACCAAAATTAGCCCCATCTAGGGCTGTTTTCAATAAGCGTTTGCATTGCAAGAAAGATTTGGATTTGCCCAGGTGCTTTGTGTACAACCTTTGAGGTTTTTTTAATAAAACATTCTTGGTTTATTATGCCAGTGTTTGAGAAATACTTTTTTTCACATTATTCATGAAAGAGATTTATTCTTATAACAGAACCATTGTACAGTAGTGTGGCAAAGTGGTAAGTGGTAGCAGGTGTATAGCAGGTGCAGTGAGGATACAGTAATTCCAAGAACGCACAGACAACAAAGTACAGGTGAAAATGATTGTTTTAATGGTTTATAATCCAATGGTCTGATGACCCGCCAGTAAATAATAAAGAGCTGGCAATACACAACAATGTGTATTGCACAGTAATAAAACGAAGGGTTGCAGTCCCGCAAATAATAAACACGGTACAAAACACACACAATTAGACACACACGATCACTGTTCCAAAGTGAGTGCTCTCAGTGCTTGTGGTGAGGTACAATATACTACGTGCTATTAGTGAAACAGGTGCTGATAACAATGTTTATTCGTGATAGTAGTGCAGTGATGATCCGGTTTCGTGCTGGCCCTTGGCGACAGCTCCGATCTGGGTTTAGCCGCCTAGTGATTACAAACACAGACAATTACTAAACAGACAAAGAAACAAACAAAACACTCACGAACTCCTTTCATTATTTATTTGGGGAAATCTCCGGTCCTTCCAGTTTCCACGTAAAACCCAAGCGAAGGAAAAGATTTACAATACTCCAGCCCTTTTATGCGATTATGCATGACCCCTTGGCAAACGATTGCAGCTGTTTCTATTGCCTGCAGCTGCTACCTCGTTTACCTTCCCGGTCAATACATTCTCGCACTGGAGTCTCGTCTTTTTCCAGGCTGATTGACTTCCCGACCCAGGGAATGAACTGTCAGGACAACCTGTCCAAAGCCTTTCCCTTTCGCTACTTTGTATCCTCACAGGTCGAGAGGGAGATTTACAACCAGAACTCATTATATTTCTGTCACAAGTAGCCACAAGAACATAGCCATATAGCAAGTATCTACTATAGTACGGTTACACTACATCTGTAGATGTTTATTATTTAAATGTGTAATAAAAATGTCACTTCTCTATTAAATTTGCAATTTAATTTTCATAAAAGCAAATCTTTCCAAATTCCAGCATGATGTTTTCTCTGTTTCAGTTATCCCATTAAACTGTATTACTTTGTTACCTTTCTCTTTTTAATCCCTTCCCCTTGTTTTCCACATCTCTGGTATTCGTATGTCAGTTCTTATCTCTCACATGTGAACAAATCAAACATAAATACCTCGCAGTTAACGTTTATAAGTATTTTTTATTTAAGGTATTAAGAATTAAAATAAAATAATAATTCTGCCCATAGAAATTAGTGTTAAAGGAGAGGGTTTGAAAGACCACGCTTCCCAAAAGCACCTTTAACCTAACCAGCATCGTAAGACCGTTGTAAGTGCAACATTTGCAAACTGCAGTATTTCCCGAACACCATCATAACTCCAGTCGTTCTTGAATGACTACTTTTCACGAGTGACCTACCGTGATCTTGACATATTACTGGAGGTTGCAATGCACTGTGGGAACGTAAAGCCAGAACTTAGCAAGGGCTGCTATTCAGAGGATAGTTGCTTTGAATTGTCAACAACACCACAGACGCCATTGTAGTCGGCTCGTTGCAATAAACGTTCACTTCAGCGAAATCCTGCCATTTCTTGTGAACCTCTGCATCTTGCAGAGGACCAGTGTTTGAAGCAATTTCTTCTCACTTCTTCTTTTTTGCTTGATTTGTTATGTTATTTTTTTAGTTTACAGAATAATATGTTTATTTCTTTTCATTCATATTTCTATGTCATTTTGGGTAAATATATTTTGTTTTTTTAATTCTTTTGCTTGTATTTTCAACCAGAGGTACATTTTTTGTTTGAATTACAAGAAAACTATCATTTATATATAGGCAACTCCATAAATTAGTTTCAACTGTGTTTCCCAACAAAGCCCTGAAGGAGCTATTCAAAGCCTAACGTTGCACGTCACGACATCAAGAGAGACTGGAAGCAACCGCACGTTCATCGTGACAATGAGTTCCAAGTACTTCTGTTATCGGGAAACAAGCCCCAGGTTAGTTACTGAAGCATTTCAATTAGATTTCTCTAGGCACCGTTCAGATAGCACAAATCTCAGGCAACTCTAGGTTAGCAATTGTTGTTAAAGTTGCTGATCTATAGACTCTAGGATTCAATAGCCTCCTTTGTACATATATTGCTATTGAGGTTACTCCTGAAATGCCAAACTGTATAATTTGATTACAAATGGCAGCAATGTTTTTGAATTTCTGACATATTGTTTACATCCTTAACAGTATCCTGTAGAACTTGCATCTTGCAGAGTTATTTTGTTATTTGGTATTTTGAAAGTCGCTATAAATATAGTGGTGCCACAATTTTGAATTTAATCCAAGGGTTAGTACCGATTTAGGTGCTGCAATTTCTGCATTACTGTAAACTCTAAGGTTTTATGAATTGAGCCCTATAGTTGTTTCTTGTAGCGATGAAAATGGGGGTTAAACTCAGAAAGCATGAATTTAGGGTTACATATTATTTTTACTAACCAGTAATTCTATACTGGAACATGTTTTTCTAGTTCTAGTGTCTGTGAAGTGAAGCTGAATACTGCATCTCTTTTATAATTAAGAGTGAAAAGCTGCCATATTATACATTGCCTAGCAAGCATGTGAAATGCCAATAACACTAATGTGCAAAGTTAGTTAGTTAGTCATGGGTCAAATTATCAAACTAAAAAGAGCTTCACCCTTAAATACATAGCAATTTAAGAGATGCTTAGGTCTAGAAAGATATAATAACGTAATATAGAAATACAAATATACAGCAACAAAATTAAGGCTGCCACACACCAGATATGATGCGATTTTTTAATGCGCGAGAGATACTTTTGCAGTGACATGACCATACACACCAGAAGTGACACAGAGGCGATGCGACAGGTTTGAAAACTGCCAGATCTATACAACCATGCAGAATTGCTATTGACAAAACTATGATCAAGACTGGTACATATTCGTCAACATGATGTAGTAATTATGAGTGTCTTCTCTGATGGTATATGGTAATAAGTCATACATACTAGGCTTATCCAGTTCCTTCGAATGGACTCCCATATATTGTCTTTCAAATCTGTATCTTTATAATTGCGATGACCTTTGTCATAAAGGTCATTTCTGGGTATTTTTTCAACGTCAAGTATTATTGTTTTCTCCTTCATTTTGGAAATTGCTTGGATTTCCACGTGCATAGAAGCTTTTCTCTGATTGCTCAATGCCTTAGTTGACACGCGACAAATCGCAAAAAATACAATTCAATCCTATTTATTTCATGTCGCTGCAGTGCCACCCCAGTGCTGCTCCCGCGTTGTCTGTGGTGTGAAAGATACTCATCAAAAGTATAGGCTCTATTCATATTGAAGCATCGCTGCAGTTTCTATTGCAGCATCACGTCTGGTGGGCAGCAGCCTTTAAGCCTACATTCACGCATTCTAAAAAAAAAAAAAAAAAATATATATATATATATATATATATATATATATATATATATATATATATATATATATATATACACACACACACATATATATATATACACACACACATATATATATATATACACACACACATATATATATAGTGGCAGAACAGATCTCTGCCTGGGAGAAATGTGCGGGTGTGGCTGTGTAATTAGTAATTGTTAATTGTTGTTGTGTTTAATTAATTTAATTGATATCACTAGCCTGTAATTAGCAGGCAGGTATAAAAGCAGAACCAAAATGTTTGTTCAGGGCAGTCTCCAGTCTGTGTGAAGAGAGAGGTTGTCACAGTGAAGAGACTTGTGTGCTCTTTAAAAAGGTAGTGTGGAAACCTTTTTGTGCGTGTTTAAAATTGTTTTGTGTTAATCAGTAAACGGCTTAGACATCCGATTTTAGTTAGGTTTGAGAAACAGTTAAGTTAGTACTCCATGTGTGAGTCAGGTTTTTGCTTTGTTTTGAATTTCTTTTGTTTCTGTAAACAATAAAAATTGCACAAAAGTGCTTAAAAACTTAAAATTCTTGTGCCTGGGTCTATAAAAGGGTCTATGAACCTTAAAACAAGTAAAATCTTTTACATTTAGTGGCAGCAGTACTAAGCCCTACAGACCCAGCACAGTTCAACTGAAATATTGAAATTATATATATACACTACCGGTCAAAAGTTTTAGAACACCTCCATTTTTCCAGTTTTTATTGAAATTTACGCAGTTTAATGTCTCAATGTACTCTGAAATTAAAGCATAGAAGAAATAAACAATTGGAGATAAAAAAAAAATCATGGAATCGTTTTGTTTAACAAAATTTAATCTAAATTTTTGACTCATCAAAGTAGCCACCTTTTGCAGATATAACAGCCGAACACACTTGTGGCATTCTTTCTACAATGGAAATCAAATATTGTTTGGAAAGTTCTTCCCAACACTGTTGCAGAAGTTCCCACAAATGTGTTGCACTTGTAGGTTCAGGGTGCCACTCACTCTGTGCAAGTCGCCGACTCTGGATCCAGCAAAAGAGCCCCAGACCATCACACTTCCTCCTCCATGTTTGACAGTTGGTGTCACACACCGAGGAACCATCCTTTCGCCTACTCGACGAATTACAAAAACCTGCGTGATGAACCGAAGATTTCAAATTTTGATTCATCGGTCCATAAGACCTTCTTCCAGTCTTCAGTAGTCCACTGGCGGTGCTTCATGGCCCAGGCAAGCCTCTTTTTCTTATTTTGCCATCTTAGCAATGGCTTTCTTACTGCCACTCGACCTGTCAAACCTGCAGCTCAAGTCTTCTCTCACAGTTGAAACTGAGACTTGCTTACTTCGACCAGTGTTAAGCTGTGCTTGAAGCTGTTGTCCTGTGAGCCTATCACGCAAGCTGTTGACTCTCAGAAACTTGTCTTCTGATTCTGTTGTGGCTTTGGGTCTGCCAGACCTCTTCCTGTCAGAGTTTCCTCAGTTTCCAAGTGCCTTTGATGGTGTAGGAAACTGTACTCACTGACACCTTGGCTTTCTTTGCAATTTCTCTAAAGGAAAGACCTACACTTTTAAGGGTTATAATGGTCTGTCTGTCTTCCTTTGTTAATTGCCTTTTTCTCGCCATTATGATAGCAATATACTACTTCCTGCAGTACAATACTGTCCAAATAATGCTTAAGAGGGTGTAGTAACACAGTCTGTTCCAACACTGCTTTTATACAGACAGAGGGTTTGTAAGTAATCAACAAAAGTTGGGACACCTGTAGGAATTGTTAGCATCAACTTTCAAGGCTTAATTTACTTCCATTGCTGCAGAACAGCTGTAAGTTGTTAACCCATTACTTGTTCCCTGAAAAAGGCCTTTTTGTATAACTCTGAAATGTACATTATTTTTCAGTTTTTGGTAACCTAATCTTTTTTTTTTAACCTCTGGCACTTTACTGCTTACCTTTGTACCATTTCAGGTTATTCACTGGACTTGAACTGCTTAAATTTCAATAAAAACTGGAAAAATGGGGGTGTTCTAAAACTTTTGACCGGATGTGTATATATATATATATATATATATATATATATATATATTTATACAGTACTGTGCAAAAGTTTTAGGCAGGTGTGAAAAAATGCTGTAAAGTAAGAATGCTTTCAAAAATAGACATGTTAATAGTTTATATTTATCAATTAACAAAATGCAAAGTGAGTGAACAGAAGAAAAATCTACATCAAATCAATATTTGGTGTGACCACCCTTTGCCTTCAAAACAGCATCAATTCTTCTAGGTACACTTGCACAGAGTTTTGAAGGAACTCGGCAGGTAGGTTGTCCCAAACATCTTGGAGAACTAACCACAGTTCTTCTGTGGATTTAGGCAGCCTCAGTTGCTTCTCTCTCTTCATGTAATCCCAGACAGACTCGATGATGTTGAGATCAGGGCTCTGTGGGGCCATACCATCACTTCCAGGACTCCTTGTTCTTCTTTACGCTGAAGATAGTTCTTAATGACTTTCGCTGTATGTTTGGGGTCGTTGTCATGCTGCAGAATAAATTTGGGGCCAATCAGATGCCTCCCTGATGGTATTGCATGATGGATAAGTATCTGCCTGTACTTCTCAGCATTGAGGAGACCATTAATTCTGACCAAATCCCCAACTCCATTTGCAGAAATGCAGCCCCAAACTTGCAAGGAACCTCCACCATGCTTCACTGTTGCCTGCAGACACTCATTCGTGTATGCTCTCCAGCCCTTCGCAAACAAACTGCCTTCTCCTACAGCCAAATATTTCAAATTTTGACTCATCAGTCCAGAGCACCTGCTGCCATTTTTCTGCACCCCAGTTCCTGTGTTTTCGTGCATAGTTGAGTCGCTTGGCCTTATTTCCACGTCGGAGGTATGGCTTTTGGCCAAGTCTTCCATGAAGGCCACTTCTGACCAGACTTCTCCGACAGTAGATGGGTGTACCAGGGTCCCACTGTTTTCTGCCAGTTCTGAGCTGATGGCACTGCTGGACATCTTCCGATTGCGAAGGGAAGTAAGCATGATGTGTCTTTCATCTGCTGCAGTAAGTTTCCTTGGTCGACCACTGCGTCTACGGTCCTCAACGTTGCCCGTTTCTTTGTGCTTCTTCAAAAGAGCTTGGACAGCACATCTGGAAACCCCTGTCTGCCTTGAAATTTCTGCCTGGGAGAGACCTTGCTGATGCAGTATAACTACCTTGTGTCTTGTTGCTGTGCTCAGTCTTGCCATGGTGTATGACTTTTGACAGTAAACTGTCTTCAGCAACCTCACCTTGTTAGCTGAGTTTGGCTGTTCCTCACCCAGTTTTATTCCTCCTACACAGCTGTTTCTGTTTCAGTTAATGATTGTGTTTCAACCTACATATTGAAATGATGATCATTAGCACCTGTTTGGTATAATTGTTTAATCATACACCTGACTATATGCCTACAAAATCCCTGACTTTGTGCAAGTGTACCTAGAAGAATTGATGCTGTTTTGAAGGCAAAGGGTGGTCACACCAAATATTGATTTGATTTAGATTTTCTTCTGTTCACTCACTTTGCATTTAGTTAATTGATAAATATAATCTATTAACATGTCTATTTTGAAAGCATTCTTACTTTACAGCATTTTTTCACACCTGCCTAAAACTTTTGCACAGTACTGTATATATATATATATATATATATATATATATATATATATATATATATATATATATATATATATATATATATATATATATATATATATATATGTAAACAAGCCGGCACTCATGGTCATTCGTTGCCCCTTTAAAGATGACCCAGCACACAGGAAATGGAGTTTAAGCGCTGACGCGCTATTTTTAATACACGAAAGGAAATAAACAAACAAAATCCTAACTCCGTGTTGGAGCACTGACTACACAGACAGGTTCCTGACTAGCTAGCAGGACGGCTAAGCCGTTTACCTGCCAAACAAAATAAACAAACAAAACACACACAGGTTTCACACAGAACAAAAGGTTTTGCACTACCTTTCTTTTTACGTTTGAGCACACTATCAAGCGGGCTCCTATACACACCAGACACCACCCCCCGAATTACCGCCCTGGATTTGAAGTGTCTGCGGGAAAATGAGGTGATGTCCTCTGACACCGTGGTCGGATTGGTGCGTAAAGTCTGGTTCGATCGTCAACTTAATCTGGCATGACTAGGACGCGAGGGTGTTCGGCAACTAACAAAAAGATCCAAAAGGATGAAAACGTGCTAGAGTGCCTCGCATAACGAGTTTACAAACTCACCTCAAGATCCGGCTTCAGTCTCCATCGTTGCTGCTCTCCTTACTTCCTTAGTGTCATTTGAAACTCCACCCATCATCACAGCTTGTGCTCAGTCCTCTAGTTTCTAGTGAGATGGCACTTTCGATGCAGAAATTCACAATAAACAAACATGTGCAATTTATTTTTAATAAGCAAACAATCAATTAAATTAAATTAAATTTGGGACTATATTACACCGTGGATGTATGCACAATAAAAGTTTCTGGTTTTGTCTTAATATAAATGTGTTTTAATTATTTTAATTATTTTTCTTCCAAGAAATGACAGGTAGCCGTGTTATAAGCGGTATAAACCACTTCGGGCCATGCGGTTCCGATGATATATACCACTTCTGGGGTGTTTAAAGGCCCTCAGGTGACGCCCGTGCCTTATCACCACCCCAGGCGTGGTATATATTATGGAAACCGCACAACCCGTTGTGGTTTATTCCTTACATATATAGTTGTAATATTAATATTAAAATATAACAATGCACTTTATAATAATATATGTATTACGATGTAGTGTAGTGATTCCCTTTTGAATAATATCCATCCAAGTGTATTTTGTGTTATTTGAAAAATGTAAACCCTTGGTTTCTAAGGCCTCAGAAAGACTTTTGTGCATTGTGAACTGTTATCACCCAAGACAAAAGTATGTGTTGTTAATAATAGGCTTTAAAATCTTTTTGCTTTTATTAATTCATTTGTTTTCATGCAGACTCCTTGAAGGTAGTGGATTGGTTTGTCCTACATTTTGACTGTTGCAGAAACGAATGGAATTCATGTAGATGTTATGAATGGAGGAGGGCTGTTTGTCACTTATTCAGTGGAAATGTTCCCAGCTGAATTCATGCTGTGACCCATTTCCACTGAGAATGATGCATTTATTAGCAGTGAAAGAAACCTGCCACTTCCTATATACCCCAGCTATGATACACAGGTCTAATCTAGAGATCCTTCAGTTTAATCTAACAGGATACACACAAGCTGTTGTAACCCTTCTTTCTTGACAGATTGGCTTTTTCTATAAGACGATACTTCGTCTAAATACACTTAATAGAATCCATTAGTAGATAGATTTTCTTTTTGAAAACAATATTTAGCTTTTTAGATTTCTGAAAACCAGTGCAGTGGAGAAATGCATTGTAACAACATGAGTCAAGTGATAAAATAATGAATTACTATCCTGGCTGTTACACTGAAGAGGGAAATGTCTCATACTACACATTTATTCTATCAAACTCTTTCAAAGTAAAATCCAAAGTAGTTTCATAATTCATAACAGTTATTTACTTGAATTCAGTTTAATCCACTTTAAAATCTTTCTATTGAAAAGGATTAGTAAATACCATGAAGCAGGGCTTTTTGACACACAGCAGAACCCTGATATGCTCTGTCTCGTATTGATTTTGCTACTATGTCAACATGAGGCATGAAAATTGCAGTCCATTATTATACTGCACTTAAATAAGAAAAAAGGCTGTGATATAGGAACATTTTAATAGGGTCTGAAAGCCTTGGATTAGACCGTATCCGGAAAAATATCCCAGAGTGTGCTTTACCTGTTTACCTTTTGTGCTTGATTTTAACTCGGTAAATGGACCAATATTTGTGCAAGGAGGGTTGTCAGATGTTTTATCAACACTTTTAAAACATTCTTGGCTAGCAACAGCAGGTGCAGCATCGTTTCCCTGCAGGTTATGTTCATGCGGACTTGGAGCTTGTAGTCCGATCTACACGGCTGGTAGCAAGCTTTGCACGAATGTGACGTGCATTTTTAAAGAGAGAAATCAGCGAATCTGCTGCAAGAGTCAACAGACGCAAATATTCTTATGTTAACGCTTTGCAAGAATGTTCTCAAAATGATATGTTTACCACGATTTTGGAGTCTCGATTGAGGTTGATATTTATGATAGTAACCTGTGAAAGTTAGTAAACTGAGTGTGAAGGCTGTTGCCAGTTATTGTGAAAAATGCACACATTTTAACCTTAGAGGGAGTGATGGTTGAAGATATAAGAGATAACTCTATCGTGGTCTCTGAATACCATTGGTCATACAACATGAGGTGCTGATGCTGTTGAATTAATTAACTGTCAGATGCTAAGCCCAACACTTCAGATAAGGTTTTGGATCTGGGAGTAACCTAACCTCTAATTTTAACACTGATAGGGTAAAATTTATTTACAGGGGGTAAAATGCAACATTACCTTGAAATCATGAGTAATCTCAGTAAAGGCATTAAAAAAGAGCCTTCTATTTTAACTGCAGTGCTACTTTGAACTACTCTACAACCACTCGTGTGTTCTACAACGTTCTATATTGGCTCAGCACATCTTTTTTGAGGTATCACAGACTCTGCAAATTAATTACGTTACTTCTGTTTTAACATTAAATTCTTAAACTCAGATAACATGTTAAAACTTCAATATAAAACCATACAGATAAATACAATAAGGAAATGAGTTCTAAAACAGTTTGTTTTTAGCGGTTGCCTCTGACGATGGTTCCAATTGGATTTGTAGCTGTAGCTGGAATGCGGGTGTTTACGCTTCAACCTGTGCAGCTTTGAATTTTTCTTATTCTTACTGTGATTGACTGCAAAGACAGCAGGGCTGGCCAGAGATTGGATAATGGTTGCTGGGTTGTTTTTTTTTGTGTGTACAGTTTCCTAGTAACTGAAGACGTATTTGTGGAAGTTTTAGGGGAGGCAGGAGGGGAGGCAGGCTGTGCAGCAAAGTTGCTATGCATATTTTTACGCATTCAGTTTAAATTGAGTGCATATTTTGAGTTTTTTAATGCGTAAAAACGGCAGGCACGCAGCTTAAGTCACTCTGAATCTCTTTGCTGCTGAAGACGACTATGATCAGTTCTCATCACTCTATAGTGCAGTTCTACTAACAGCGTAGTATACACAGTTCAGGGGCCCGTTTCATTAATGTTGTGTGACTGCGATGTGCTTGCGAGATCGCACAGGACTGCAATGCTTGTGTTTCATCAAGCACATCCAAACAAGGCCACTTGCGATTACTCTGTCTGCGATCTGCTAGCTGTCGTAAAGTGTTTTTAAAGAAGCATTGTTGGCTAGAAAACATTTTAATTTAGAAGTCGCTTGATTGGAGGTTGAAAAGAGTTGCCTGGCTGTGGAAAGAGAATGGAGGTGGAGAGGAGAAGACTGGAATTAGAAGAGATGGAGTTTATCTTTGTGAAGTTGCCAGTCAGAACGAAAGCGCAACAAGTAAAGTTATAAGTACATTTTGTTAGTTCATAGTATTTCTGTTGTTTTTACTGTAAACTGCACTTTATATTTTCATGCTTTTACTGTTTAAAAGCACTTCATATTTCTAGATTTTTACTGCTGAACTGCACATTTTATTTTAATTGTGATGCAGTGTAAGTTATTGCATTTTGTAATTTATTGTGAAATATTCTGTTCTGTTTGTTTTTAATATTAATTAAAAGAAACATTAAGTAAACTGGAACATTAATGTTGTACTACTGGGTATACAATATAAATACATTTCAACAATTAGCATATTAAGCCTAACGATTAGAAATTAACTAACATATCTGCATCAATTTTACTCTAAAACACATCAAATAACAAGAGGAAGAATAACAGCAGCAACACTACGACTGCGACAACTATTGATAATAATAATAATAATAATAATAATAATAATAATAATAATAATAATAATAATACTAAAACACACATAAATAGAACAAACCGTGTGGTGTGGGGATATGAATGCAAGTACAATGTTTTTTTATTTTTTATTTTTTATTTGCTCCAGTCACAAAACAATGCGGGGAAGCTATAAAAAAAAAAGGCCAACAAAATGCTTGGATATATAGTAAAAAGTATTAAATTTAAATCAAGAGAAGTAATGTTAAAACTTTGCAATGCATTAGTAAAACTTCTAGAATATTGTATTCAGTTCTGGTCACCTCGCTACAAAAAGGATATTGATGCTATAGAAAGAGTGCAAAGAAGAGCAACCCGAATTATTCCTGGTTTAAAAGGCATGTTGTATGCAGACGTGCTAAAATAATTGAATCTATTCAGTCTTGAAAAGAGAAGACTACGCTGCGATCTGATTCAAGTATTCAAAATTCTAAAAGGTATTGACAATCCCACTAGACACTTTCCATATGTAGTGGATATTGGGATTCACTTAACAGAACATTTAAGGCTAAATTAACAATAAGTCCAATTGAACTATGACATCTGATTCGGAATATAATTTTAAAAAGTGAAAAGTTTACAAATATATACACCATATATATTGTTTTCTTACAATTTATAACTTCAAAACAATTAATTATTATTATTGATATTATTATTTTGTTTAAGTGAAGCCTATATCCAAGGCAAATCATTAAAATACAGTATGTAACATTTACAAGATTACATAAAATCACAAAGTAGCAGTTCATGACATACAAAATTTACTAATAAGCAGTTTTTAAAAATGCAATAAAAACCAATGTCCACTACAGAGGACCAAAGTTAATGGGCCAGGTGTTGTAACAGGGGGTAGTGTTAGGTGTGTGGGTCGTCACAGAATAATAATGAATCTGACACAGAGCACTGGGTGTTGACATGTCACACAGGTGCTTAGATTTATTAATAACACAAGTGCTGCAGTGGCACCAGCAATGGTAGCCCTAGTGTCAGATTTAATAAACAAAACCAAGCTAAAAATAAAAGTTTGCCACACAAGGCGAGCGCTAGTCTCACTAAAAGAGATGACCCGCTCCAGGAACCTACAACACTACGTTACCCTTTCTATACTGGTTGGGATCAACACCCTCTAAACTAACCTACTGCTGTTGCTCCTGAAGTCCCAGCCTCCCAGTGACTCCGGGTCGTTACGACAGTCCTGGCTGAGCAGAGCCTTCACAGGCACCGTCTTGCAGTTGAAGGGTTCCATGGTAGTTATCCTGCGGAGCGAACGCTTTCCTCCTCTAGGTGAACAAAGCACCTGTCTGTGTAGTATGGCAGTGCAGTCTAAATTGGTTGCCTAGCAACATGTCCCAGCTGCACACATACACGCAAGAACCAGTGACAGGGTCGTCCCTGTCATGTGTATGTTAAATCCTTATTTATAATTCTAACTATACACACTCCAAGCTTTAAGAGTCTTTTCAGAAGAAGCACCAATGGTAGAAAAGAGGACAGTTAGTTAGCCTGGTAACTTAGCACAAACAGCAAATGAGAATTATACAAAGTACACATAATAGAATATTAAACAGGTAAGAAATTAAATATTCCTAAATGTAGATGATATAAAATATCCTTTTAATTTATTGCAAATGCACTTTGTAAGTGTAAATGTAAGAATTTGTAATGGCACTTGAAACAGGGAATTATTAGGCTTCCAAGCCATAGACTGGGGAAGCCTATTGTTTTTGTTAGGATTATTATTATTATTATTATTATTATTTATTTTATTTTTTTCTGCCAAAACATGCTCAAAAACTCACGAAATTCGGAACACTGGTAGATGCCTATGGAGGATAGTCGGTGATATTCAGCAAATTTGCGCAAGTCACATGGTTCGGCAGCCATATTGGATTTTGCGGAATTTGTTAAAACGCCTGTGTCTCGGAAACCACTTACTGCAGAGTTCTAAAAATTGCTATACATGTTGAGGGATAGTCCATGATTAACTGCTGTTAATATGAAGCTGATTGGTTTTGTGGTTTGGCAACCACATTGATTAATGACATAAAATTATCATAAAAATATAAAATCATCAAAATTCAAACATCTTCTTCTCTGAAACCGCTTATCCGATTGAAACAAAAATTGGAATAAAACATCTCAGTATGGTCATCTGTTGCTACTGTGAAAATCATGGTGTCCACACTGCATGACATCATCAACATACGCAACTGGCTATAAAACTGCGTATAACTTCTTATCGGTTGCACCAAAACGCACAAAATTTGACACAGATGTAGAGGACTATGGGATGTTGTATCGTGGTCAATATGGCGGCCTTTGGTCACATGGTGTGGCAGCCATCTAGTATTTAATGACAAGTTTGGACAATATTCAAAAGTTTTCTTCTCATGAACGGTAAATAGTACAGCTGTGAAAATTTTTGTACATAGTGCGCTCATGTCCACAACTGATTCTACTTCAGGAAAAATGGATCAGTCACATGGTGTGGCAGTTATGTTGGATTTTGTGTAAAATGCTTAAATGACAACTCCGCATGAACCCTTTGGCCGATTGACGTGAATCTTGGGTATACGTTACAGTTGTGATGATAACGTTTCATCTATAATAACCAATGCGCTTAAATTTCATGATAACTGCTTGGAAGCTGTAAAGTTGCTCGCAACTCTAGTATTTATTTATCGTTGTTTATCCCTTACGTAAATGGACAACATATTTGTGTCATTTTTTAAATGGTGGTCTTTGATTTAAAAACAGTTTTATCAATCAAAACAACTGTTTCTGAATATCACTGAATTCATGACTGTGTGGTAGAATGCCTTTCCTTTGTTCAAGTTAATGCAATGATGCTCTGTACAAGAAATATGTTATTTATGATAACATAACATAGCAATAAGCCAGTTAAAATGTAATGCCATTTATTGTAACACACAGCAACATCTCTTTTATGGCACTTTTTATAGCTTTTGGATCAGACAATTACAGATCTGTTGCTGCCTGTCTGAGTTCATGTAAATGAGTTGCACTTAGACGAGATGTGACTGTCACCCATCTCTGAGCCAGCTTATGGTTTTTTTCAGTGCTAATTTATTAAATTTCCCTTTTACTGGTTCTTTCATTGCTCTGTATTTTAAGTTTATTTTCTATACCATCAGAAAAGGACTGTTAACTACTGTATGTAGAAAGATTCAGTGCCTTGAATTTTCAAAGATATTCATATTTGTTGTGTTTGTGGCCATAATTGAAACTGGTGCACAATTTACTTACAATGCCTGTTAAATGGCTGGTCAACATCCTTCCCACCCCAACAACCTATTTTTGACAGTTTACTGACAAGTTTACCCTACTTGTGAAAAGGGACAAGGAGTGATTACTGTTTAGCAAGTTAATATGCACTGTTTGAAAGCGTTGAATATGGAGTGTAAAAGCCTGGTCAACATGTTGTTGACAACCCTGCGACAACCTGGCAATGTGTTGCCTAGTTTAGGACACTGTTATATTTTGCTAGCAATATGAACAAACTCAGTACTAGCCAATAATATGTATTTCACACTTTTACAGTACATTCAGAATACAGTGTAAGTGATTTCCATTACATGAGAGTAGATGTTAAAACTTCATGCTGATTTGAACTCGGCTCTCGCCAAGATAAGCACCAACTAAGACGTAGCTTTACACTAAACTAATGTATGTAAGTCGCCTTGGATAAAGGCATCTGCTAAATAAACAAATAATAATAAAATAGTATTTATAAGGCAACAGCCTGTACTGTGGCTGTCAACACAAACTTGTGTGCCAGGCCTTTAGACTTATTCAGACTCAAGACCTTTATGACAAACATTTATTTTCATTCTTTGAACTTGAGTTGATGGGAGATGGATCAGTGCCATAGTGCATACCATAAGTGGGTTCCAATTGCACAATGTTCCCCACTTTACCCCTTTGATTAACAACAGAGAAGAAACAGCAAAGATCCACTAAAAACGATAGCTAACAGAATCTAAAGAAATCAGATTGACTGACAATGCTGCTGGGAGAGGACAAAACAACAGTTATTTTCCTAGATAAGACAAAGTGCAGCCTTCACTTACCTACTGGCAAATATTCCATTTATGTGATTATATACAGTATATTTGGGTAAATTGGCTATTATACAGAGTGAAGCACTGTGTTCAGAAAAGCTTTATTTTAGAAGTTGCCTTCTATTAAACATAGAAAAAAGATAAACTACTTTCTCTTGAGGTGAACAGAATTCTTACAGATCTTTCTGTATAGGTACAAAATAATGAGAGCCACTTATCAAAACAGACTGCTTACCCTCGGCAACTTCGCTGATTGGACTCTCCTGGGAAAGCAAAAATCTGTGAGAGCACACATGGTAACCTTGCAATGTATATTTAATTAATTAGTCCAGATAAAAAAGAGACAGATGTTAATGTCTGTACAACAGTGCTGACGTTTCAACCCTGCCAGCGTCTTCCTCAGAGCATTCTGTGTATATATATGTATATATATATATATATATATATATATATATATATATATATATATATATATATATATATATATATATATATATATACTGTACTGTGCCGTGAAAAAAGTATTTGCCCCCTGTCTGATTTTCTGCATTTTTTATATATTTGACACTGAATATTATCAGATCTTCAACCAATGCCTAATATTACATAAAAGGGACCCTGAGTGAACAAATAATACAAAGATTTGATACATATTTCATGTATTTATTAAAGAAAGTTATGCAACACCAAATGCCCCCGTGTGAAAAAATAATCACCCCCTTAGACTCAGTAACTGGTTACGCCACCTTTAGCAACAATAACAGCAACCAAATGCTTCCTGTAGTTATTGCTTAGTCTCTCACAGCACCGTGGAGTAATTTTGGCCCACTCCTCCATGCAGAACTGCTTCAACTCAGTGACATTTGTGGTTTTTCGAGCATGAACTGCTCGTTTCAGGTCCTGCCACAACATCTCAATGGAGTTTAGGTCTGGACTTTGACTAGGCCATTCCAAAACTTTAAATTTCTTGTTCTTCAACCATTCTGATGTAGACTTGCTTGTGTGTTTCGGATCATTGTCTTGCTGCATAACCCAGCTGCTCTTCAGCTTCAGCTCATGGACGGATGGCCTGACATTCTCCTGTAGAATTCTCTGATACAGAGCAGAATTCATGGTTCCTTCAATGATGGCAAGGCTTCCAGGTCCTGATGCAGCAAAGCATCCCCAAACCATGACACTACCACCACCGTTGGTATGAGGTTCTTACTGTGGAATGCAGAGTTTGGTTTTCGCTAGACATACCCATGTGGGGCCCATGTCGGCCAAAAAGTTCCAGTTTTGACTCATCTGTCCATAGAACATTGTTCCAGAACTCTTGAGGATCATCCAGTTGCTTTTTGGCAAACTTGAGACGAGTATTCATGTTCTTCTTAGTGAGCAATGGTTTCCGCCTTGCTACTCTGCTATGAATCCAATTTTTGCCCAGTGTCTTTCTGATGGTGGAGTCATGAACACTGACCTTAGCCAGGGCGAGAGAGGCCTGCAGATCCCTAGATGTTGTTCTAGGGTTCTTTGTGACTTCCTGGACGATTTTACGCCTTGCTCTTGGAGAGATTTTGGCAGGACGGCCACTCCTGGGAAGATTCACTACTGTCCCAAATTTTCTCCATATGGACAATATGGCTCTGACTGTGGTTTGGTGGAGCCCCAGAGCCTTAGAAATGGCTTTGTAACCCTTTCCAGACTGATAAGCATCAACAACTTTTTTCCGGGGGTCTTCAGGAATTTCTTTTGTTCGTGGCATGATGTGCCTCTAGAACCTGTGTGCTGAGAACTTCACTCTGATGTTAAGGGCCAAAGTTAGTCAGATTTATATTGGGCAGGGATGGCCCAAATCAGGCCTGGTTGTTAACCAAAGTACTCAAACAGCTGACCCTAATTATCCCTTTAATTGGGTTGAGTTAAGGGGGGACAATAACTTTTTCACACCTGAAGATTGCATGTTTGATTACCTTGCACACCAAACAAATGAAAGAAGCACCAAACTTTGGTGTCATTTTTTCTCTCAGACTCCCTCTATATACTACTACAACCCACAAAAAGATCTGACCAAATACAATGTGAAAAATTTGCAAAAATGCAGAAAATCAGACAGGGGGCAAATACTTTTTCACTGCACTGTATATATATATATATATATATATATATATATATATATATATATATATATATATATATATATACAGTACTGTGCAAAAGTTTTAGGCAGGTGTGAAAAAATGCTGTAAAGTAAGAATGCTTTCAAAAATAGACATGTTAATAGATTATATTTATCAATTAACTAAATGCAAAGTGAGTGAACAGAAGAAAAATCTAAATCAAATCCATATTTGGTGTGACCACCCTTTGCCTTCAAAACAGCATCAATTCTTCTAGGTACACTTGCACAAAGTCAGGATTTTGTAGGCATATAGTCAGGTGTATGATTAAACAATTATACCAAACAGGTGCTAATGATCATCAATTCAATATGTAGGTTGAAACACAATCATTAACTGAAACAGAAACAGCTGTGTAGGAGGAATAAAACTGGGTGAGGAACAGCCAAACTCAGCTAACAAGGTGAGGTTGCTGAAGACAGTTTACTGTCAAAAGTCATACACCATGGCAAGACTGAGCACAGCAACAAGACACAAGGTAGTTATACTACATCAGCAAGGTCTCTCCCAGGCAGAAATTTCAAGGCAGACAGGGGTTTCCAGATGTGCTGTCCAAGCTCTTTGAAGAAGCACAAAGAAACGGGCAATGTTGAGGACCGTAGACGCAGTGGTCGGCCAAGGAAGCTTACTGCAGCAGATGAAAGACACATCATGCTTACTTCCCTTCGCAATCGGAAGATGTCCAGCAGTGCCATCAGCTCAGAACTGGCAGAAAACAGTGGGACCCTGGTACACCCATCTACTGTCCGGAGAAGTCTGGTCAGAAGTGGCCTTCATGGAAGACTTGCGGCCAAAAGCCATACCTCCGACGTGGAAACAAGGCCAAGCGACTCAACTATGCACGAAAACACAGGAACTGGGGTGCAGAAAAATGGCAGCAGGTGCTCTGGACTGATGAGTCAAAATTTGAAATATTTGGCTGTAGCAGAAGGCAGTTTGTTCACGAAGGGCTGGAGAGCGTACACGAATGAGTGTCTGCAGGCAACAGTGAAGCATGGTGGAGGTTCCTTGCAAGTTTGGGGCTGCATTTCTGCAAATGGAGTTGGGGATTTGGTCAGAATTAATGGTCTCCTCAATGCTGAGAAGTACAGGCAGATACTTATCCATCATGCAATACCATCAGGGAGGCATCTGATTGGCCCCAAATTTATTCTGCAGCATGACAACGACCCCAAACATACAGCGAAAGTCATTAAGAACTATCTTCAGCGTAAAGAAGAACAAGGAGTCCTGGAAGTGATGGTATGGCCCCACAGAGCCCTGATCTCAACATCATCGAGTCTGTCTGGGATTACATGAAGAGAGAGAAGCAACTGAGGCTGCCTAAATCCACAGAAGAACTGTGGTTAGTTCTCCAAGATGTTTGGGCCAACCTACCTGCAGAGTTCCTTCAAAAACTGTGTGCAAGTGTACCTAGAAGAATTGATGCTTGATGCTGTTTTGAAGGCAAAGGGTGGTCACACCAAATATGGATTTGATTTAGATTTTTCTGTTCACTCACTTTGCATTTAGTTAATTGATAAATATAATCTATTAACATGTCTATTTTTGAAAGCATTCTTACTTTACAGCATTTTTTCACACCTGCCTAAAACTTTTGCACAGTACTGTATATATATATAAATGATGGTTACTGGTAATAAAATAGACAGCATTTATAAAGTGTATTGTATTTAGATGTTATCAGTGAAAGTTGACTGGTATTAGGGTGAATTACAGTTGTTTGGACTGTAATATCTTACTAGTATATGCATTGACTATACCAATAGTACTGATTATCCACATGAATAAGGCTACATTTTTTTCAGTTCTCGCAGATTTCATGATTTCTGTGTAATGCGCCCATTGCCGTGTAATATGTAGTTCTCCATGAAATTCCCATTTCTGAAAGAATAGTGTAAACATAGGCTACATATTTACTGACACACAACCTGTCACATTTAGGAACCTAAACACATTGCATAGAGCTGCACAAGTTCTTTAAAATGTCTTCAACCAAAAAAAACACTAGCTGCATCAAAGATCGGAAATATTTTTGTTTTATTTCTGTTTTAAAATTTTGTTTGATAATTCACTGATGGTGAAAATAGAATATATTTAAAAGGTGGACATCAAAAACTAAATATTCGGCAATTTAGCAGGTAAGTATTTAAATATTTACAAACATTAAGTTGTATAATAACTAGTGAAAAATGATACATTTTGAATGTGACAGCACTATTTCTTTCTACTATTTATTCAGCAGTTTGTGCACAGTGTGTAGTTATTCAAAGCCTCCTTCCTGGATTTGTTCGAGAAGAGAGCTCTGTGTTGTTACTGTGATATGCTGAAATAATGTTGTTGAAAGTAATCAGACTGCACCCAGTTGTTTGATTTCTTCCTTTTCATTCAAACTGGAGACTAGTTGCTGTTGTGGTTACTGTATTGCCGCTGACAGCAAACACTATTCTCGATTTAAAAAAACAAACAAAAAAAACAACTTTATTTGCTATTGTGACAGGGTACTCCATGCCCCAGTGCATATTTTGTATTTGATTATTATTATTATTATTATTATTATGATGATTTATGTAGTGTATATAAGACGCCGAAAGCCCTTATTGTTTGATAGGACGACCGAGGTGCCGTCCGCCATTATTTGTTTTGGTTTTTAAAATACCTCGTGAGTATGCGTGACTGTCAGCTAATGATTATTTAACTAGCTGACAGTCACGCAGAATTAATAAACCCGGGCAAAATGTGCTCAAGGGATACGGTCACCACTATAAAGACCTGCAGCTTTGGCTGCAACGGGGTGGAGTGTTCGGTGAGTGGAGAATGGGAGTAGAGAGGAGGTAAAGAAAGGAAAAGTAAACAATTGCTACTCGTGCTGGCTTTATACCAGCACAACACTTGTTTATATTAGTGTTTTGTTTGTCTGTTTATTTTGGCCCACATGCCCTTTGTTTTGTATCAGTGTTTTGTTTAAACCTTTTATTTTGTAAATAAACATGCTGTACCTCAGTCTGCTATTGGTGTGGTACTTTCATTTCCTGGCCTGACATCACCACACACGCCATCTTTGTCACAGATATATTAAATGTAAATAGAAAGAGTAAACCTACAGTACAGCGAGGAAGCAGACTTAGTCACCATTGACAGACAACATTCAGAGAGCGCGTACAAGAACAGAGATTTTCTTTAATCAGTAATGGAATAATGATTAAACATAGTTTGAAAAATAACATTAAGGCCCTCGTATTGACCAATCAGGGTAAAGGGTATCTCTGATAAAATGTTTAATCATTGATAATGACCTACTGTACATTCTAGGCTGATACAGTAGGTACCTACTGGCACATAACAATGGAATGATCGACTGAATGGATGGATAAGCCTGATGTCCCTTGATGCCAAATTGTGGGGATGCCCTTCAGCCTCCCCCATAACTCAAAAGGAATACTGGGACATTTGGGAATTGGTTAACATTTTCCATTGCACTGATATGATAAGCAATGTTTTGTTTTGCATAAATGAGTGTTAAAATTTTTTTTTTTTTAAAACTGCTAGAAGTGTTACATAAATTTGTCATCAAAGAAAAAGAGCTCTAGGGGGCTTAAGTTTGTAATTTTCTGACTGTCTTCCTCCAAGTGCTCTTTCTTGGCCATTATTATGTAATCAGCAGAACTAAAGATATGGAAATAAGTCAGGAGATCGGTGTTTGAGTTTCCTGTGAGCTTCATGCAAGAAAATCGAGAAGGTGCTGAGCACATCATTGTGAGTTAGTACAGACATGTTCATTCAGTTGCATCCCTAAGGAGATTGTATTAATGGTTTTATGCTGTCAATCTTATGTATTGTGTTATAAGCTTTTTAAGCTGCAGTGTCAGATATTTTCCTGAAGTTAACATTACAAAACTAGGAAGAAACTACTTAGATGCACTTACAGTAAGTAGGATTGCTTAATGACATTTTAAGGTGCTACCATTACAACACCTGTTTATCCCAAATTTGGTTTGCCAGCACTAACACGACACATTGACATGGGAAGACAAAAGCAAAAAATGAAGTATTTCAATTTCTAACCATATTGGTGACGTTAAGGGGTGGGATTTGATTGTCCTATATTATGGTGTTCTGGCATGCCCTTAATGTATCAGAACACACACACAGTATTTATTTATCCAAACACTAAATATTTATTGCACTCACACACAAATATTCTCTTTTTTTCTCTTTTTTCCCTTCCCCTCAATACATAGCAATCATAACAAAGTTATATGCCAACGCTTCTCTCAGCAGTCCTTATCTGGAATTCAGTAAGTAAATAGCTTTTCATGGTTTACAAAACATATACTACTTAACAGTTCAATACAACATTTCCACAAACCCATTCATTCAGTTGGAATATGATTTAAATATGCTATATTATTTATTTTCTGAAAAGACAAAAGCCTTGAGCCACTAATAATTAGTATTAAATATCAATAGTCAACTTCAATACAACTATAACTACTATACTTACAGAAATCATAACCATAAATCATGTGCAAATACACTTTCCATCACAAATTATTTCCCAACTATGAATTCACTGGGCATAATCGAGGGCTGCGTGGAGTAAGGGACCTCTGGAATTAATGGAAGATATGTGCTTATAACTTAAACAGTAAGGAGATTCCCCTTGTCTCGTGCAGATCCGCCCTCATGGGGGTGAGACCGAACTGATCAGCCTCCAAGGCTGGGAAGCACCAATACTTCCCCCAAGGGGGATCTAGATGAGAGAAATGGAAGATGTCAGTGATAAATAAATTTGGCCAGTGGTCCTTCTTGACTCGCGGAGAATCTTCCTTGCGGAGGAAAAAGCCAGCGGCGCTTGGCTTCTAAGGTTGGGATGTGAGCTTCACTTACCCCCAAAAGACCCCTGGCACCTATGAATAATCTCACCGTTCAGTGGAGAGGACCCTCCTTTTGGGAGGAATGGACTCTCCATGAAGTCTTTAGCAACTTCTGACGCAATAAGGGAGTTGATGATTTCTGGTTCCTTTTGACTAGATTGTAAATTTTTACAATGAAATGAGGATGATGGAATGTATTTTAGCCTGGTAGAGAATCCATTAGAAAGTCTAGATATGAGGTAGGTAACGAATTTGCTATTGGGGTGATTTTTTAGCATCTGGGACAAGGTGGGGATGTTGATGGGAGTGGAAGCAATGAGGAGGGATGATTGTCATTTGGAGGAAATCGGGCAGCTGGAACGGAAGTGCGTGTCAAGCTGAATATATGTGCAGTAACTGGCATTGTTTGGCTGCACAGAATGAGACATTGAAATTATTACAAATCTCTCTGCCGCTGGAGTATTTGATTGGGTGGCCCATTATATCCTTGCCAGTGGAAGTAGCTGGAGGGGCTGATGAATGGATAGAGAGTGGATCCAAGAGGCGGTTCTTGAGGCGGAGAGGTGGCTTGGGAGCTGGTGATGGGGAATATGAAGATGAAGAGGTGGTGGCCTTGGGGCAGAGAGATGCAGAGTGGGCGGTGAAAGTGCATATAGTGCAAGAGTTAGCTCTAAATCCACCAAATAATCTATTGAACAGTTCTGAATCTGGTTGAGACCAATCTATGAGTGCATTATCCAATGCTAGAAGAGATGCTGCTTTGGCTGAGAAAGCTTTGTGGTATTGATAGAAAATTGTTCCTCCGTATCAGACTGACAGGTCTACAATGTTGAGCATGTAAGAGTCCAGTTCTTGCCGACGATGTGGGTAAACTTTGCAGAAAATACTGAGAAAGCTATTACAGATTCGCCCAAAGTTACATTTTTTAGAAGACAAGGATCCCTGGATTTGAGTGTAAAAGACAGATCACCACATTCGATGACATGATGGTATAGAAATTCTGATGATGCGATTAGAAATGAAACCAAATTGACGTCTTTAATTCGATGATGTTGCGTCTGAGCTGTGCCGAGCGAGTGTGTCCGTGGTTCCCTGAAGCAGAGGACGGGCCAGGAGCAGAAGCTGATGCGAGAGTGAAGATTGGCAGGTGAACTTCAGGGGCGGGCTCAGCTGGAGAGACATGCACGGCTGCCGTGACGGATGCTTGGAGGAGGGAAGCTGCTGGTTCTAGTCGAGAAATCCTGTTCTCTAGCGTATTCATCCGGACAGAGACTGAAGAAACGGCAGAGTTGAGAGATTGAATAATATTCTTCATGGCGTTGGCTATTTGTATACACAGCTCGTAAAAAGAGTCGACAGGAGCCGGTGATTCAGAAAGAACGGCAGGCGCAGAGATGGGAGTAGTTTGAGCTCACTGTGGAATTGTTACAGCAGGGGTGGAGAGACGTCTGGTGCTTCTGGGTCTTGTGGCTGTTGAGCATGGAGGCATCGCTTGCTGACATCGCTTGGCAATATAAGATAAATAGTGAATTTCGATCGCTCTTTGCTGGTACTGGAACTCCTTTTTTGAATAGAGCTTTCAAAAGCTTATGGATGGGCTGGTCTTTTAGAAAAAAAATGAGCTGGAGAAGTATCTCTAAAATGAAGGCATTTAGAGCGGCGGGTTGGCTGTTGGATAGCTGGAGCAGTAGAAACAGGCATGGCGAGATCGGCAGAGGTTGAAACAGTGGGTTCACCGGAGGCCAAGGTTAATGGTTCAGCGACGCTGGCGGGTGAAGACAGAGCAGTAGAACGGTTGGATTTTTTTCAAGCATTTTCTCCTTATATTAATGGTGGGTGGCAGTGGCGAAATGCCGATTTTTTAAAATATTAGTCTTGATTCTGTACTCTTGAGCAGGCTGAGAGCGAGGCAAAAACAAAAAACGCAAGACAGAGAGCAACTCAAGTTTGGGGTTTAAAAAGGGGATTAGCAGATGTTATTGGTAGGAAGAAAGTAGGGGGGGAGCACTCATTCATGCCCCCTGAATAACACACAAGTTTACAATAAAGTGCACTAGTGCTTAATACTGTTAATTAAATGGGCAGCAGTGTGGAGTAGTGGTTAGGGCTCTGGACTCTTGACCAGAGGGTCGTGGGTTCAATCCCAGGTGGGGGACACTGCTGCTGTACCCTTGAACAAGGTACTTTACCTAGATTGCTCCAGTAAAAACCCAACTGTATAAATGGGTAATTGTATATTTTAAAAAAGTGATATCTTGTAACAATTGTAAGTCTCCCTGGATAAGGGTGTCTGCTAAGAAATAAATAATAATAAATTAGCATTGACTAAACATGGATACCGAGCGACCAAGACAACCACAAACAAAGAGACAGACAGGCAACAAACAGTTAAGTAATGAACAGTTTTAATAGCAACAAGTAGTAATAAAACACATTTCTGAAATAGCAGCAATTAAATAAATGGATATTTTACAATAGCTGCAATAATTATTGTTGTTTCAATCAAAAGTCCTACAGCAAATAAACCTTATTGTTTACTTTAACCCCAGCAGTCTAAGTCATTTGAATCGGGCAACATAAAACCCATGTCCCGACTATCCACATACTGTATGGGTTAAATACAATCTTAATTTCGCAGCATCCTGGTTTAAAAGCAATCCTTTTTAAAGTTCTTACTAAATCAATAAATCCTATAAACAAAAACAGAAAGATACAGAGAAGAAACCTCAAAAATTCAGATATAATTCATTTTCTTCACTGAGTTCACAAAGGGCATTGTTAATGCACCATTTTATTTTAAAACTTTCTGTGTCACCAGTCATTTTATAAAATGCATGTTCAATTTTTAATCTAGTGACGACCAGTACCCTTAAAATACACAAAGCATTGTGAATGCCTAGCCTTTGCCTTGTGGGATTTTAAAATGGCAAGTTTGGTTTCACCCACAATAAAATTAGCCAAACAACATACGGCTCTTTTTTTGGCCAAGTATTTTATCCCAAAAATAAAATCCTCTTTTGTAAAAACAAAACCCAAAGCAGCAAGTATGTTCCCTAATAAATCAAAAATGGAAATAAGCACTGCTCTACTATTTTAGGATCTGTTTTGCTCAGCAATAATCCCATGCAGGCTCCTCCACTGCACATCTCCCGAGTATTTTGGGATAGGTGGCTTATACAGTGATCTCCAGGCAGGGGAGACAGACAGGTGTGCTTTCAAGATAGTGCCAGCTAGTGCAGGCTTCTCTGGCTTCCAAGGTTATTGTTAAAACCCAGAGAGAGAGAGATCTATTTACCACAGGGTAGTTAATTAATTTTTTTGATAGGGAAAAAAAAAAATCCTGATAGGTTTTAATCTATACATAGATGTGCACTTGTTAAATCGACCTACCCTTGCCTAGGGCAGAATTGACTAAATGTATTTTACAAGGCTAGAAGGGCAATGAGACTTATTTTTTTTTTTAAAAAAGGATAGTCTTCAAAACAAATTCTTGAACAGATTTTTGGATGCTTCTGTGTTTATTTCTTTGAAAGCCTGCTGTGTGAACAACTTCTTTGATTTGAACAGCTTTAGATGCCTTAGAGGGGGAAACACGCACAATTGCAGGTTGTTATACCAAAGTTATAATCTACACACCTTTTTTTCTTTTTAACCAGATCAGCAATAGCAGCTGCTTATTTATTGTAGTCTGGCAGTGTACTCAGGAATAATATACTGTACCTGCACTGTCATAATCATCTTTCACAGAATCATGCACAAAGCATCTTTTATAATTACAACCTGTGTTGAACGTGCCAAATGAAGCTCTTTTAAATGTAGCATGACTGTCAATGCTTATGTCTGCGGGAAGTAAAAAGTACGAAATAACAGTGTGAGGTAGGATTTAGTTTTATATCTATCTATCTGTTTATTTATCTATCTATAGTCATCCATTAAAACAGCGTTGAGCTTGTCTATATAATTACTGTACAAAATAGGGCTTTTTAAACTAAATTTCCCATTATGTTATTTTCTCCTAATGGCCTGCAAGTAGACCAGATATTTTTTTTTCGGTTGGATATAGTCTGATTCATGGACAAAGATAGAAGCAGGCGGATTCTTCAGACATTTCATGATATATTTCTCCAGTGGATTGATGGGGCAGTTTCGATCATTGGGGCAATCATACATTTAATGATCATATTTTGATATGATGTAAATAAAACATTCCCCTTTTAAATGACTCCTACGTGTTTTATTGGCAGTATGGACAGTGAACTGGGGCAGCTGCTCAATCAGTGCCATCCACTTTCGGGTCTCTGAGGTGATCCTCAAGTGAGCCTATTCAGCCAGTGCGTTCACTGCATGGCTAGGGAACTACAACAGCATCCTGGTAGACCTACCAGTCGCATTTGCTGCTGTCCCTCTCTGAGAAACACAGGCCCTCACCACAACAGCTTGATGAGCTGCGCCTGGTTGACAAGAACCTGCTCCGTGTGTCCAAGCTTGACGGACAGGCTGTAGGTAGAAACCCGGTTGTGCTGGTAGCTGCATGTAGGCAGCTTTGGTTTTCCCAGGAAGGGGGCAAAGCACTGCTGTTGGACGCGCAGATCACTCCAGGTCATACGTTTGGTCCTGCGGTGGATGAGATGCTGCAGCTCTCTGATTGTGCAGGGGAATCCACTAAGGAGCTGGTTCGCCTGCTTCCCAAGTGACCACCTCCACCAGCGGCAAACTAGTGCCAATCCTCGACCTCAGACAGGTCAACCTGTATCTGAGCCGAAGGAGGTTAAAAATGTTGACAATGCAACAGCTGTTGCAGTCAATCAGTGGACCTCAAGGACGCCTGTTTCAAAATACCCATAAAACCACCGCACAGGAAGTACCTGTGGTTCGCCTTTCAGGGAACAGCGTTCGAGTTCTTGTCATTTGGCCTCTTCCTAGCTCCACATGCCTTCTCAAAGTGCATGGAAGCTATCTTGGCCCCACTGAGACACAAAAGCTTCTCAATTATCTGGAGACTGGCTAATTTGTGCTGATGGCAGCAGCTTCCCAGACCCTTCCTTCACATGCACCCTCTGCAGGCCTGGTTCAACAGCAGGGTTTTTCATGTTGAACTGCGACCGCCTATTGACAGTGTCCCACCACTGTCTAAAGGCACTCTCTTGGTGGAAACAGCCAGACCATCTATGCCTAGGCGTAGCACTGGGCAGTGCTACGCCTAGGCATAGAAGTCGTCACCACAGACGCGTCCTGCCTTGGCTTGGGCACTGTGTGGAATGGCCAGGGTGTGCAAGGTGTGTGGAACCCCCCTTGGCAGGGTCTCCGCATCAGTGTTTTAGTGCAGCAGAATTTTTTGCACAAGGTTTGAGGGAGACATGTGCTTGTCCATACAGACAACACAACAGTGGTGGCTTACATCAACCACCAGGGCGACCTGCAGTCGCCCAATCGTGTGGCCCGCAAGCTTTTGCTGTGGGTACACAAGAACCTTCTCTCACTGAGGGCAGTGCATCTGCCCGGGCCGACAACCTGGGTGACAGATCTCCTCTCAAGGGGAGTCCCCAGCAGCTCAGAGTGGAGGCGTCACCCCGAGGTGATGAGCCTCATCTGGGAGAGGTTCAGGAGAGCAGAGATATACCTCTTTGCCTCCCAGGAATCAACCCACTGTCCACTCTTGTTCACCATAATAGGAGATGGGGAACAGCTAGGAATAGATGCCTTGGCACACCAGTAGCCGAGGCATCTGTTATTCGCCTTCCAACTGCTCGCCTGGCTCCCACTGTGTATGGAGAAAATCAGACAGGACCATGTCAAGGTGCTCCTAGTAGCCCCACATTGGCCCAGGAGACTCTGGTTGTCAACCCTGATGCAGCTCCTGAGCAGCCAGCCATGGAGACTGCCGATGCGCCGCAACCTGCTCAGTCAGGGACGGGGGACCTTATGGTATCCCGATCCATCGAGCCTGCAGCTCTGGGTCTGGCGCCTTAACGGCTGCATTTGAGTCGTCTGGGTCTGTCCAACAGGGTTATTGACGCCCTGCAAAATGCCAGAGCAGCATCCACGCATTCTCAGTATGGGTACAAGTGGGGCGTCTTTCAGACGTGGTGTCTGCCTCGTGGGTTCGACCCCACAACATGTCCCATGGCAGCATTACTTCAATTTTTGCTGGACCTGACGAGGGGAAATCCCCCTCTACATTAAAGGTCTATCTGGCAGCTATTTCAACTTGTCATGTTAAGATTAACTTGGTCTCCTCAGGAGCTCACTTCCTGGTGGGGCAATTTTTGAAAGGGGCTTGGCGGCTTCGGCCGCCTATGAAGGACATTGTTCCTTGCTGGAGCTAAATGTACTTATCATTTAAAGTTGCTTTCTTGTTCGCTATCACCTCTGCAAAGTAGGTGAGTGAGATGCAGGCATTCTTGATAGCAAAAGCCTGCTTAATTTTTGCAGAGGCATTCCATGTAAACCAGTCTGACAGAGCGAGACAGCTCTATACGTTTTTCCCAGTTCAGGCCCTGGCATACTATGTTGACAGGATGAATAGTTGGAGGCAGTCCGAACAATTTTTTGTCTTCTATGGGAAGAAGTCCCATTGTCAAGGCCTGTATAAGCAGCAGCTGTCCAAGTGGATTGCAGACGTGGTCAGGACTGTCTATGAGCTGGGCAACTTGCCCCCTCCAGAGAAGCTCACTGCCCATTCCACCAGGGCCATGGCAACTTCATGGGCTTTATTCCAGGGTGCATCTGTCAAAGGTTCTACAGACTTAATATCATGGATCCTCAAAACCCTGGTTTTGAACTAGAGTGGTAAGTGTGGCTTCCTAGTCGACCCTTACAAGACAGGCATAGTGGTGATGAAACTCTCTCAATTGTTTTCACCCTAGCTACTTGTTACTGGGGTTCCATATGGTAGCGCACAGAGTAGCCTTCGACTTAGTCTTGTAGCATTCCAGTCGTCAGCAATCTTGCCCTTGCGACGGCTTTGGTACAGTCACCCATTTGATAATGGTTACATTTCATACTTGAATGGGAACGCTAGATTATTATCATAACCCTGGTTCCCTGAAATTGAAATTTAACCTTTAACCTTCAAGGTCACTGCGTCCACGATTGCAGCAGGCTTGAAGGAAAAATGACACTGAGATCTGTGAGCACAGTCCTTTTGTGCCATCAGGGGCAGGGCCACGACTGCGTCACAGGCTCAAAGAGCAGCTTTGCTATACAGTTTTCAGGATTTGGAGGTAAATACCCATTCGGTAATGGTTACATTTCTATTTCAGGGAACCAGGGTTATCATAATAACTTAACGTTGTCGACAGCATTTTGCTGTTATTCAGGTTTATGATTAGCAGGTTGACGTCAGGAACCGATTAAAACTTTATACTAATTAGATATTTGTTAACCTTTATCTCAATTAGTTTAAAATATTCCATCAGGAATGAATATCCATGGGGCTTAACGACACATGTCAGTTGTCCCTTAGCATGGTTGTTAAATAAGCAGTTACGGTCAAAATCTGATCCTGTTTTCCCCTTACGACAGCCGTTAACCTTGACCCCTAAGTGTCTTCACAATGAACTCCTGTCCAATACATGAGAATCCTTAACTGGACATTGTTGGATCAGTGTTTTTGGTTCTTTGTCAGTGGTATTTTGAGAGGTGAAAACAGCTGTGATGGTGGTCCACTATGAAAGGCGCAACATAAAATAAATATTGATTGATTGATTGATTGATTATGACCTAATTTACTTCAAATGCAATAGGAACGAAATTCAAACATAGCTGTTTAATTCTACAAAATGTTCTCTAAATCTGACCTTCGGTTCTTTAACTTTTGTGAGAACATCGAAAACTGAGAATCACCTTTGTATTCTGTGACCTTGAACTGGAGGTCAAAAACCAAAGGTTCCCCACAATTCTTGTATATGCCTTAGTCTATCTGTTTGACAGTGACCTCCATAACCTACTTAGTTTGTGAGTAATGGGAGTGTGAAAGATGGATGGACGGCCGGACGGAAAGCATTATTTTAGTATTCTGCGCCCCTACCAAGCTTCTGTGTTTGATGGATGCAATAGAACAATGTAGCTTAATTTATGTAGCCTGTTTAAAAGTGTATAGTTTTGCTGTGCATATTAGGTAATTATGAATAATTTGATCCTATATCAGTTTTATGACCCCAAGTCAAGATCAATTGTATTTTATTGCTTTGCCTTTTATTACTGTACTGTGATATCCAAAGCTAATAACTGCATCAGTCAAGACTTAAAGGTTTTAACTAATGTGTGTACCATCCAACATCCTAATATTTATAGGCTATTCAACAACTTGTTGGGCAATGGTTCAGTACCCTGCATGTAACTTTAATTTATCCTGCCTTTGCAAGCACAGATTCACCTATAAATATGTCAAAGAAAATGTTTCTGTGGTGAGAGGCAAGTGGTGTATACTGTATATGTAAAAGTAAGTCTCAATTACAGTTTTCCTACTGGTAAATAGAGCAGATTGCAGAGATTTCAGGTTTTAGAAGCTAATATAAACATATGTCTTCAACAAAGTGCTTATTCTTCAGTGTTCAATTGATAAGTATTCAGTAAAATAGCCTAACAGTTAAGACAAAATACTTCAGCTTAACTGTTTCAAAGCAAATAAGATATATTGTCTCAGCAAAGAGTATATTGGTTCGTTAAAGTCACATCAGTACCATTCATTTGTATTTTACATTTCACTTGAAGAAATGATGGCTGCTAGTATTCTTGAGAGAACAAATCAGAATAAAGAAAGGACGGCAGGTAGGGGTTGAGCTACTAACGCCGGAGCTACTGTATTTATCTGGGATATAAAACACTTGAACTGAGTATTATCACAGAATAATAATAGATGAAAAAGTTCCCACTGCTTACTGGTACCTCATGACTTAATGGTGTCTGTTTTAATCTTTAATATAAACAGTGGCAGATCTTAATACTGATTTTCTAAAATAAACTGGATATTTAGTGGACCTCATGTTAAGGTATTATTATTATTATTTTTATTTATTTATTAGCAGATGCCCTTATCCAGGGCGACTTACAGTTGTTACAAAATATCACAATGCAAAGTATCGCATTGCAAAATATCACATTACACAATATGACATTACACAGTATCACATTACAGATAAGAGCAGTTATAAATTACATAAAAATCAGTAGAACGTGAGATCAAATTCCAATAAGAGCAAAATAAAGAATACAGTAAATAATTACATTTAAGAGCAAACTCGACTAAGAGCCATAGATGTAGAGTAAAAGTGTTTGCTTATAAGAGTAAATTCCATAAGAGCACATAGTAAGTACGATAAATGGATAAGAATGATTTCAAATAAGAGCAATTACAACAAATGTGAATACAGATACCAGTAAAATCAAGTACAAGATACAGGAAATAGTTATAATTAAGACCAGTAGCAGAGTATTGAAAATAAATAACAAAGTAAGAAAATTGATTTGCTAGTTAGCTGCCTTTCAAGATGTTTTAGCCTGGGTCTTGATAACCCTGTTGGAAGACAGAACACAGCAGCAAAACCTAAATAAAATAATTATATGAGAAACAAGTACATGTACAACATTTTATAAGCAAGTCATAATGAACTGCTGATTTAACTAGTTTCTTATTATGCTGAATTGTACAAAACAATTGAACAATTCCAGTAAAATCTAAAGCATTCTACAAAATTACTAAATATTGTATTTTAGGTATTACACATCTTATATCTTTGCATGAAAGGAGCTATTTTCATATGAAACATTTTAAAGAAAAAGATTCAAGTTACATTTTAACAGTTTCTTTTTTATTTCCCTCCCTTTTATGATATTTGAAAAGGTAGGTCTGAAATATTGTTTTATTTAAAAAAAAAAAATGTACCTGTAGTATGTATATTACTCAGGGCCAGCATCAGTAACCCGGGCAAGCATCCGGGGCCCCGACACCAGAGGGGGGTCCACAACCATACAGAAATAAAGTTGCATTAATGAGTAAATGTACTATTTCTGTGCCAGCTATCATACTCAAACAGCCTTTAGGGCTAGAAATGTTTAGTTTTCACTAAACTAAACTGTATGCGTGCAGTGCAGTGAAACTTTTCAAATCTCCCCTTTTTTCTTTTCTGTTTTCCTGCTTGTGTCCTGTTCCCTTAGTCCCGCCTCTTCTCACGCCCTGATGGCTTCCTTCTTTCCAACTTCTTCATAAAGCCAAAAGCTATTGGTTGATCTCGACATACAATTATACAGATGTGCCAATTAAAGACATTCTGTATTGGCACATTTCTGTCATACTTTCCAACAATCAAGACTTTCATTTCACAAGCGTTTTGTCATGCCTCATTATCAGAATGTCTATTATTATCATAACACTTACACGCCTATTATAATTATATGATTTTAAACCATCAAAAATTATGATCTCCTGCAAAAGCTTAGCTCCAACTTTCCTGTTTGACATTTAAAAAAATTGCTAATGACATTGCAGAATTGGAGAAGGCATGCAAGGATTTCTCAGTACGTGCAGTTACAGATCTGTCTTGAGTGGAAATGGTTCAAGAATTAAAGACACTGGCGATAACGAACGATTGAATGCCTTAGCTCTCCTCTCAATCAAGTTGAAAGAAGCAGAATCGGTTAACTTTGATACCACACTTCACAAATCTGCCTCTAGAAAATCAAGACGGGAAATCTTTTATTAATTTGACTGATAACTGTCAATTCAGCCGGGCTGAATTCACTACTGTAAGTACACTGTCAAATTTTCTATGTACATTTTTTCATGTCTCCAGACATGTCTGGTTTAGCTACTGTTATTATTATTATTATTTGTTTATTTAGCAGATGCCTTTATCCAAGGCGACTTACAGAGACTAGGGTGTGTGAACTATGCATCAGCTGCAGAGTCACTTACAATTACGTCTCATCCGAAAGACAGAGCACAAAGAGGTTAAGTGACTTGCTCAGGGTCACACAATGAGTCAGTGGCTGAGGTAGTATTTGAACCGGGGACCTCTTGGTTACAAGCCCGTTTCTTTAACCACTGGACCACACAGCCTCCTGACCACACAGACTACTGATTATGAAAACCTTTTTGATAGAAAAATATTTTTTGATTTGTGGATGAATGTCGGGGGGCCCACTGGAGGTCCACAGCAACTTATCAATGTTGCCAGAACTTATATTTTGTCTTGTGAATACAATTTAAATAAAAAATATTCAAACAATGGCACTCAGAATTACTCATAAAATCATGAAATGGAAAAGGAAACTAAAACATAATTCATTTGAAACTACTGTAAGGAATGTTTTAAGGAATGTTTTATTTTTAAGAACTGTTTTTAATAAAATGTGTTTATAAATATTCCCTTAGGTTAAAAACTTCTAACCTTCCCAAAACAGTTGAAAAGGTTTCATAAAATGAAAACTTTAATTCATTAAAATGGCCCTTAAAGTTTTGTGAGTACGGCCCCATATCTGGAAAAATACATGACTAGCATGCATTTACAAATGTATGCAGCTTATATTTGGTTTTCCATGTGGGACAATTACTAGACAAAATATAAACATTTAAAATGTCTAAATTTCAACCATGAGTTCATACTTAAACCCTACACAGTAACCTATCATAGAACGGCTGCCTGTTTGTGCGCCCTCATCACTTTCCGTCACTATTGGTAAATAAACTTGTGGAGCCTGAGAACTGAGCGTGATTGTCACTGTGCAATGCAGAGCATTTGGTATGCACGAAAGACAAGTGAATAACCTTTTATCAGTCCAGATGCATTACTGATTTTAATGATTGTACCAGCTAGAAAGCAGAAGGTCAATATCCTTTTCAGTTTTAATTTATTGTTCCTAGCTAAATATCTGAAATGTGGCTTTTGTCCTCTGTTCATTGGCTATGTGCTAATAGAAGCCATAGCTCTTTGTATCAAGTAAGCTCCTCTGGGTTCCAAAATGCTCTGGTTCACATGAAGACAATAATAAAAGGGGATTGGGGGTTAAGGCCACAGCTAGATACAAAGCAACGGTTATATTCAAGCTCCCATTTTTTATATTGCATTTTACTCTTAACAGCTTGTCTATAGATCACATTAGGTATTTTCATTGATTGAATCTTCCGATTTAGCTTTGTCTCTATTTATTTGTCACATTGTGAGGAAAGATAATCAGTTTAAACTTAGCATAAAAGGAAAAAAAGAGTAATGCAGTAAAGTAGTGTACATTTCCAAGAAGAAACACATTGGGTGTAAGCAGGAGCACTTGCAATTCTATGCTGCGTGTACGGCTCTTCATTTAGGCACCTCAAAACACCCCTTTTTCTATGCAGATGGCGTTAGGAATATGAGAAGAGGATTGAGGAGCAGACAGAAGAATCATTGGAGAGCTGCAGGATTTGGCAGGCAGGCTGGTGGGAGGGTCCTTTTGTGGTGAAATGTTGCATAAATAATGCCAAAGGGGGTCTAAATTCACTGTTGCCATGGAGACCTTTGTGCCTGGCTGAACTCTTATTCTTTGCTGCTTGAAGGCAGTCACTACTGGGTTTGCGTTCCTATAATGAGTACAAGAATTCTTTTAATAGGAAGTTTTAAATAGAGAGATGGTAAGGTGGCAGAAACGGGACTGCTTTATATGTGTACAGTATCTGGAGTATGGTACATGTGCAGGTAAATGTTACTCTTCCATTTTATGTGCACTTAAGGGTGGAACAGGTGTTTTCATTTGTTAGTTGGGTAATGCCTTAGGAAGCAAAGAAAAGGCGGCAGGCTTTCTACTTCATGTTGTATATCTTTTGTTGCCTGGAGTCGTTTTCTTTTGCTAAGTACTTGTTATAAATACTGACATGCAATTTTCCTGTGATCATCATTAGTTTACTTTCTTAAAATGTTCAGACGTATTGATTTATTTGTTTTTTAAATGCAAATTTCTTTGAAATATTGTTCAAATGCTTTATAATAAACTTTTTTTGCTGTTTACTTGTACTGTGAAACTTGTACTGTGTTCTTCTCTAGGAATAATGTAAGAAGGGCATGCTAACTGTTCTCCTGGAATTGATTGTTATTGTGATAGAATGAGGAAAGGGTGCTGTTGTTGGTATTGGGCCTAACTGAGGTGTTCTAAATGAATATTTAGCGAATGTGTAATTCCAGCTATGAGATCAAGTGCTTGTGTGACACACAAGCCATTTCAGGTCTGTGTCTCGGCCAATGAACAATTTTGAGGTCAGCTCTTCCCCTCTTCTAAACTGTTTTCATAATCACATCAATGCTGGGGGCATATACAGTTACCTTGCTCCATTTCATTGGTGAGCCATAAAGCTTTTAAAATGATTCTATGAAAGCAGATGCCCAAAACATTGGCAAATTTAAAACAAAAGTATATTGGTGATTCGATTTTGCAAGGAAAATGTAATGTATGCAAATATAATATTAAGCATTAATCAAATGTACCGTATTTCATAATGTAAATGATGTCAACAAATACATATTTTTAAATCACTGCAAATCCAAATCCTAACAAAGGTTGATGCAGCTACAGTATATGAATGGGTTTGTTAATTACCGTATGACTTCTTGATTGAATGTCCTTCCGAGTTTTTATCAAAGCAGTGGACAGCTGCAGAAAATTAGACCAAACTCTGGTGTGACTAGATATGCTGGCACCGTTCCCTTTCCTCAGGAGTGTTTTTTAATCAGTCCCACTTCCCCATTACCCTTTGACCCTTGGTGGGGATGCTCAGGATGTTCCTTGTGATTTTAAGAGGAACCATCTATTTCTATTATCCAGTTGGCATTTCAATTTCGATTCAGTCAGATTTTTATCATAGAACTCCAATTAACTCTTACTCTCCTCAACAACTTCAGTTTGTCTGAGCTGGTCTACTGCGATTGATTATATTATACCATGCAACTGTTGTACCAATGGTGCTGAATGATGCAAAAGTGTGTATTACCATATTGTATATAATACAGATTGTGTGTCTGATTCCTGTTGTCAGATGACAGTTCTCTTTATCCACTTACCTTTTCAAATTCTGAGCCTGTGCATTTTCTTTCAGGAGCTGCAGTTTGAGAGATTGACTCGAGAATTAGAGGCCGAACGACAGATTGTTGCCAGCCAACTAGAGCGATGCAAGCTTGGATCTGAGACTGGCAGCATGAGCAGCATTAGGTATGTTATGCTCATTTATCACGCTCTGCATGCTTCAGAGGAATGCTAATTTAATAAACCAGTTTATTTCAGTCCTGAGGTCTTCTTGCTATATGTTGCCCATTGGCAGTGATGAGCACACTCAAATCTAGTTAATTTACTCAATATTTTTTTTTTTTTTCTCTCTGTTAGGTTTGATTCTGCTGTAATGATATAATGTACAATAGAATGATGGTATTCACTGATAACATTTGTTTGAGTGCCGATATTGTTTTTGAACAACTAAAAATGAATACCCAAAATGATAAAAAATGGCCTTTACTCTCAATTGGGATGGATATGTCAGTTGTGCTGCCTTTTATCCACTCCATTTTAAAGAGTAAGTAGCTATAAAAATATAGCATTATACGTCCCCACGTGTTGCTACAACTGTTTAAATAACGTATCTGTAATTTTTATTAACATCCTGAAAACGTTGTACACTTATAACTTAAAAGTCTGTTTTTTAAAGTTGTTTTCAAAATGTCAGCTCTTAGTGATTTTGTGTATGTATGTTTATGGGCCTTTAATGAATGTATCAATCCAAAACAAAATCTTTAATTACATTTGCTGGACAAAATCTCTGTATTTGGGGCTGGGTTGAGAGGAACGGTAGTTATCAGCGAGAACTGCCAGACTCTAAATACAGCAAGGATAGTTTACGTGTTTTCAGGGTATTGGTGCAGCAAAAGTAAATCAGCCAAAAGCACCATTTCACTTTTAATTTGTAGTTCCTAACACTCTTTGGTGAAATGTAGAAAAAAAAAGTCAATGTCTATCAAAACAGTAAGAGAATTAAGTCGCCAAAATATGGTAAAAATATCCTTTTCTCCCGTTTTTGTAAAGATTTTTGCAGACTCCAGGTACATGTATCCATGCATATGTATATTACAGGACGTCAGAGTTTAATGACAATTAACTTTTTTTGTGAACATGGAAATATAGTCAGGAACATACTTATTGTGACATCAATATATACTGTATATATATATATATATATATATATATATATATATATATATATATATATATATATATATATATATATATATAGCTCAAAGAGCCAGCTGCCCAACGTTTCGATATGTTGCACATATCTTTCTCAAGGGAGTATAATATACACTACCGTTCAAAAGTTTGGGGTCACTTAGAAATTTCCTTGTTTTCGAAAGAAAAGCAAATTTTTTGTCCATTAAAATAACATCAAATTGATCAGAAATACAGTGTAGACATTGTTAATGTTGTAAATGACTGTTGTAGCTGGAAACGGCTGATTTGTAATGGAATATCTACATAGGCGTACAGAGGCCCATTATCAGCAACCATCAGTCCTGTGTTCCAATGGCACGTTGTGTTTGCTAATCCAAGTTAATCATTTTAAAAGGCTAATTGATCATTAGAAAACCCTTTTGCAATTATGTTAGCACAGCTGAAAACTGTTGTGCTGATTAAAGAAGCAATAAAACTGGCCTTCTTTAGACTAGTTGAGTATCTGGAGCATCAGCAATTGTGGGTTCGATTACAGGCTCAAAATGGCCAGAAACAAAGAACTTTCTTCTGAAACTTCGTCAGTCTATTCTTGTTCTGAGAAATGAAGGCTATTCCATGCGAGAAATTGCCAAGAAACTGAAGATCTCAGACAACGCTGTGTACTACTCCCTTCACAGAACAGCACAAACTGGCTCTAACCAGAATAGAAAGAGGAGTGGGAGGCCCCGTGCACAACTGAGCAAGAGGACAAATACATTAGAGTGTCTAGTTTGAGAAACAGACGCCTCACAGGTCCTCAACTGGCAGCTTCATTAAATAGTACCCAAAAACACCAGTCTCAACGTCCAACAGTGAAGAGGCGACTCGGGATGCTGGCCTTCTAGGCAGAGTTGCAAAGAAAAGCCATATCTCAGACTGGCCAATAAAAGAAAAAGATTAAGATGGGCAAAAGAACACAGACACTGGACAGAGGAAGTTTGGAAAAAAGTGTTATGGACAGACGAATCTAAGTTTGAGGTGTTCGGATCACAAAGAAGAACATTCGTGAGACGCAGACCAAATGAAAAGATGCTGGAGGAGTGCTTGACGCCATCTGTCAAGCATGGTGGAGGCAATGTGATGGTCTGGGTGTGCTTTGGTGGTGGTAAAGTGGGAGATTTGTACAGGGTAAAGGGATCTTGAAGAAGGAAGGCTATCACTCCATTTTGCAACGCCATGCCATACCCTGTGGACGGCTTGATTGGAGCCAATTTCCTCCTACAACAGGACAATGACCCAAAGCACAGCTCCAAACTATGCAAGAACTATCTAGGGAAGAAGCAGTCAGCTGGTATTCTGTCTATAATGGAGTGGCCAGCACAGTCACCGGATCTCAACCCTATTGAGCTGTTGTGGGAGCAGCTTGACCGTATGGTGCGTAAGAAGTGCCCATCAAGCCAATCCAACTTGTGGGAGGTGCTTCAGGAAGCATGGGGTGAAATCTTTTCAGATTACCTCAACAAATTGACAACTAGAATGCCAAAGGTCTGCAAGGCTGTAATTGCTGCAAATGGAGGATTCTTTGACAAAAGCAAAGTTTGAAGGACACAATTATTATTTCAATTAAAAATCATTATTTCTAACCTTGTCAATGACTATAGTTCCTATTCATTTTGCTATATTTCCTATTCAAACTCATTTCATGTATGTTTTCATGGAAAACAAGGAAATTTCTAAGTGACCCCAAACTTTTGAACGGTAGTGTATATATATTTTAATATAATATAAATATAAAAAAGGTCTAGCATGCATGGGATTTCAATGAAACTATAACCTTCAGTTTGCAACCGTGTTGTGTTATACTGTCAGTGCTACACGGTTAGTTGAGGAAACAAGCAGTATTTTGAAAGATGAAGTCAGTCAGCTGAGAATTCTCAGGACTCTTATTTTTTTACATTTTGGAGATTTTTTTGGAGATTGTTTTTTTTGAGTCATCATTCACAGATTCTGATCTTGATCTCTGAAAAAATGTTGGTTTCCTGTAAATATTAACACTGAACTAAATTAATACATAAATCAATACTTAGGCATTTCTTTCTTTCTTTATCTATCTTGATATTGTATTGATTTTTCACTATCAAATATAAACACTGCCATTTAATACTGTATGAAACAAAAATAATTACTCAACAGTTCTTGTTCAATTGTATATTAGTGAAGATTGGTGTACATAAAGGTCGTCATGCTTTCATATATTTTTATTTTCAAATTTAAAAATATATTGTAACGACCCGGAAAATTGCTTTGTTGCAGGACTTGTCTGTTCAGTTGGTCTCGTCTGTCTTTTATGTTACATGTATTGTAAGGTAAAGTACCTTGCTCAAGGGTACAGCAGCAGTGTCCCCCACCTGGGATTGAACCCACGACCCTCCGGTCAAGAGTCCAGAGCCCTAACCACTACTCCACACTGCTGCCCTAAACGGATCAGGATCAAGCTCCACTGATCCGAAATCTTGATCCGATCCTGGAGCTGCGCAGCCGTAACTAGGGAAACTGACCAATGAGAAGCGAATATGCGTGGCGCAGAGATTGAAGATTCTGAATGTCAGAAAGTGAAGTGCACTTAATTTAAACAATATAAATAAGAAGCAACTACTGTACATGTATAATTTCAGCGATTCTATAAAAACAGGTCGAGTATATTGATACCGGTATCTGGATTTGTTTTGTTTTTTAACTTCTAAAAATGCTTTAATAAATGTTACTGTAATACCGTAAAAACTACAACGTTCAATCTAATTAAATCAATGATTTAATTGTAATAGATAACATGAGAATGCCAGTATGACTTTGTCAGCACAGAAAACATAGAAATATTATTTATGAAACCTCATTACGCAGTCAGGTATATTTTTCTGTAGCTATACGGCGAAAACAGCAATGTCATTTATAGCTAAACACAAACTAATATTGTACAAAGATTTTTTTTTTTTCTAATTTATATATTCTTAATACAGTACTGTTACAGCTACTTTTAAATGCATTGTTGCTTAATGTTTTCTAAAACGTTAAATGATCTCCATTTCAATCTGAAGGAAATATTTTTGGATATCCCTGCAAGCAGGTTTTAAAGTTTATTAAGTTATCGTTACAATTATCCAAATTCAGTATAGTGCTTATTTAAATATTCTTTTAGCAATTTTAAAAAAGGTTTCAGTTATGTATTTTGATGATGCATTTAAAAAACTTCTGATCAAGCTCTGATCCGATTCTGATCTTGATCTAAATTAACAAACATGGTTGATCCGATAGTTGGGTCGTATTCTTACTTCTTCTTCGCCGAAAACCGCAAGAGGGTTTTGCCCATCTTTAAAAACCCGACCTATATGTGTCTGAAGGTTTCGAATAAAACAAATTACGTTTAGTTCCTCAATTCTTCAAAAGTTGGATCAAGTTCTGATCCTTCTCAAAAGCAAGATCAGGTTTGAGCTCAGATTGAGTACTGATCCTTTTAGTGCAACACAACTAGGATCAAGATCAACTGAGATCGGATCCCTTTAGCACAACCAGCCCCTGGAGCTAGTTGTAGTAGTTCCTGTTATTTCTCCGGTAGTTTCTCCTTTTTCGTTTAGTTGTATCACTGCCATTTTGAGATTGTTGCTGTACTCTTTAGTTTTAACCATTTTTGTTACTTTTTTAATCACAAGTTTCCAGTTTATTTTTTAGCACTTGCTGATTATGTATTTATTTATTCTATAATTATCATCAGGTGTTGGTTTTCAATCATGATAATTGTCAATAAGTAGCAACTAATGGGTTTCATACAAAATATGTTGATTGCCTAAATACTTTTGTCAAAGTATGACATTACTGTTTTGCATGTTATTTTTCATTTTATGCATGTTATGTAATAATTTGTTGTTTTATTATAAAGCTGACTCTCTACTTTAATTTATATCTTTCAATAGAACAATTAGAAATTACAGAAATCACTTTCTTTGTGGTTTTTCTCTTTTTTTTTTAAGTGCCCAAATACTTTTGTCTGCGACTGTGTATATAAACACACACACATTTGTTTAATGAAATGTTTTATGACAGATTCATGTGGACAAGTATGTTAAATTACCTGGCTGAGAAATGTGTATTATTAACAGCAAGCAAAAGAAAAATCTGTTATAATAAGGTTGGTAGATAAAGACAATATTTTGTTTTTTAAAAAAAAGGAAATTGAGTTATGTTTTAACAAAGCAGCATTGTGTGTAGGGCCTGACCTCAACCTCTGGACTTAAATACCCTGGGAAAAGCATATTTCTTATTGGGTCACATACATTAGAGCCTATACAGTAGTTAACCATATTTAGATACTTTGGAAGGATCACATATGGTTGAATGTTGTATTGTGATCCAATGTACTTTGTTTAAATTCCCTTAGGGCACAAACTCTGTTCTTGTGTGCTGATTTTACAAAACTATTTGTGAAACTCAGTCCCATGTTTTACAGTGCTGGTAGTCCAGGCTGTCTCTCTGGTTTTTTATTAAATATACAATACACTACAAAAATTACAGAAACGAGTGAAAAGAGTCTCTAGCTTCCAAAAGAAAAATCCTCAAAAGATGAAACAGACCTCAAAATATCTTTTCAGACAGTCCGTTTGGGCACCTAAATCACAAGCAGTGATCCTAAAAACACCGCTCTCATTATACCTGGCCTCTGTTTCATTATCTGACTGCTCAAATTCAGGCTGTCCGCAGATGCTGCCAGTTCAAAAGAAGGCATGTTATCCCATATCACTTGCACTGTCTATCTATCTCTCTATCTATAGACAATGGTGTCTTACAGTGACGTGTAGTAATTTTAACAAAACCAAAACAAATTATTTTTAATGGCTGTTCATTTAGAGCTATTGACTGGGCTCAGACCAGAAATACACCATCAACTTAATTAGAGGAGGCCACTTAACACCAACATACACGAATGTGCATGGCACATTAATTATTCCATATATCATAACTGTCATACACTTCAGTTCACTATATAGGTGCAGTGGTTGTTGCAAACAGAAACTTGCCATAAACCTTATTTTACTACTGGTTTCAATGTAGTCAGACATTTATGATGATTGTGGCAGTAATTGCAATATTGACAATAACACTATTTCTCCCTGGCATTATTGCCTTGTTAAACAAAGATTTCAAGCTGTGTCAGCCCCAGCGGGCATTGAAACTGCTCAGACCACCTTTTACAGGTGGTCACTGTTGTGTAAAGTGTTAAGCCAGAGGACTGGCGCAGCAGAGACTCTAGATCCAGACTGAGTTGAGGTATGCAAAACCTGCAGTGCTCTCCTGAAACATCTGTTTGCACAGTAAGCTTAGCAGCTGAATAAGATCAAAACTGAGCTACACCCCTGATGCTCAAAGTCTACCTGTTAACTGGTGTCTTTGGAGCTCAGCGAGAGATTAATAAGGGAAAGCTGTTAGAGATCTGCTGCCAGCTTTGCAAATAAATAACCTAGAAAATATTTCACATTTTCTTAAGGGTGTTAAACTAGTTATAAATCAGCATTTAAGATGTGTAATATACTTATGGCAGCTTATCAATGTAAAATAATACATTAGTAATAGAGCTTTAAATTAAAAACCTAAACTAAGAATAGGCTTGCTTGCTGCCATTTGCTTGTTGCATTGCATTGTCTAAAACCTACAGAAATAAAGTGCTCCCTCATTACAAGACAAGCCTTAAAAACACTTAAAACATTTTGACAGTGGCTCCCATTTCCCCATAGTGCCATTTCACTTAAACGTATGGCTGTCACCTATAGCATTATAATGAGGCAGCATTGTATTCATAGATTTTCCCGAGTACTTAATGCATGTATAGAGCATCTTATTTGCACCATTCTCCCACATTTTTTAAAATGTTCCCCCATTGTTAGGCAACTCGCATGGATCCCCCTTCCAATGGGTCAAATCTACATGCAGTTCCAGAAATAAACAGGTTTGATAAAGAGAGAAAGGATACAAGAGAAAGGATACATTGCCACAGGCTGGAATTTGTCTAGACCATAAAGTGACTATTGACCCACCAGACAAATAAAGGTTTTAGTAAACCCCTTGTTGATGAATTTTCACATTTTCTAATGGTATTTGGAAGTAAATGGTTTCAGGTTTTCTCTAATGACTGTGGCATTTTGACAGATTATTAAACACACAACGAACAGAATGGCCTGTGTAGTACTTTATTAAATCACAGCAGGAAAAACTGTTTGACTGGAAATAGCTTGACATTTAAAGAATCTGATGATGTTTAACTGTCCTAAGCTGGAAATGGTACAATACACATCAAGAGACACAAGCTGCAAAGAGCATTTTTAAAATGAAAGAAAATAAATCCCAGCACACTTTTTGTTTTAACAGGCAAAATATAAACACATACATCCTTGTGTGCATGCATTTTTAATACGGTTGAGACTGTTTGCGTATACAGATATACAGGCAGTGATACCTGATGGTATGATGAATGTTGAATAAATAATGATTTATTTTGGTTTCTTTGAAGCAGTTTCCGTGTGTGTGTGTGTTTTTATAACTTGAGACATTTAGGTTGGGCCAAATAAAGATTTAGCCGGCACCTTCCAGCATTGCCATGCAAAGCCTTTCATTTCCCAGGTAACGGGCTGTTTTTTTCTCATCATCTTGCAAATGAAGTGAAAGGCGGGGGTTGACCCATTCGGAGGGCCAAATAAAAGTTCTGGTGCTGTCTTTACAGAAACACCCTTGAAAGTGGGGTTTCCATGCCTAGAAGAATTTACACAAGACATCTGACATTCTCACAAGGAAACCATGAAACAATTACAAGCACAGAATGCAGTTTTTGAAACTTTTTTAAAAATACAAGGCTATATGCATGCCACTTTAGAAACCAGTTTAGGTCCATATAATATTACAAACAAATATTTGTCAACTTACTTGCAGTGCTGGCAGTTAAGGAAAGAACTTGATCTCATTAACATTTTGTCATGAAAATGCCATTTCCATGAACAAGTGGGCATGGGCTTCACCCTCTTTCTCTGTGTCTTTTTATTAAACTTCCAGTCAGCTAACGTATCTCTCAGTATCATTTACAATGTCCATCACTATATACATACAGTAGCCTTAGGGCAATTGGCCATCTTTTTGATGGTGTGATTGTTCAAAACTAAACACAAGGGGTTCCCGAGTGGCGCATCCAGTAAAGGCGCTCCACGTGGAGTGCAGGATGCGCTGTATAGCCTGGAGGTCGCCGATTTGAGTCCAGGCTATTCCACAGCCAACCGTGGACAGGAGCTCCCAGGGGCGGCGCACAATTGGCCGAGCGCCGTCCGGGGGGAGGGAGGGTTAGGTCGGCCAGGGTGTCTTCGGCTCACCGCACACCAGCGACCCCTGTAGTTTGGCCGGGCACCTGCGGGCTTGCTTGTAAGCTGCCCGAGAGCTGCGTTGTCCTCCGACGCTGTAGCTCTTGGGTGGCTGCATGGTGAGTCCGCAGTGTGAAAAAAAGCAGTCGGCTGTCGGCACATGCTTCGTCTTCGCCCTCCCGAGTCAGTGCAGGGGTGGTAGCAGTGAGCTGAGCTTCAAATAATAATTGGCCATTCCAAATTGGGAGAAAATAATAAAACAATTGGCAACGACTAAATTTATTTTTAAAAAAAACAAAAAAAAAAACTAAACTCTTATCTAATTGTTTATGTTTATTAATTAGGTTATGAGGGGATCTGCTGGCATTAAACTGTTAGAAGGTCAATTATTTTTAATTCTTTGATATCTGTTTCTCAGCTTTTGGGTTGTTGTCTTAAGTCACCTATTCATTAAATCTTTGACAGGTGTTTTCTGCATGCTGCAATTTACTGAATATGCTATATGAATACAGCAAAAATGCTGCAGTATTTTTTATTGCAAATGGTGGTTTAAGGTTGTCAAAATAAAAGAAAATGTCTAATACTTTAACTACTTTATTAGGTTTGTTTTTCTCACAGCTCTCAAAAGGATTCACAGCTTTCTCTATAATTTAGTGTTACCCAGTTCCCCATAGCTCATTCACTGTATAAGTTTTAGTTTTGTCAATACTTCATCTCATCAAACACAAAATATTACCTACGTTTATATTCGATCTGTTCCTTTCTTTCATTCTTTATTTAGTTTATTTAATGGTTTGCACCTGACTTTTTGTATTCACAATTATGGGAATCCAGATTAATAGGGTGAAACCAGATGAAACAGAGCCAATTGTGTTTAAATACTAGACATTATATTGGTAAAGAATTATGTTTATCATTAGAATGCAGTCCCCAATAGGACCCAGCTTGCTTTATTGCGCAACAACCTCTTAAAAACACTGATTATCGTATCAAGTTTATCTGTCCTGTAAAACGTATATTTCAGGAATTCATTTTAAATGGTATAATCCACTGCCTGTGACCTGAAAAAAAGGTGCGAGGATTGACAAGGTCACTCTGATTAAGGTTTTGCTGATTTATTTGGGGGTCATAATATACATTCCTTTATGGACTGAAGTAAATTACTTTTGTACGGTCTGCAGGCTTCTAAAAGATTTAGGTATTTCCAATTTACAAGAATTGTTATAAGCTTAAGGCATGTCTGAAACTTGATCTATGGATCATTAGACAAGGTAAATGTCAGCACATGTTAATGGTGGTCAGTCCACTTGCAGCCTAACAAAGTAATAAAAACGTTTTGGATGTTGACAGCTTTGGGGTCTGTTTTACTTCTAAGGATCCAGTAGCATTTTGGAGAGCAATATTTGAAGGATGAAGAATTGTGCCGTTTCATTGTTTTTTTTGCTTGCTTCTGAGTACTAAATAGCTTCATGCAATGCAGTTATACCTTACTGTAGCTGTAATCAGACCATGTGATCTACTGTACTGTGCACAAAGGTACCATGATGTAGCGGGTTATAAATAGTGTTCTATTTGAAATATATTTGCATAAATTAATGTCAAAAGAAGAACCAAAATATCCCCAGACCAATAAAAGGGAGGCCAGAAATAATGCTTTAATTAATTGAATACTATTTTATATAAGTTAATAAAGCTATACACATGTCAGCAGATCACCGTGATCTACATCCACAGTGTACACATATATTCCCAGATTATGATAAAATCCAAAACCTGTTACATAATGTCATTAGCGGGGTTTATCACATTTGGACTAGCAGTTCTCTAGATGAATGTAAAAATATAAGTGTGATATATAGCTACTGTAGACAGAGAGTTGGACCGACAAACAGACTTTTTTTTTTTTACCCCTATATTCTGATACTATCAATAAACTGTGATAAAAAATGTCCTTAGCAAGTTTCATCCTAGTTTGATTTATGTATAAATGTAAAGATGAAATACAGACAAACAGCTGTGTCATAACCGTAATTGGGCAAGTGTTTTTAGAGTGTAACACTTACATACTGTAACATCCACAATATTTCCTTGATGGGATATGCATCTCCAGTATTGGTTAGCATCTATCATTAGATTTGCAAACTGGTCCTATCCTGATTTCTCGTTGGTCCTGGAATGGGAGTCTAGGTTATCTTGCAATCAAAGTAATATGAAAAATATGTACTTTAACAAGAGAATTGGAAGCCATGTGATCAGGGTTGTGAAGCTTCACTGAGCTGTTACATTAGTGTAACTGGGTGCAGTCATTTAACCTCCATGCTGCTCGGGCTACTTACAGTAAAACTGCAGCCGGATAACGCGTTGGAGTATGGAGTTTGGCCATCAGCCGTATGTGTAATTGCTCTGTTTCTAGTCTTGTGCCTTTTCGTAGCCCAGAGACTGAGCACCATTGTGTGATGTATTTGCTGTGGACATTATAAACTGACCTCATTCCAGCAGAATCTGTGAACCAATGGATATTTGCCTGGACTGCGAACAGGTGACCAGTGCCAGTATATAGATTTTGTTTCAAAACAATTTAAGGATAGGTTTGGTAATAATAATAATAATAATAATAATAATAATAATAATAATAATAATAATAATAATTAAGTAATTTGTGATGACATTAAGTATAATACATGTAAACTGACCATGGTGATTTCAGTAACTGTTTGCTATATAAATAATTTTAAGGAAGGCAGTAAAACAGACAATGACTGAAATGTTTGTCTGCCTTACATAGTTTTATATACAGGTCTTTTACCTCAGAAATTAATAGTATTTCAGAGTATTTAAAGTCATAGGTGATCAGGACATTAGATTACACCGTACAACCTGCATGTCCTCAATGTAATGTCCATTCAAGTCCAGAATGTTTCTTCTACTTTTATAAGATGTCTTGCACTTAGAATCTTAAAAGTATGCAACTAACCTGCAGTGTCATAAATACAGCTTGTCTGTCAAATCTTTTAAAAAGCCTTTTCAGTGGATCCTTTTATAACAGAAATTGAAATGGACTGATTCTTTTGTACATGTCTCAAGGGTTACTTGTAAAATGCCTCTTTCACAGTTTTAATGCCATGCACTGAAAGTATATTCTAAAAGAAAGTTGCCAAACATGAGCATTGTATTCTGCTTGCTTTTCATGTTGTAAATATTCTGGCAATCGTTCTACTGCAAGTTCAGTAATTAAGTCATGAAGAAATAATTCTACAATTTAGCATTACAGTTAGTGCCAGAAACATGCCTTTTGCCCCTCTGATCTATGTCGTCTACTATCAATTTCTGGAGCTGGAGCTGCAATGTGTTTATTCTGTGTAATAAAACTTGTACTCAACATTAAGGCATGCAGAGTGATTGTAAAGCTGACAGTGACTGAGAACCAACATTGCAGTCCATTTATTTTATGTTGTTCTGCAAACGAACAAGGGAAGAAGCAGGATGCTGTTTGAATTAGGCACGTTAACATTAGATTAGTCAACATGAATCAATAAGCATAAGGTCATCTCCATCTTATTACCACTTGAAAAGCAATTAAAATGACCTATTAGCACATAGTGGCTCTTTTTTACATTCAAGGATGAAACATATGGCATTTAAATAAAGGTCACCAACTAGATGAGAACTATTAAGTACGGAAGCGTCCTAGGAACATGATATAAATAAAGCATAATCCAATTTTCATTTTCAGTGCTGAAATGTTGACTTTTAAACTCAAACTTTTTTTTAAAGCTTTATATTTGGATTTTTAATCTCAGAATTGAATGACTGTTTGAATGACTGAAGAGACTTAAATTGGCTTTTTAAAAATCATTTATAGCCTCATCTGGTCAGCCCAAGTACATTTTTGTCATTTACAGTATAATGCAATGGAACATAGTGTTCCAACCTGTGCCAGATCAATAAAAGGGGGGTATTACTTTGTACTGCTTTTTACTCAATGTTCTGAAGGAACAGAAGGTGGGTAGGATATTTTTGTTGGTTTTAGTGTCTGGGTGTTATCTTCCTATTCTCAAATTTTAGTATTGTACTGAATTTTAACAACATTTTTTGAAGTGTCATTGGGGCAAATTTCCATGAAAAAAAAAGTCTTCCCTTTTTCTTATGTGTGTTTCTATGCATTTTTTTTTTTTTTTTTAGCCAGAGAAATTGTCGTATATTTAAATGCTTGTGCGACTGCTCATATCGTACAGCTTTCTTAAACTGGGTTTTTAGGTTGTGTTAAAATACTGAAAGTGCAGTCTGCCTCATTTGGCCAGCAACAAAATGTAATTTAAAAAAAAAAAAAAAGTGGTTACAATATAATATATTTTGTTTGTGTTGTTATTGATGAACCAGTATATCGGTAGTCCACACGTTTAAATTTCTCAGTGCTGTTCACGGGACTTCTGGAGCTTCGTTATGTAGTATATTAGTCTTGCAGCAAGCTGCTTTTAAGAACTGCAAATTCGTACTTTAAAACAAATCTTGCTCAATGAATTTGCTCAAGCCTAGTGTTGTTGGTAGACGGCACCAATAATACAGCTACGCAAATGTAATACATATTTTGGTACAAACGTGATTTTTTAGGTGCCTGTGATAGATGGTACTTAAGCTAGTGTACAATAAATTGCATCTTATTGCTAAGGGGGAAAGAACAATCTGGGCTAAAGCAATCAGCTGTCCAATGACAAAGATAACAAAATGCATTTTTTTTTTGTAGTAACTTCAGTATTTTTTATAACCTTGCTTATAAAACAACGTAACTATAAAGCACTTTTTATGAGTCAAATGGCAATAATCTGAAACACTGACTAAATGGTGTCATGTAAAAAAAAATTAAAAAAAACACTGAATGAAGAGGTCTTTATAAATGCTTTCCTGTTAAAAATATACTGATGGTATGCAGTTGGGTCTTATACAACAATAACAAAGTATGCTTTTTTTAAAAAAAAATTTTTATCCAAATGCGTATCTCTGAACCCCTGTCTAAAAGGCTTTGTCTGACCTGCCTGGCACTTACAGCATCTGCAGCCTCCAACACTGGTGCATCAGGTTCAGCATCTGTTTCCCTCAAACCCTGTAATCTTTCCTCTGTAAGTTCAACATCCATTACAGAGAGCTATGTTATGTAAAACACAACAACCCAGGATGATATTGCTAACCTTCTGAGGAGTCTACTGCAGTGTTCCCCCAGAGACATCCAAACATCGGAATCACATTTTGAGGATTCCAAATGTTTGCTCAATTACAGGACGAGCAGATTTAAAGGTACGGTTACACCTCTGTTAGGCAGGGGTCATGGGGTTGAGCAGTGGTGTTAGTAGCCACCTCTTCAGTGGATACCCGTTGTCCCCTATCAACCAGCCTCTCAGACTGTCATCTCACTGAAAAGCAGCTGCCACTTGCGAATTAGCGAGGATAAACAAGTCATGAGCAGAGCAACGATAGTTTGCATACACGTTTGTGATGTAGTTATTTGCATCACAGATCACACACTACTTGCACGTTGACAGAATAGGTCCCCTTACGATTTATTATTATTATTATTATTATTATTATTATTATTATTATTATTATTTATTTCTTAGCAGACGCCCTTATCCAGGGCGACTTACAATTGTTACAAGTTATCACATTGCTTTTACATACAATTACCCATTTATACAGTTTTTACTGGAGCAATCTAGGTAAAGTACCTTGCTCAAGGGTACAGCAGCAGTGTCCCCCACCTGGGGTTGAACTCACAACCCTCTGGTCAAGCGTCCAGATTTATGTAGAAGTGCCTATTCTGTGTTGGTTCGTGTACTTTTTATTCTGTGTTGGTTCGTGTACTCTCCTTCCAGGTCAGCCTGAAGCAGTTGGCAGATGTCAGTGATTGTTTGTCTGTTGAGGCGAAATTGCTGCATACATTGTGTGTCAGACAAGCTCAGAAAAGACAGATGACTTTTAAATATTTGGGGACGTCTCCTCCTCCACTCTTTGCCTGGCCGTGTAGAAATTTATATTTATTTATTTATTTATTTATTAGCAGATGCCCTTATCCAGGGCGATTTACAATTGTTACAAAATCACAGTACAAAGTATCACATTACAAAGTATCACATTACAAAATATCACATTAATCTCGTGTGCACTCCATATTTCTTTTATTTCTCTTTTTTCTCTCTCTCTTTTCGTTACCTGCTTCCCTGGTAGTTTCACCGGTATTTATAGTCGACCATGTAATTTGCACACAGTTTAGACCTGGTTTTCACATGTCTACTGAAACGCATACGCTAACGCTGTTGATGGTTTGCTAAATCGCTACATTTGTATGTAAATGAAGACACTACCCAAGTTCGGCCCATGTGAGGTGCTGACGCTAACTTGCCGATTGGGCACAAAAACACGTGTTGCTAAATCACATATGTGGGCAAAGTCTGTTTCCAGCATGTCTCATAATAATAAAGGTTAATGAGGTATTTGTGTGAACTTTACACATACCAGAACGTATAGCACTGTTATATAATGCTGCCGTAGTTAAAAGATAAGAGAAATATCTTTGCTTTTATTATTATTATTTGTTTATTTAGCAGACGCCTTTACCCAAGGCGACTTACAGAGACTAGGGTGTGTAGGCTATGCATCAGCTGCAGAGTCACTTACAATTACGTCTCACCCGAAAGACGGAGCACAAGGAGGTTAAGTGACTTGCTCAGGGTCACACAATGAGTCAGTGGCTGATGTGGGATTTGAACCAGGGCCCTTTTCTTTAACCACTGGACCACACTGCCTCCTATGGTATGAGGTCAACGGTATCTCTTAGTTTTGCTATGGCCCATATTGTTTGTCATTTTGTTTACATGACTGAATATTTCTTTTTCACCTTTAGTTTGGTTTAAATAGGGGAATTTGGGCAGTGACTTGGGTGTCTTTTGAGACGTTATTGTCTGATTGCAGTACAGTTTTGGGAGCTGTTAAGCTCTGGTAAACCACGTAAATGATAGTAAAAAGTAATTTACACTATTATTCCAATAATGCTTAATTGTTGTTCCTCACACTGCGTATTTAGTAGGTGAAAAATACTCAGAATATCAGTATTCTAAATAAGCTAACAATGTTCTACTCTGTGTTGGATATCAAAATGGTATTATACTTCTTGCAAACAATATTTGAAGAATTTAGTGACAAAACATGTCCAGTATAATAATATAATATTAAATTATGCTTGCAATATTTATTTATAAAGCACTGTACTCAAATTGTGAATATTTTTTCTTGTAAACACAGTGAATGTTGATTGTCTCTTCATTTGCAACATTATTAAATGTAATGGCCCAAACTACTACCTTGAACCTGCAAACTGCTCTTGATAGATGAGTTCCCTCCAAATCCCAAGAGGCATTGTGAAAACAGAGAAATTAACAGCCAGAACTAAACAGTGCTTACCCATAACATTTAATTTGTAAACATGCAATCTAATGATAGCTTTTAGCAGTCTCAGTGATGAAGGCTTGTAATATATTTGGGTATTGCATAAAAAAGTATATTTTTTGCCAATGGCAATGACATAGTTCTCCATAGAAATGTAATTTACTAAATTCACTTTGCTAGGATTACAAAATCTTATTTTATAGTTTAATGAAATTAAGTGAGTAATATGTATTTGTTTATGTTAAAATCTGATCTAGAAAAAAAAAAATCCTTGGTAATACATGCAATATAACAGTTAATTTCTACTCGGGTTCTTTGTACCAGTCCAGCTGAGTTACTTTGATAGGTGAAAGTCAGGTCCAGCCTCTCATACCCACCTCTAAAAGCTTCTTTATATTTATGGTTGCACTAGAATAGTATGACTGGTCCCAAATACAGTGAACAAGGGGTGGGGCGGGGCTGGAGATGCAGTACTGAGTGTCCTTGTTTTGCAGTGAATAAAATTACTTTTAAACAGCGCGTGTAAAATAAACAGCGTGTGTGAAAAATAAGTTAGACCTGACATGCCTGATAGGCACTGAATAAATGGACCGCAAAGGGTTAAGGTTGTTCTGTTGGTATTTCTGCAAAGGGAAGCTAAAATATTCTGCCAGAATACAGGCAGTTCCATGAAGAGGGTATTAAACCCAATATTCAGTTTAATAGTATGACTTAAATGTATCTTGCTCATCAAAGCTTGTCAACTGTTAATCACTTGACACTTTAAATTTGCACCAACAAACTACATTTCTATTATTGTTTACATCTTTTCAATGCAACATGTCAGGCTAAATGTGTACTTAATTAATACACAGAGAGTGGGCATGCATCTTAATGTGTATTTGTTAGGATGTATTTCAGACATCTTACAGTTTTTTCAATGTTACACCTGTTTGTAACCTAATTTGAAATACCTAATTCTAAAGTTGCCTCTATGCTGCCACCCAATATCTTGGATGTTAACAAGCTACTGAACCCTGAAGGCAAGGGCCCAGTCAGCCACCTTACTAGTAGAGATAACTGAAAATTCCCATTTTTCCTCCCTAACCCCACAGAGTGCCAAGGCCAGTGCAGCTGTCCCCTGTGGTTCCCCAGACAAATTTGACCTTGCATTCCAAATCCTCTATTTTGCAAAACAAGCCTATGTATTAAATTATAAATTACATCTGAGAAATCAAGTAATCAATAAAATCAAATCAATCAAATCAATGAATGCATTTGCACAAAAATGTAGCAACCATTGTGGTGTAATCACCTCTGCACCTTCAGTAGGTTTGAGAATGAATTTGGGAGACATCCTCAGTTAGCTGTGCAGCTTTTTCAGTATCACTCTATTGACTCCAGCTGAGCAACTCACACTGAGCATGGTAGCAATTGCCATTTCTCTTTCCTTCTGTTATCACTCTCTCTCCCTCACTTGCACACTTCCCTGTTCCCCGTTGACATGCATTGCCACCTGTACTGTGAAACTCTAAATTACTAGTATTAAAAAAGATTTATTGTTTTTAAAAAGTGCCGTGTTGGTACATTATTGTTGAGCTTTTTGAATGGTGTTCTAACATTTCTGTCAGAACGCAGATGTGATAGCTCTCGGCAGAGTCATTTAACACTGAATCCCACATCTGTTACAGTGTGAGTTTTTATTTCATTAGAATTGCAGCTTCGTTTGGAACTTAATTTTGTAAATCTAGTTTAACATGTTAAAGGATTAAAAACTGCAGAATACTTAGCTTGCTGTGATCGTCAGTAGCTGCGTTCTGAGTAATGCTGATAGCAGTAATGGCTATATTAGCAATTCGGTAATCATTTTTGATGTGTTAAATAGAGTGCAAGGCTGGACCCTGATCAAGCAAACTGGATGCCACCCTCAGTTTAACCAGCAATTGAAAGGCAACTCTGTAAAATCAGATCAGTAACAGGACGCAAGGGCTGACAATGGTATTATCCTGTGTTAATATGCAACAAAGTACTGATGCCTTGAATACTTTCATAATTCTTAATTTTTTTAACAAAAAATATTATCAGTTAACATTGTAGACAATGTACAGTTCTGTGCAAAAGTTTTAGGCAGGTGTGAAAAAATGCTGTAAAGTAAGAATGCTTTCAAAAATAGACATGTTAATAGTTTATATTTATCAATTAACAAAATGCAAAGTGAGTGAACAGAAGAAAAATCTACATCAAATCAATATTTGGTGTGACCACCCTTTGCCTTCAAAACAGCATCAATTCTTCTAGGTACACTTGCACAGAGTTTTTGAAGGAACTCGGCAGGTAGGTTGTCCCAAACATCTTGGAGAACTAACCACAGTTCTTCTGTGGATTTAGGCAGCCTCAGTTGCTTCTCTCTCTTCATGTAATCCCAGACAGACTCGATGATGTTGAGATCAGGGCTCTGTGGGGCCATACCATCACTTCCAGGACTCCTTGTTCTTCTTTACGCTGAAGATAGTTCTTAATGACTTTCGCTGTATGTTTGGGGTCGTTGTCATGCTGCAGAATAAATTTGGGGCCAATCAGATGCCTCCCTGATGGTATTGCATGATGGATAAGTATCTGCCTGTACTTCTCAGCATTGAGGAGACCATTAATTCTGACCAAATCCCCAACTCCATTTGCAGAAATGCAGCCCCAAACTTGCAAGGAACCTCCACCATGCTTCACTGTTGCCTGCAGACACTCATTCGTGTACCACTCTCCAGCCCTTCGGCGAACAAACTGCCTTCTGCTACATTCAAATATTTCAAATTTTGACTCATCAGTCCAGAGCACCTGCTGCCATTTTTCTGCACCCCAGTTCCTGTGTTTTCGTGCATAGTTGAGTCGCTTGGCCTTGTTTCCATGTCGGAGGTATGGCTTTTTGGCTGCAAGTCTTCTGACCAGACTTCTCCGGACAGTAGATGGGTGTACCAGGGTCCCACTGTTTTCTGCCAGTTCTGAGCTGATGGCACTGCTGGACATCTTCCGATTGCGAAGGGAAATAAGCATGATGTGTCTTTCATCTGCTGCAGTAAGTTTCCTTGGCCGACCACTGCGTCTACGGTCCTCAATGTTGCCCGTTTCTTTGTGGTTCTTCAAAAGAGCTTGGACAGCACATCCGGAAACCCCTGTCTGCCTTGAAATTTCTGCCTGGGAGAGACCTTGCTGATGCAGTATAACTACCTTGTGTCTTGTTGCTGTGCTCAGTCCTGCCATGGTGTATGACTTTTGACAGTAAACTGTCTTCAGCAACCTCACCTTGTTAGCTGAGTTTGTCTGTTCCTCACCCAGTTTTATTCCTCGTACACAGCTGTTTCTGTTTCAGTTAATGATTGTGTTTCAACCTACGTATTGAATTGATGATCATTAGCACCTGTTTGGTATAATTGTTTAATCATACACCTGACTATATGCCTACAAAATCCCTGACTTTGTGCAAGTGTACCTAGAAGAATTGATGCTGTTTTGAAGGCAAAGGGTGGTCACACCAAATATGGATTTGATTTAGATTTTTCTTCTGTTCACTCACTTTGCATTTAGTTAGTTGATAAATATAATCTATTAACATGTCTATTTTTGAAAGCATTCTTACTTTACAGCATTTTTTCACACCTGCCTAAAACTTTTGCACAGTACTGTATATCCTTTTCATGTTGATTTGTATTGCCGCCTTCCCATCTATTTCCCTTTATTCTGCTAGGCTATGCCTTCTTTATTTTGCTTACACTTTAGGGTCTGCTTGAACGTTTACTGTGAATTTTTTTGTTACACAATAATTTACAAAACCTAATAAGTATCTGTAATCTGGTTGATGGAAAATGAAAAAAGGAATATAAACTTTAAAATGACAGATAGGTACTGGAATATTACCATGGGTTGCATTAGGGGTTACTGTTTTACTGGAAATGTGAAGATAATACTGTTCAAAGGGACTCAGAAGCAAGTAGACTGATTGAAACAGGTGCAGTAGACAATTATATAGACACTGGTGTTCATCAGAAAATAAATAATTAAGTGTACACAATAAACAACATTCCTTTTAAGCTCTCCACTCATGCACACACACAAACATACAGCACACTAGTAATACAGCAAATTCCGTCCTTAACATTGGCTTGGTTTACATGCATGTGAAAATCGACTCTACAGTCATGGCTGCGGGGACGTTGTCACGCGAATTATTATTATTATTTGTTTATTTAGCAGACGCCTTTATCCAAGGCGACTTACAGAGACTAGGGTGTGTGAACTATGCATCAGCTGCAGAGTCACTTACAATTACGTCTCACCCGAAAGACGGAGCACAAGGAGGTTAAGTGACTTGCTCAGGGTCACACAATGAGTCAGCGGCTGAGGTGGGATTTGAACCGGGGACCTCCTGGTTACAAGCCCTTTCTTTAACCCCTGGACCACACAGCCTCCTTGAATACATTGTGAAACAGCAAAAGGACGTCCTTTTGGCAGCGTGACTTTAAGGGCAGGGTCAATCGCTTTCTCACGATAAAAATAGCTGTAAAAACCCATGTAAACCGGAGCAGGAATCGTCCTTGTGGCTCACGGAATTTCAGCAGTCAAGATCCAGTTTTTTGGACTTAATATCACGTAATCTCCAGCAGAAAGGCTGTACAAAACATACACAACCCCCGCTCCCCCTGCCCCAAACACACACACACATACAAAATGTACATTTATGGACTACTTTAACACTAGAACCGCCGCGGTTATACTCATACCTACAACCACCGATGGCAGTCATTATCACGGTACATTTTAAACATCATCAATATTAAAATGAAAGACAAACCATCAGATACAAATCTGATTCTGAAGTTTTATTCAAGCACATGATATCAAACATCTGCACAGCCGAAATGCCGAATATAAATGAACAATTAAACATACAAGGGTTTATTTTCTAACTTGCCACATATAAGCACTACTTTAAAAAACGAAAAACTATAATAACTTATACACCGTTTTTTTACGGTAGCTAATGCACGGCGTAATTCAGAATGTGCGCGACAACACATGAATTCATTTCTCTTGTTAAATGTTTTTATCTTCATGGCAACACATGAAGCTCTCCTCACGATATTCAGAGTTGTTCTTTTCCTATTTGGTAAGCAGACATGGACATTTAAATATCCGTTCCCCTAAATGACTTTGAATTGAGTAATCTGCATTGGTACGGCCGATTTCTTTTCCAAAATCAGAACTGCATAGCAACGCATTTCCTGAAAAGTACGGCAAATACATAGTGAGGAAAACTGTCATGACTTGTGCATGTAAACGCCGCCATTGACTACATTATGTTAGTTGAATAGAAACACATCAGATACTGTAGTGGCATGTGTAGTAAAACTACTTTTCAGTGATTTGTTGTCTTTTACTCTGCGTATGTATTATTAGGCTAATGTAAAAAGTAAGGCTGGGGCACTCTAATGGGTCTGACTGTAAGCAATTACTAAGAAGAACAATTGGTCCTCCATTAGTAACATTAGACTGTATACCACTTACCCATATTCCCGTACATCACCAGAAAATACTCTTTGCACTCAAGTGGGACTGGCTGCCACATTGGTAACCAATGGACTGAATTTTGTTCTTTGAAAAAATAAAATTAAATAAAAAGGCCCTTCTGAAGGTAACTATAACGTTGCATCTCTTCCTATAATATTTGGTTATAGCCCATGGGATGATTTTTTGGGGTTTGTTATAGGTAGATATTGTATAACTGGTTGTATATTTCATGCACAGCAGCAACTTTTACATTGCAATTGATTTTTAAGATTGGATTTAAAGGTTTAGGAATATCATAACAGCATTTCCAGTACAGTACGGTATATTAGTCTATTTGTTTCTCGTTTGTATTGACGCAAATAAATCAAATAAAGTTCAGTGAAGCTGTTCAGAATGGTAAATTCTTTATTTTTCAAAATTAAAAATATTTGGACATGTACATTTGCCGGTGTGTTCTGTATTAACAGCTTGCAAATTAGATACCCCACAAAATTTGAAATATCCAGACTTTCAGTGAGGTTGGAAGGATGCATTTGAAGCCTTCAGTACTTTATAAGGCGTAAATTGTAGAGTTTTAAATTTGTATTGTATTTTTTTATTTATTATTGATTATGTTTGATGCATATTTATGATACATTTATCATACTCTTATGAACATTTACCATGGTAAATTTCATTGGAATATTTTAGTTCACCATGGGTTTTCCATATGTATTTGCAGTGTTTGTTAGGTTTTTTTTTGGTGTCAGCGCAGGTTGTTTGATTAATTAAGCCCTCTTTCAAGGTCCAATACATTTGTGTTTGGCTCAAAGGAAACCTTTAAGAAGTGGTTGTTTATAGCACGGTATTTGTCAGAAGAGCTTCTACAAAGAAGTCAGGACACTGAAGTCTCATTAAAAATGCAAATACATTCTTATCCTGTCCAAACACTTGAAAGTGGCTGAGCCGAGATAAGGCTAGTGCTCTGCAGGCAGTGCATAAATCTGCAAACTGTGCCTCTGTGAGAATGCTATTGTGGGATCGTTTAGGCTGATGCAAGCAGTAACATGATCCCCAAAGCCTGACACCAATTAAGTTGTAAGGCTCTCCTCACGATTGTGTGAAGCCTGCAGCAAATGCAATTTTGCTCACTCCAATTATTTACAATGAGGGTGTGATCCCCTTGTCAGATGTGGTAATACACATTAATGGTTATAGAATAATTAAAGCTCACTGTGACTGGACTGGTAGGTTCAACCATGGCAGCCTACATCAGATTCTAGTTGAATCAGCAAGTTCCCTGTTTGTCTGGAGAGTGAAAGGGACAGCCTGCACAGATTTGGATCAGGATTCAATTTGTAATATCGCACCAAGATAATGCTGTGCAATTAAACTTTCAAAGCATGTGTGTCACGCGTTATGTAGCTGTATAAACAACGTTATGCCAAGATTATATGTCTTTTTTATTCGGGTCTCCAAGAGACGTCAGATTGGTAAACCAGTAAAAGGGAATTTCTATGGTTGTTGTTTGGTTGGCAACATTTGTTAATTAATGCTGTTGGCAGTACATGAAGATAACTTGCCTTGGCTCATGATCTCTCTTGTGTCTAAAAATCATATTCTTTATTGTGTCGTGTCCATTATGAAAGATGTAGCTTGAATATCTTGAATATTATTTTTTTTGTTTAATTTGTCAGTACTGTACTTTTTCAAAGAAATGTCCTGGGAGTTTTTTTTTTCTTCTTCTGTAGTTTGTACACAAACATACTGTTTAAGCATCCAAATGTACTTACAGATTTGGTGGATTATTGTAGATGTGTGTCTACTTCTAGATTTGTGTTTAAACTTTTTTGAAGGGTGGGGGTAGGGAGTTCTATTTGACGGAGTAATTTATAAAACATCAAATAGTGTATATATATATATATATATATATATATATATATATATATATATATATATATATATATATATATATATATATATATATATATATATATATATATACACACTAGTTACATTTTAAACAAGATTCTCATGTAGTATACATAAAATTGACTATTCATACAAGTTGAAAGTAGGCAGACAAGATGCTATTGTCTCCAGTAGGCAGCTTTCACAGTGAAGTAATAATTGTTTTGGTCAACTTGTGAAAACCCTTTCCCTTGCTGCGATTTCTTCAGTCTATCAAGGCAGACCAAAACAGAATAGGATTTCATGGCAGATTAAATATTAAAGATGCAGCATCCTTTGATTGTGAGTAAGACATCTTTTGAATAATTTATGTGATGTTTGACTTAGGCCTGATAATGAAAGTAAAGGTCATTCAGAAGGAACAAAATGCATATGCAGTTTTTTTTTTCTTTTTTCTTTGAACTCTGAAAGCATGTTGTTCCTGTTGTGGAAGTGACCATGCATGCTTTGTATTTACACTTGTATTTGCTGTTTGTAATACGTGCCAATGCATACTTAAGCCTTCTGTATTATTATTTTTTGTTAGCCATAGCTGTCTATCCAAAATCCCTTTACACAGTTGAGAAGAGATTGTGAGCTTGCAATGTGCTCATTAAAATGGTTCTTGATTGCCAATATTCCCAGTCTAGAGACTTTGCTTCTTATAGATGAATCAGACTGCTAATTAGAATGTCTAGGCTGAAACTTTGACCACATTCCACTTCTGTTTTTTAGCAGCTTACATTTTTAGATCTATTGTTAATAACCTTATTTAATGAATGAATAACCTAAATGAATGTATTTCTTAAATATAAATGATATTGCTTTAAAATGTGGTAAATGGTAAAGTAGAGAAAATTAAAACAGGTTGAAAGTTTGAGGACTATAAGCTATATTACCTCCGCATGGAAACACGTTAGTCTGTGTGACAAACATGGTCTGTCTAATTTTCCATAAGGAAATTTAGACAGACAATTTATAAAACAGTTTAAATTCAAATTTTCCTCAGCAACACAGTGTGGCTGTACACAGAGAACGTCCGAAATAATGCCAGACAATATTTCAACATCAGATTGTTCAGAAACTGATAGGCAGATGGGATTTGTGGCCAAATTCGACTTTCCCACTTAGCTGTGTGTAGATGATTGTGCATGTGTTGTGTCAGGAAATGCAAATGAAAACCAAATACGAAGGATGAAAAAATGCAATATTTTTTTTTTTAGGTCGGATCATCCTCAAAGACCTCATTCTCAAAGGAAATACATCGTTTCCGAATCTCATTTGCTAGTTTATTTGATACGTGTCCATTTTTTAGGTCGGATCATCCTCAAAGACCTCATTCTGAAAGGAAATACATCGTTTCCGAATCTCATTTGCTAGTTTATTTGATACGTGTCCATTCTGCAAGCATTCCTAATCAGACTGAGCTCTATCTAAGACTTTGAGGACATATATTGAAATAACACAGTGCTGCTATAATTGTGGGTAGGTTACACAGCATATATGTTTTTATGTTTTTATTTTTTATTTTTTATTGAATGCAACATTAACCATAATAATATGTCAAAATACAACATGCGAAGGAAACATGTACAGTGTGAAAGATGTGCACTACACAAAACGAATCTAGCAGGTTTTAAAGTTTAGTTTGATAAAACCTCAGATAATGCACTGGGGCTTTGGGTCGTCTTTGGATCCAGTATGTAAATACCAGCGCTGGTCCCCGCAACTGTTACCTCATGTAGCAAATGAATCTATCCATTTCTAAAGCAGTTTATTGCACTCCAACTTGGTCGATGTACATACCTCACCCGGGCCGACAGACGCCCCCTCCTTCACCCACCTCCTCCACCACCCTCAAACCATGGCAACGAGACCCAGACCAAAGCTACCCCGGTTTGCTGGCAACGCCTCCTAGAAGCTTTCCAAGCGCAATTCAAACTATCGGCTACCGAACATGGATGGAACGACGCTATGAAAACTGCTTACCTTGCTCAATCCCCTGGGCACAGCGTCTGAAGTGCTGCTTGACCTGGTGCTGGAAGAGAGAGCAGACTGCTACCTTGCTGAGAGGAGGTTCATAATTTCTTCGCCACTGGGAACCCACTTCATGCCACCGCTGCAATATATTAATTAATAAACACACACATAATAAAAGAAGACAGATAAATGGGAAAATACAGACAAAATACATACTGTAAGGAAAAATTGACAAAACCTGAAAACAATATTAATGAAAGTCAAAAAATATGTTTATTTGTGTGATACAAGAATAGAACTATTGAAAGAAAGCAGAGACAAATGCTGTGGGTCACAGCGGATGGAATCTGTGCCACAGACAATTGCTGCAATCACTTTTTGAATAACATAGAACACTACCCTATAATGACATCATTTGAGACCCTTCCCCACCTAAACCTGTGTATGTGGCCAGTCCCCAAGCCTCACAAACATTCCTCTGCATCTCTTATCTCTGAGATTCTCCCATCCCCCATGCAACCAAACAGAGCAGAACAGAGGACCCTTTCACAAATGCCCATAAATGGCCATATTTGCTCTCTCTAATCGATCTGGAATTTATTGAGACAGACCCTGCATTCCAAAATACCCCACCTAAACTCTGCTCAATATCTCTCTATTGAAAGTACCATACATTCCAAATATTAATATGGACTATCAAAGTCCTTACAATACATATCTTATTATATATGATGTGGTTAAAGTTGTTTGTTGTGTTGCTTATTATTATTATTATTATTATTATTATTATTATTATTATTATTATTATTATTTGTTTATTTAGCAGGCGCCTTTATCCAAGGCGACTTACAGAGACTAGGGTGTGTGGGCTATGCATCAGCTGCAGAGTCACTTACAATTACGTCTCACCCGAAGACGAGCACAAGGAGGTTAAGTGACTTGCTCAGGGTCACACAATGAGTCAGTGGCTGAGGTGGGATTTGATCCGGGGACCTCCTGGTTACAAGCCCTTTTTCTTTAACCACTGGGCCACAGCCTCCTATTAGTAATACATTGTAGTTACTGCGTGTGAATGTGTAGAAATGTGTTTTGCAAGAACTCGTGGCAATTTTGGGAATTGTATGCAGACCACCTGGAGTTTACTCATGGACACAAGTGGTCCGCAAACTGCATATTAGGAACCACTGTCTTAGAACATACATCAGTAAGTCAATGTGCAACTTTCAATGTGACAATTCATCTCAAAATCTTTAAAAGTCTCGGTTTTCAGCTACTTCCTGTAGCGCGACACACTCAAATACCTTTTGTCAAAATAACGTAAACAACCGCTTTTGGTTTATGGCACCTGCAGTGATAACAAAATAAAATAAAATGCAAGCTACTAGGGTAATCAAGAACATCATTTTTATAAAGTGATTAACACAGACACACGTGCTTACTCCTCAGTGCACCATGCTTTTCATTCGTTTATTTATTCAATATGAATCTACAATTGTGTGTACCTGTTCAGTACATGTGAGATTTAGCCCAGACACTAGAACACTAGAGCAGCGAGAGGTTGCAAACACTTCAACAATCTCAATAAACAGAGCCTGGTGCAGTGAGTAAAAAAAAAAAGAAAAATGCCAAAACGTAATGTATTTTTAATGATTTAATGTATAATAATAATAATAATAATAATAATAATAATAATAATAATAATAATAAAAGTAGAAAGTTAAACTAATTAGCCACAAATTATACACTCAGGACTTTATTGAAATTAGCTAGCTGCTTTAAAAAAAAAAAGAAAATACTAAGAGTGATGGCTATTTAAATAACCATTAAAATAGCCTATATTTAAATGGTTTAATTAGTCTTATCAATTATTTACCTATGTGTCTCGGTTTTGAGCTTTGTTACCCTATTGATAATAGACTGAGAGAGCAGCTCATGTCATGTTGTGGTTTTTTTAATTTTTTTATAGTTTTCTTGTTTTGTGAAGTTGACAAGAGTGAGATGCAAAAGCGACAGTAGTAAATGTGTGTGATTGAGATTGCAATGTAAAACGGAGTAAGATGGGTCGGATAGTTAAACTGTATCGTGTAATGGCAGAGTGGTGTGTACCCGCATTTTGTTGCAGGCTAACTACAGTTCAGATCTTTAACATGGCATCTGTGGGGCATGATAAGATTGGGGTTTCATTAGCCTGTAAAATAATGTAACAATACAACCCCTGTGGGCACAAAATCTTAAGTAGGCTACAGTGAAATTTTTGGAAATTACAAAATACGGCGAAAACAGGTAATTGCCATTTTAATCAAACTAAATAGTAATGTAAACATCTCTTTTTTATTGGTTTGTTACTTTACACATTAAGAAAGTGTAACATTCATAAAGTACCCCCACTGCTCCCATAAAATACAGTCATCAACAACACTAGCGTGTTGAAGTGAACGATCAGCAATTTGTATGTGGTGACTCAGTCAACATCTTAAAGGTACACACACATTTTTCCTATATTATGACTTAATATATGTACATCTAGTAATAGGGACGAGGGGGGGCAATTGTCGGGGGGACACATTGTCATGTTATAGTTGTTATAGTATATACACTTGATAAACATTAATTTGTAAATTAAATAGACTGCTTCAAATTTCAAACTGCTTCCTTTTAGTCGTATTTATCATAACTAACATTACAGATAATTATATTGGTTTTCAATATTGATTTCTGTTTTCACATGGGTGAGCACCAATTATGTATAAATGGTACTTTCCCTGTTCAAATGTATATCAACTATGAATAAGATAAAGTCCAGATGTTTGCAGATAAAATGGCCATCAATATGCATTTGAGGAACTACACTGGACTGATCATATGGGAGGTTGACATGTACATGCACATAATTGAATGTAAAAGCTCAATCTTATTTTGAGTGGTAAAACAATAGGATACAATACAATACACTTTTTTTTAGAGTGCCTTCACAAATAAACATGAAAAAACACTGGAATAACTTGTTTTACATCACTGCATGAAACACTTACATGGAATAGAAGTGTCTGACACCACATAGATTACTGTATTTGTGTCGCAAGGTAAAGCTATGCATTTGTGTCATAAAGCAGCCATTATGGTCAAATGCTACACAGTGCGGCAATCTTTCACTGGTTAACCAGGATAAATATAACATTTTCAAATGTGTGTCATTATCATTGAGTACAGCAAAGTACAGCAATGCCAGACCAAGCAGCACCACCCACCAACCTGACTCTACTTTGTAACTTTAAAATAAAGACCTTGTCTATGGTAACACTATACAGAACGTCAAGATGTGTTTATGTGTAGCATGTCTAGTGGATTGTGAATGGATTCGGAAGGTGTGTTCATTCTGTAATGTAACATAGATTCAGATCGGACATGTGCTCGGGGACACGAGTATCCGCCTGGGAGTGTACTGTTACATCCCTCCTCAGAGGTAGTCGTTCAAAAACTACTCTGGGTCCCTCAGCTGCTTTATACTTTTTTTTATCTACAAACAAGAAAGAAAGAACAAACAAAGCAGAAAGAAATCTGGGGTATGACAGAACATTTTCAACGGAATGCCACTTCACTGCCTTTTTGTTACTCAGAAGCTAGGGGAACATCTGAAACAGAAGGTATTTCTGTGCATGTAGTTGTGTGTGTGTGTGTGTGTGTGTGTGTAGGGGGTACATGGAGGTTGCCTACAGTCACACTAAAATTATATATATATATATATATATATATATATATATATATATATATATATATATACAGTGCCTTGCGAAAGTATTCGCCCCTTGAACTTTGCGACCTTTTGCCACATTTCAGGCTTCAAACATAAAGATATGAAACTGTAATTTTTGTGAAGAATCAACAACAAGTGGGACACAATCATGAAGTGGAACGAAATTTATTGGATATTTCAAACTTTTTTAACAAATAAAAACTGAAAAATTGGCGTGCAAAATTATTCAGCCCCTTTACTTTCAGTGCAGCAAACTCTCTCCAGAAGTTCAGTGAGGATCTCTGAATGATCCAATGTTGACCTAAATGACTAATGATGATAAATAGAATCCACCTGTGTGTAATCAAGTCTCCCGTATAAATGCACCTGCACTGTGATAGTCTCAGAGGTCCGTTTAAAGCGCAGAGAGCATCATGAAGAACAAGGAACACACCAGGCAGGTCCGAGATACTGTTGTGGAGAAGTTTAAAGCGGTTGGATACAAAAGATTTCCCAAGCTTTAAACATCCCAAGGAGCACTGTGCAAGCGATAATATTGAAATGGAAGGAGTATCAGACCACTGCAAATCTACCAAGACCTGGCCGTCCCTCTAAACTTTCAGCTCATACAAGGAGAAGACTGATCAGAGATGCAGCCAAGAGGCCCATGATCACTCTGGATGAACTGCAGAGATCTACAGCTGAGGTGGGAGACTCTGTCCATAGGACAACAATCAGTCGTATACTGCACAAATCTGGCCTTTATGGAAGAGTGGCAAGAAGAAAGCCATTTCTTAAAGATATCCATAAAAGTGTCATTTACAGTTTGCCACAAGCCACCTGGGAGACACACCAAACATGTGGAAGAAGGGTGCTCTGGTCAGATGAAACCAAAATCGAACTTTTGGCAACAATGCAAAACGTTATGTTTGGCGTAAAGCAACACAGCTCATCACCCTGAACACACCATCCCCACTGTCAAACATGGTGGTGGCAGCATCATGGTTTGGGCCTGCTTTTCTTCAGCAGGGACAGGGAAGATGGTTAAAATTGATGGGAAGATGGATGGAGCCAAATACAGGACCATTCTGGAAGAAAACCTGATGGAGTCTGCAAAAGACCTGAGACTGGGACGGAGATTTGTCTTCCAACAAGACAATGGTCCAAAACATAAAGCAAAATCTACAATGGAATGGTTCACAAATAAACATATCCAGGTGTTAGAATGGCCAAGTCAAAGTCCAGACCTGAATCAATCGAGAATCTGTGGAAAGAACTGAAAACTGCTGTTCACAAATGCTCTCCATCCAACCTCACTGAGCTCGAGCTGTTTTGCAAGGAGGAATGGGCAAAAATTTCAGTCTCTCGATGTGCAAAACTGATAGAGACATACCCCAAGCGACTTACAGCTGTAATCGCAGCAAAAGGTGGCGCTACAAAGTATTAACTTAAGGGGCTGAATAATTTTGCACCTAATTTTTCAGTTTTTTATTTGTTAAAAAGTTTGAAATATCAATAAATTTCGTTCCACTTCATGATTGTGTCCCACTTGTTGTTGATTCTTCACAAAAATTACAGTTTCATATCTTTATGTTTGAAGCCTGAAATGTGGCAAAAGGTCGCAAAGTTCAAGGGGCGAATACTTATATATATATATATATATATATATATATATATATATATATATATATATATATATATATATATATATATATATATATATCATTGTTTGGGAATCAGGTATGTGTGCATCCTGTGGTAATGTGACAGATACATCACTCTTTTGTAGCATTAGTTTGGCAGCATCTACATAGGATTGTTATTGTAATTTAAAGAGGTCCCACTGCTACAGATCCAGAGTAACATTACCACAGCTTGTACAATAATAGTCTGCTTACGTTAATTTGTGTATCTATACACAACTAGGACAGTAGTTTATTTGTTAAAATATACACTATAGTAAAGCTTGATGACAAGGCATTAGAACAGGCTATTGGGAGTAATGACTGCTGTTTATCTGCTGTGCCCTTCTGTAATACCATTAAAATGTATCAATAGAGGTAAAAACTGCCATTTTAATAGCAGTCTAACAAGCCCACTTGGAGTCTCAACTTGCTTATTACTTGTGGAAATGTTCAATGTCTTTCAAGAATCGTTTAGAAAGGTCTAGAGCATTGTGCTGAAAGAGAACCTTAATATTATATGCTTTACAATAGACCTTTATCCTCTTCAACTTTTATTTTGTGGGAATGTACTCATAATTGAGCAATTTTTTCTTTGAGCTGGATGCATATACCAGTCGATAGGAATATAGTGGAGGTGGTCATACAATTACATTTTTATATATTTCTAGAGAACCGTTATCCAACAGTGAAGAAACTTGCTTGAACATTATTTAGCATACATTACTGAGCGGATAATGGCAATATAGCAAATGAAGTTATTTATTTAAAAATGCAAGGTCTCTGCTATTTGTGTCTTTTTGTTGTTTTTGTTTTTAAGGTGACAGTTTAACATAGTAATGTGTCCTACAATGCATACTGACTCCGAGTTCCACTTATGATTTAATTATAATGTTTGAGGAGCATATTGATTTTGACAGAGTGAATACGACTAGCAAGTGAGAGGGGTGGAGTATACCAACAGATGAAGTCTTGCTTGATCCTCTGCAATTAGTGGTTAAATAGCAGTGTGTGAGTCACAATGAAATTGTTGGATGTAATTTGGAAGACACAAAATGGTATGGATAGTTTGAATGCAGAACATTTACTGTAAAAAAAATATCCTTGAAATATATAATTTCCCTTTCAATTCGAAGACGACCAACAACCATACCTTTGGGATATGCCTTCCACAGGTCAGGTATTTACTGAGCATTTTATGTCAAGCTGCTGATAGGCCCCTCCGGGGAGTGATGTCCTCGGTCCCGCGTACCGAGAGACTATGTAGTCGCTCGGTGGAGATCACATTCTCCTTTGCTTATCACAATCAGGTAGGTAAGGTAGGTATAACTAACCTCTCCAGTTGCGTGATTGAGTCTTTGTGAAAGAGCTCTTACGACAAGTTTTCAGTTAGTTCCTCTGCAATTTATTGTTGAAAGTCGGCTTGCCAGTTCCCCGGAATCGGAAACTCGGCTTCTGAGGACTGAGCTAGAAATTCTCCATTTTAAAAAATCTTTCTTTCAACAGCCTACAACACTTGGCGACTGTAGTCTGCTTATTCTAACCTGACAGCATCTGCTGTCTGTGTGTTTTTTTTCCTCTGCTTTTTGCAGCTAAAAAAAAATTAAATAATAAAAGAGAGACACGTATTCCTCCACCGGGACCCGGCTTTGCAACACCCGCTGTCGACACTGCTGGGCTGACTTTGCCATCCCACTCGGTGTGCGCGGCCTAAAAAAAAAAAAAAACTACCCTTCAGCTTCTGCTGTGTGAGTGTGCTTCCTCCACTGGGTCCAGCCCACTATAGAGTAGACTGTACACGCATACATTGACCCACCCACCTCGGTAAAATCTCTCTCTTGTCCTCCACGCTGCTGTAAGCTACATGCTGCCCCGGTCGTGTCCTGCACGCGGTCCAGACTAGACACCCAGCCCAGGAACCTCAGTGCTTACACCCCTGGTGCACAGTGCCCTCGGTGCTTGACGCTCAGCGCCCTCTGTGCCCTCAGTGCCTCGTGCTTCGGTGTCCTCGGTGCCACACAGCGGTGCTTCTGTTATCCTGCATAGGCCATTAGGGCATGGAGGGTCCTTAGACAAACCTTCTACTGGAGGGGCTCACACCAGGGCTGTGATGGTAGAATCCACTGGCAGGAATTCTGCTAGACCCAGCTCCCCCGCACCTTCCAAGGAAGCCAGTGGGGCTGCGTGTTTGGAGACACTTTGCGCCGAGGGCGGTCGGTGCCAAGAAGACTGTACCTCCTCCAGAAAGTCCGGGAACACCGGGAACTGCTGGGGGTCGAAGCCTGCACCGCTCTGAGAACAGGGTGGCGCTGTTCAGGCACTTCCTTCCAGGGAACCTGGAGGAACTTGGAGGCTCACTCCATAAGCGCCTGAACTGAGCTTGGGGGGCAGGGCGGGTAGTGCCAGCCTCTGAGGTAACCTCAGAGCTGGGGCCCATCTCCTGGGTTAGCTCTTGACCCTCTGTCTCTTGCTGTGCGAAGGAGTCCCCACCCCAGGAAGCCGCGATCAAAATTGTGTCCTGTTCCTCCTTGCTCATCGCCTCATCTCGCTCTGAGATGTCCGGAGCAACCTCCGGTGAGGGTGGGGTCAGTTCCAGGGAAGATGCTGGAGGCAGAGCTGGAGAGGAGCAGGGGGAAGAGCCTGCTGCCTGACCAAGTACTCCAGAACCTGAGCCATCTGGCTCTTCAGTTCAGAGATGTCCATAGCCTGCTTAGAATGTCTCGCCCGCTTACTGCTCTTTGGAAGAGATTGTGAGCGGCTGCGAGCTCAATGGGCTGGCTCCCAATGCTGCAGAGGGCATCTGCTGTCCACTCACGTTCCCTTGCGACAGCTTTGATATACTTTCCCAAAAGTATGGCTGTTGGTCGTCTTCGAATTGAAAGAGAATGTTAGGTTACGGATGTAACCTTGGTTCCCTGAAAGAGAAGACGACCAACAAACCTTGTGAAGTCACATCACTCGCATTCGCGGGTGCGATGCAAAAGAGAGCGTGATCTTCGCGGAGTGACTACTTACAGTGCCTACAGAAAGTCTACACCTCCTTTAACTTTTTTCACATTTTGTTGTGTCAGTGCCTCAGAGTTTCATGCATTTAAATTAGGATTTTTCCCACTTATCTACACTCTACACACCATACCACACTGTTAAGGGGAAAAAATGTTTTTATTGAGAAAAAAATTATATATTAAAAGTACAAAACTGAAAGATGATAATTGTCTCCACCCCCCTGAGTTAATACTTGGTGGAAGCACCTTTGGCAGCAATTACAGCTGTGAGTCTGTTGGGATAGGTCTCTACCAACTTTGCATACCTAGATTTAGCAATATTTGACCATTCTTCTTTACAAAACTGTTCAAGCTCTGTCAAGTTCCTTGGGGAGCGTTGATGGACAGCAATCTTCAAGTCATGCCACATATTTTCGATTGGATTTAGGTCGGGGCTCTGACTGGGCCACTCAAGGACATTTACCTTTTTGATCCTTAGCCACTCCAGTGTAGCTTTGGCTGTGTGCTTTCGGTTGTTGTCATGCTGAAAGGTGAACTTCCATCCCAGTTTCAGCTTTCTTGCAGAGGGCAGCAGGTTTTCCTCAAGGACTTCTCTGATAAAAAAAAAAAAAAAACTATTTTAATGCATTTTAATTCTAGGCTATAAGGCAACAAAAGGTGAACATTTCGAAAGGGGGTGTAGACTTTCTATAGGCACTGTATTCCCTCAGTAGGCAGCATCAAGGACGTCACTCCCTGGCAGGCATATCCCAAAAGTATGGTTGTTGGTCGTCTTCTATTTCAGGGAACCAGGCTTACATCCATAACTTAACAATATATACATATTTTATTCCATGTATTTTTTTTACAAAATCACTTTGGAGTCTAATGGAGGGAGAGATTTGGTTTCCATTGTCTTTTTTTTCACGCTAGTTTGGTACTACCTTTAGGGTAATTTGGGTTTCCATTTCATTTTTTTTTTGGAGAAAAGTCAAGTCACCTAATTAATATTAAAATACGGGACTACTGATATTGTGCAGCTTTCTTAAACTTGGTTTTTGGGTTGTGCTGAAGAACCACAAATGCAGCCTGCCTCATTTGGCTACCAAAAACAAAATAAAAAACCCAGATACAGTGTTACACAAATACAACAAAATCAAAAATAAAATACCAACTAAGCATTTAATATTTGCAAGTTTTCCAACAGAACCGTAGCTTCAGCAATTGTGATCTTTGTGGTAGTCTACGAAGTAACCTAAAATCCAGCACTTTTGGTTTATGATATCAAAATTATCCAATCAAAATGTTTAGTTCAGTGCATTTTCAAAATACTGGTGTAAATCTACAATAGGCTACCCTACTCACCCACATTTCCCACTACATAGCATTCTTATTAATAATAATAATAATAATAATAATAATAATAATAATAATAATAATAATAATAATAATAATAATAATAATAAACTGTACCAGTTAATTTATTTCTCCATATGAGATATGAGATTCGGTTCCCCTATTCCAGAAAACCAGCTGTCCAGTTGTCCATCATTGTAATAAATAATTGCTTCTGATGCTCTGCTGGGACTTTGACACACACCTCTGGGACCTCACTGCTTGACGACTGTTATGATCTATTTGCTGGACTGTCTAAAGCCACCATCTGCACAATTTCTACAATGCCTGAATTCCTACACGCATCATAATTATTCTTCTCTGGCTTCCCGGGGACACAAAGGGTTTATTTTTCCTGACCTATAATGCGGTGCGTGTTGTGGCTAGGGACTATCATTCTGTCTTAATCCACCTCAATGTGTCAAGCTGTAGTCTTCAAGCCTTTCTACCCTTTTCTCTTGCTAACAGCTCATCTCTTCGCTTTTGTGCTTTTAGCTGTTATGCTGCAGCTCATTGCAACTATGGCTATTAGCGAGGCCACTTTCTTAAGAACATAAGAACATAAGAAAGTTTACAAACGAGAGGAGGCCATTCAGCCCATCTTGCTCGTTTGGTTGTTAGTAGCTTATTGATCCCAGAATCTCATCAAGCAGCTTCTTGAAGGATCCCAGGGTGTCAGCTTCAACAACATTACTGGAGAGTTGGTTCCAGACCCTCACAATTCTCTGTGTAAAAAAGTGCCTCCTATTTTCTGTTCTGAATGCCCCTTTATCTAATCTCCATTTGTGACCCCTGGTCCTTGTTTCTTTTTTCAGGTCGAAAAAGTCCCTTGGGTCGACATTGGCTATACCTTTTAGGATTTTGAATGCTTAAATCAGATCACCGTGTAGTCTTCTTTGTTCAAGAATAGATTCAATTCTTTTAGCCTGTCTGCATATGACATGCCTTTTAAACCCGGGATAATTCTGGTTCCTCTACTTTGCACTCTTTCTAGTGCAGCAATATCCTTTTTGTAACGAGGTGACCAGAACTGAACACAATATTCTAGGTGAGGTCTTACAAATGCATTGTAAAGTTTTAACATTACTTCCCTTAATTTAAATTCAACACTTCTCACAATATGTCCAAGCATCTTGTTGGCCTTTCTTATAGCTTCCCCACATTGTCTAGATGGAGACATTTTTGAGTCAACATAAACTCCTAGGTCTTTTTCATAGATCCCTTCTTCAATTTCAGTATCTCCCATATGATATTTATAATGCACATTTTTATTGCCTGCGTGCAATACTTTACACTTTTCTCTATCAAATGTCATTTGCCATGTGTCTGCCCAGTTCTGAATGCTGTCTTGATCATTTTGAATGACCTTTGCTGCTGTAACAGTGTTTGCCACTCCTATTTTTGTGTCGTCTGCAAATTTAACACGTTTGCTTACTATACCAGAATCTAAATCATTAATGTAGATTAGGAATAGCAGAGGACCTAATACTGGTTACCTCGCTCCATTCTGAGGTTTCTCCTCTAATCAGTACTTTCTGTTTTCTACATGTTAACCACTCTTGCTTGAACTTGCCACAGCATAAAAAATAAGCCATTGTTTTCAAATGCATTTGTAGCGCACCTCTGGGAATGTGAAAGGTGGGTGCTTTATAAAACCTAAAGTGCTGTTGAAATGTGTTTGTTACATTGCTCTCTATCTGACCTTTTGAAATGGCAGAGTTTTGGAAAATAATATCTGAAATTCATGGTTGCAATAAATATGTTAATAGTTATTTTATTTTTGTGAACGTTAATAGGATCTGCTTTATGTGAATATAAAGTACACTGGTAACTTTGGAGATAATAAATTACTTTCAGCTGAGAAGTGGAAGTATGAAGTAAAAAAATATATATATATTTCAACTGATAAGACATCCACATCTGACAAAAGTCCTCTAACTATATAAATTAAGCTGATCATATTAAAAGACAACACAGAAATTACTGTTCCTTCTTTTAGGTTGGTGAAATGTTTTATTCTACACACTGAGGTATTTCCTAATTTGTCAAAAAATGTTCAAAAAGTTTCTTTCAGAATTACAATAAACATGTAGGGCTACTGCTTATGGAAATGTTCTAATCTCTATGCAGTAACAGCACACCAAATAAGAAACAAAATATATAGTTCAAGGTCTGTTTTGTTAACCTAGGTGTACAGACAAACCACAGCAGAAGTACTGTATACCCATGAGGATTCTTGTTGCTGTGCGATTGTTGTTTTGTATTTAGCAACATATAGATTCATCTACATTTGCTAATTTCAACCAGTCACAGCCCGTGAAAACCATTACTCTTTTTAAAGGTTTTCAGTTTTTGTGTGCAGAATCAGTGTATAGTTTCCTCAATACAAGCCCTCATTGTAAAAAAAAAAAAAAAAGAGAGATGCTATAAATAAATACGCAGATTATCATTGTTATTTGAACAACTCGGTTCATTTCCTCAATCTGATAAAATACTCAATCATACAAAAATACTCTATTGTGCTTTTCACATCGGTTTGCAAACATACTGTCCTGCTATTGTTCAGTGAAGAATGTGAGATTAATGGACGTTCATGTTTAAATGACTCCTATTAACACGTGGAGTTTGGTTTTCTCTGGCAATTCGTCACCCTTTAGTGTAAACAGACAGGCCCACAATGTGAATCTTCAGCTACTCCATTGAGAAAAATCGATGGGAATTGCTCATTTGATTTAGCAGCTGCCACTTGGCTAAGGGTGGTAAATGACCTTTTAGGTTCATAATAACATTCAGCCTGTAATATCTTATCCCAGCAGACAATTTCTTACCAAATCGATTAGATAAAAAATAGAATTCAATATTTTACACAAGTTTAATTTCCAGATAATCCTTGATTATTACTTGTATACGTTGAGCGCCAGACAAAATAGCTATTGTCATTGACTGTCATCTCCCTCACAGTTTGTGAAATGTTAACACAGCTAGATTACATTTAAAAGGGCTTGGTTAAAGAAACACTTGATGTTAATAAAGGGGGCTTATTTGTATAATAGGAATTGTATATAAGCAGCGATGTCTGCCACATTTACAGTCCCTCCCAAGTTATGGTATTAAAATAAATATTACTCTTTTTTTTTTTTCTTTTATGTGAGTATGTGAGAGATAATTACAGTATAATTGTATGTTTTCTAATATTTGTTGTTTCTTTTTTTGCAGTTCAACAGAAGAGCCATTTCGATGGAACACCCAAGGTAACCTTTCTGAATTATTAAAATGAAGTTTGAAACTTGTACAGAAATGCTGTATGATTCCTGTTAACTAAGTAAGGCATAGTAATACATAACATAGTTATACATTTTTCACACTGCTCCAAATATATGTTGTTGTTGTTGTTGTTGTTGTTGTTGTTGTTGTTGTTGTTGTTGTTGTTATTATTATTAGATGATCATTTATACATTTTAAGAAAAATATGGATACACTAATATGTAAGTTGAATTTCAAATACGTATTTATGGCATTCCTGTAAATGAGATCCCAGGGGCATCTTTTCGCTATATACAGACATATGTATAGGTTATTACATTTTCATATTGCCATACAGTATGTACTCCTTTGCATCACACATGCACTAGCTTGCAAGTGTATCCATAATGTGTTGGATAGAAAACCAATGAAGTCTGTATTACACAGTGCATACATGGGCGTCTGCAGGTAGGTGCAAGGGGGGACACATCCTCGCTTACGTGTCGAGACGAGTTATACACACACAACACCCACAACACACACACACACACACACCACACACACACACACACACTCATACAAACACACGGGCTTCTGGCTTTAGGTGTTTTCTTCCGACTTTTCGCCTCTCCTTTACGAATTAAGTTCACAATGAACAGTCTCTCTGTTTTAATTAAGAAACCAAAACACATTAAACAGTGCTCAGGGTCATTTTAAAAGGGGAGTTACAGTGAGTAAATGACTCCTCAGATGAATATTATGTTAATTTAAGGTAGGGCTAAGGAAAGGTCACGTGTGCGTGATGAATCATAACCATTTTGCTAATTTGCATACATTTTGCGTCGTGTTTTGTATCATTTACGGCAACTCTGACAGCGCGTGTGAAGAAGATGCCAGCGCCCAGTGAAAGGAAAGTTTGCTTCCAAATGTTTTATAAACCTCATTCCGTTTTAAAAAACGTCCTCAATCACATATGTGCCAGCAAGTGCTGCCTATAAGTGTAAAACGTGGTAAAAAATGATGGACTGAATGGGCTAACACTGCTTCTGAAACACAGAGTAACTATGAGGCACACCGATATAGAGAACATTTCTGAATTCCTAAAAACTGATTTCTTGTAGGAAATCCGTGTGCTGACTGACCCTGTCACAAGTGCTTTTTAATTCATATAATTCATTGTATCTTAATATTTTGCCAGAAGATATGCATTTTTGTTTTGTTTCAAAGAATAGATGTAAAGAAATGTTTTAAAGCTATAAAATTGAAAGGTCACCATATTACTTTTTTTTTCTGTATGCCATAGAAGGCTAAAGAAAGAAGACAAATTTATATATTTAAAAAAACCTTTTTTCTAAGATTTTTATGCAAAAACCAACAAGGTATGTCTTTGCTCAATGTACAGTCATCTTTTTCAGACAATAAAAATGGTTAAGAACAAATATGTAAATAAATATTGGTCTTGTTAAAATGCATTTACCTGAAATTTGACCTTTGACCTTTTTTTGGTCTCAGAATGCATATAAAATGACCCAATCTTAATTAATTGTTAGTAATTTACTTTACACATCTTAAATAATAAATACTGAGAAAACAAACAATGTTAGTTATTTTTAAACCCTTTCCTCAGCCCTACCTTAACTCTCTCAGTTAGTGGTACGCAGTGGTACAGAGGAGTCATCTATTCGGGTGATGATAGAATGTTTTTGAAAGCTGTAGGAAAGCACACTAAGCTGATCAAAAGGATAACAAGCTGGCTGTCCAGAGATTCTTGAGCAGGACATTTTTTTTTTTTTGCTGGCGGGAAATAACCTGTGCGTTCAGTGTGCAGACCACAGGGAGAGAAAGGCAGTGCAACGTTAAACAACGCACACATTCAAACAACCAGGAGCGCAAAGAAAACTGGAACAGTAAGGAACCTTATTACTAATTAGATTAAATAATGTTACTCTGTTTCTTGACGTTCGTTAGTCTGAATTTGATAATCAGAGTCAATATGGAGACCAGGGTTACCACTGTTCATTGCTGTTTGTTTATGAGCTACTCTCTCAAAGTCCCACTGTGCAAAGTTTTTTTTTTTTTTTTTGTAATTTACTCCTTCGCAGGATACGATTTCTGAGCATCTGTATTTAAATAAAATTCTGAACATAACACCCCCCCGCAGGCAACCCTAACGGAGGCACATTTACAGTATTGGTTCAAGTCTGAGTTGTTAATGTAAATGAGGCTTTATAGGAATTATTATGAAATACAAAACCATGTTACCCGACTACTTTTAAACATCGGAGACTACATATATATACAGTACTGTGCAAAAGTTTTAGGCAGGTGTGAAAAAATGCTGTAAAGTAAGAATGCTTTCAAAAATAGACATGTTAATGGATTATATTTATCAATTAACTAAATGCAAAGTGAGTGAACAGAAGAAAAATCTAAATCAAATCCATATTTGGTGTGACAACCCTTTGCCTTCAAAACAGCATCAATTCTTCTAGGTACACTTGCACAAAGTCAGGGATTTTGTAGGCATATAGTCAGGTGTATGATTAAACAATTATACCAAACAGGTGCTAATGATCATTAATTCAATATGTAGGTTGAAACACAATCATTAACTGAAACAGAAACAGCTGTGTAGGAGGAATAAAACTGGGTGAGGAACAGCCAAACTCAGCTAACAAGGTGAGGTTGCTGAAGACAGTTTACTGTCAAACGTCATACACCATGGCAAGACTGAGCACAGCAACAAGACACAAGGTAGTTATACTGCATCAGCAAGGTCTCTCCCAGGCAGAAATTTCAAGGCAGACAGGGGTTTCCAGATGTGCTGTCCAAGTTCTTTGAAGAAGCACAAAGAAACGGGCAACGTTGAGGACCGTGAGACGCAGTGGTCGGCCAAGGAAACTTACTGCAGCAGATGAAAGACACATCATGCTTACTTCCCTTCACAATCGGAAGAAGTCCAGCAGTGCCATCAGCTCAGAACTGGCAGAAAACAGTGGGACCCTGGTACACCCATCTACTGTCCGGAGAAGTCTGGTCAGAAGTGGCCTTCATGGAAGACTTGCGGCCAAAAAGCCATACCTCCGGCGTGGAAACAAGGCCAGCGACTCAACTATGCACGAAAACACAGGAACTGGGGTGCAGAAAAATGGCAGCAGGTGCTCTGGACTGATGAGTCAAAATTCGAAATATTTGGCTGTAGCAGAAGGCAGTTTGTTCGCCGAAGGGCTGGAGAGCGTACACGAATGAGTGTCTGCAGGCAACAGTGAAGCATGGTGGAGGTTCCTTGCAAGTTTGGGGCTGCATTTCTGCAAATGGAGTTGGTGATTTGGTCAGAATTAATGGTCTCCTCAATGCTGAGAAGTACAGGCAGATACTTATCCATCATGCAATACCATCAGGGAGGCATCTGATTGGCCCCAAATTTATTCTGCAGCATGACAACGACCCCAAACATACAGCGAAAGTCATTAAGAACTATCTTCAGCGTAAAGAAGAACAAGGAGTCCTGGAAGTGATGGTATGGCCCCACAGAGCCCTGATCTCAACATCATCGAGTCTGTCTGGGATTACATGAAGAGAGAGAAGCAACTGAGGCTGCCTAAATCCACAGAAGAACTGTGGTTAGTTCTCCAAGATGTTTGGGCCAACCTACCTGCCGAGTTCCTTCAAAAACTGTGTGCAAGTGTACCTAGAAGAATTGATGCTTGATGCTGTTTTGAAGGCAAAGGGTGGTCACACCAAATATGGATTTGATTTAGATTTTTCTTCTGTTCACTCACTTTGCATTTAGTTAATTGATAAATATAATCTATTAACATGTCTATTTTTGAAAGCATTCTTACTTTACAGCATTTTTTCACACCTGCCTAAAACTTTTGCACAGTACTGTATATATATACACTACCGGCCAAAAGTTTTAGAACACCTCCATTTTTCCAGTTTTTATTGAAATTTACGCAGTTTAATGTCTCAATGTACTCTGAAATTAAAGCATAGAAGAAATAAACAATTGGAGATAAAAAAGAAATCATGGAATCGTTTTGTTTAACAAAATTTAATCTAAATTTTTGACTCATCAAAGTAGCCACCTTTTGCAGATATAACAGCCGAACACACTTGTGGCATTCTTTCTACAATGGAAATCAAATATTGTTCGGAAAGTTCTTCCCAACACTGTTGCAGAAGTTCCCACAAATGTGTTGCACTTGTAGGTTGCTTTGCTTTCACCCTTCTGTCCAGTTCATCCCAAACCAGCTCGATGGGGTTTAAGTCTGGAGACTGTGCTGGCCATTCCATGATTTGAAGCCTACCGTCTTGTTCTTTTCTTCTAAGGTAGTTCTGACATAGCCTGGAGGTATGTTTTGGGTCATTATCTTGCTGTAGGATGAACCCCTGACCAACTAGGCGTATACCAGAGGGTATTGCATGGCGCTGCAAAATGCTGTGGTAGCCGTTTTGGTTCAGGGTGCCACTCACTCTGTGCAAGTCGCCGACTCTGGATCCAGCAAAAGAGCCCCAGACCATCACGCTTCCTCCTCCATGTTTGACAGTTGGTGTCACACACGAGGAACCATCCTTTCGCCTACTCGGCGGCGTACAAAAACCATGCGTGATGAACCGAAGATTTCAAATTTTGATTCATCGGTCCATAAGACCTTCTTCCAGTCTTCAGTAGTCCACTGGCGGTGCTTCATGGCCCAGGCAAGCCTCTTTTCTTATTTTACCATCTTAGCAATGGCTTTCTTACTGCCACTCGACCTGTCAAACCTGCAGCTCGAAGTCTTCTCTTCACAGTTGAAACTGAGACTTGCTTACTTCGACCAGTGTTAAGCTGTGCTTGAAGCTGTTGTCCTGTGAGCCGCCTATCACGCAAGCTGTTGACTCTCAGAAACTTGTCTTCTGATTCTGTTGTGGCTTTGGGTCTGCCAGACCTCTTCCTGTCAGAGTTTCCTCCAGTTTCCAAGTGCCTTTTGATGGTGTAGGAAACTGTACTCACTGACACCTTGGCTTTCTTTGCAATTTCTCTAAAGGAAAGACCTACACTTTTAAGGGTTATAATGGTCTGTCTGTCTTCCTTTGTTAATTGCCTTTTTCTCACCATTATGATAGCAGTACAATACTGTCCAAATAATGCTTAAGAGGGTGTAGTAACACAGTCTGTTCCAACACTGCTTTTATACAGACAGAGGGTTTGTAAGTAATCAACAAAAGTTGGGACACCTGTAGGAATTGTTAGCATCAACTTTCAAGGCTTAATTTACTTCCATTGCTGCAGAACAGCTGTAAGTTGTTAACCCATTACTTGTTCCCTGAAAAAGGCCTTTTTGTATAACTCTGAAATGTACATTATTTTTCAGTTTTTGGTAACCTAAACTTTTTTTTTAACCTCTGGCAGTTTACCGCTTACCTTTGTACCATTTCAGGTTATTCACTGGACTTGAACTGCTTAAATTTCAATAAAAACTGGAAAAATGGGGGTGTTCTAAAACTTTTGACTGGTAGTGTATATACAGTTGTCTCCAGATAAGAGAACACCCCTCGAGGCGGCAGGCCGAGTGCCTTAAACCACCCAGGAAGTTCGGTAAGAATTGTCTTGCCCCACACCCTGGAGTGGGTTATTTCGCTTATAAAATGGCTACATTTTTTTTTGTGAAAATAATTACACAAACTAGCTTTTTTAAGGGAAAAAATATAAATATATTATGTATCCTTCCACTGAGAAAAAATAGTTCCTGATAGTCCCTGTTTGATTGTAACGTATATTTTGTACTTTTTTTATTATTTGCCATAAACATTACATTGAACGTTGACATTTATAGTAACATTTTACAAGATGAAATGACATTTGTGAATTGAAAGCAGACTGATTTCCCACATAACAGCCAAACACTGCACTGCAATGGCACTTGAGGGAGGGGCTTCCGAGTGTTTTTTTTTGGGTTTTTTTGCGGTCTTCAAGAGAAGCTGACCAATAATTTCTGAGGCTGTTTTCACACCGAAGCTGGTAATTGGCATAATTTCTGTAGATTGTTAAACAGCATTAGATGATATGTGGACTAAACGACTTCCGTGTCAGTTTGCACAGTGCCGCAGTCCTTCCCGACCGCGGCGAGCACAATAGAATTCTATGCCGAAACCGACCTTGTTTAAAAGCCCAATGGTTGTGTCAGCAGAGAGCAGGAGAGATTTTAATTTTGTTTTAAATATGTTTCTGAAATCGGAGGGTAGTGGTGAGATGTATCTGTTGTGTCGAGTTTAAATATTGCATACTGTCTAGTAGGTTTTATAAGGCGATATTTAGTTTAATAAGTAGATGCCGCTGCTGCAAATACAGTATATTACATGATGAGTGAGACTTCCGTGGTGATTTCTCAGATGGCTTTTGAATAGTGTTACTGCTGCTGCTTGCCTCACAGTTTTCTTTGTTCTGTTCTCTGACTAAATAAATACCACAATATATTTGCCAATTTTTCTGTAATTCTTAGATTGTTGAGTGATTTAAATGCTGTTTCAGTTGTACGTTGACATTTTTACCTGCAGAAACACTGTTTAGATAATTGTTACTATTACGGCGTAGTAATATTAATTGAACAGGTAAGTAAGTTGGTCTATGATGTCATAGCCATGCAGTAAGACAATTATTACAGCACAGTCATGTGATCTTGTTCAGCCAATCACATCACTTAATTTAACCAAGCCATTTTATAAGATGGAGTTAGCCACCAGACACAATATGAATCAATAAATAAATAAATACATATGTATTACTTGTCATGACTAGGGTCCTGCGTTTTACGTTACCTGTTTTTTTCAATTGTAATTCAACTGCTATCCGCTAGATGTCCCTGCAGCCACTCCAGCAGTATAGTAATCAAATTCACAATTAAGAAATCAACACATTACATTTTGACTAATTAGAAAAATAAAAGCTAATTATGATGAGTATAAATGATAATTGAATCAATGGATGCATTAAAAGAAAAATCGAGAGACCTAAACATGGAGTCAAAGACATCACAATCAAAAAGCATTTCATTGAGCGAACGCACGCAACAATATCCACCTGGTGTTCTGTACACTGATGGGTATCATTTATTTGGCACAACTTTCAATTTCACACTCGAAAGTCAACAATAGACCAACATTTATCATCAGAAAAACACAGAAAACGAAAGGCTGAGATTGACAGCAATGAGACGGCGTCCTCCTGTAAAAAACGTAAGGGGAACGAAAATTAAGAACGGCGAAGAGATGCTGTTTTTGATTTGACAGAGGCATTTGTTTGTGCTAATATTCCCCTGGAAAAATTGATACTCCCAAACTACATGCATTTCTGAACAAACATGTAATAAATGCGGGAGCAATTCCTACAGCAGGTCAACTGAGAAGGGAATTTCTACCCCGAGTTGCACACGATGAAAATTGTACAACTGGTAAAGATGTCTGACAGTGAATCTGTAGTTACTGACGAGTCTACAAATGCAAAAGATCAGTATGTTTTGCGTGTGCTAAGAAATAAATAATAATATCTAACACAATGTTTAGAGACTGTGTGGTCCAGTGGTTAAAGAAAAGGGCTTGTAACCAGAAGGTCCCCGGTTCAAATCCCCACCTCAGCCACTGACTCACTGTGTGACCCTGAGCAAGTCACTTAACCTCCTTGTGCTCTGTTTTTCGGGTGAGACGTAATTGTAAGGGACTCTGCAGCTGATGCATAGTTCACACACCCTAGTCTCTGTAAGTCGCCTTGGATAAAGGCATCTGCTAATTAAACAAATAATAATAATAACATTTTGTTTGTTCTCCAAGGACTATCAAATACCTTCGAATTGAAAGTAATATTAGCTGATACAGTTAATCTGCACTCTGTGAATTTCTCATCGGTGGCACAGGGCGTTGTGAAACATTTAAACGCATTTGAAGTTAATGTTAATAATGTGACTGGATTTGTCTCTGATAATGCCAGTTACATGATCAAGGCATACAATGACATTCTTCGAGGTTTACTGCCAAATTCAGTACATTTGACTTGTAATGCCCACATAATAGCCTGCCAGCAATATCTGGGCAAATCATTTTCCAAAAGCAGACAAGCTGGTTGCAACCGTTTAAAAAATTGTTTAAACATTGCCAAGCAGAAAACTATGTTTTAAAGACCACCTGACAGAGGCAATCCAACAAGAAGGCTGTACTTTACCCATACAGTTGCCACCTGAGCCGTGCATAACACGAGGGGACACTTGGTATTCTGCTGCTGAATATCATTCCAAATACATCCCTTTTTACACAGGATTTGTGGAAAAGGAAATGCACATTTCACCAAACATGTTAAAGGACCTCCAGAAATTGCTTAAAGATGTGCACAGTTTAAAATCCAGGGACTGGTGGATCTGATTCAGTGTTTTGAAAGCTGTGAAATGAGAGTCCATCAAACATATAATAAAGTTGCAGAATTAATAAATACATACCAAGCAATGGCACAAGAGGTACACAGCACAGACGCCGCAATAAACAAACTCTGTCTAAAAACTTTTCATGACGTTTCTGAAAAACTGAATAATTACTACAACCCGAATCAGTGCAATAAGAACCACATTTTTTTCAACCAGCTCATAACTTTCTGATGGCAGGAAGGATATTCGACCCACAAGTTTGTAGTTTGGATCTGGAAGCCCTCCCATTGTATTCTATTTCAGGATTTGATGCTGACTGTAAATCAGAAATGGACAAATACCTACCATATGCAAAAGGAAATGGCAGTAGAATGACTTTGAATGAATTTTGGATTAAAGCGGAAGAATTATTTCCCAATTTAACACGAAAGGCTAAAATATATTTGTCAGTTGTTACAGATTCTGTAGATGCTGAAAGAAGTGTTTCTTCTTTTGGCAAAGTTTTTACAGAACAACGTCAATCTATGAAAGAAGGCAGGGTTAGCCAACTGACTAGTTTAAAATAGCAACATTTAATGCATGGGACATTTTCTTTCATGAAACTGTAAGTGACAGTTAATGTGCAGCTTGCGAACAACCTTGCATTATAAGAAGAACATAAAAAAGTTTACAAACGAGAGGAGGCCATTCAGCCCATATTGCTCATTTGGTTGTTAGTAGCTTATTAATCCCAGAATCTCATCAAGCAGCTTCTTGAAGGATCCCAGGGTGTCAGCTTCAACAACATTACTGGGGAGTTGGTTCCAGACTCTCACAATTCTCTTTGTAAAAAAGTGCCTCCTATTTTCTGTTCTGAATGCCCATTTATCTAATCTCCATTTGTGACCCCTGGTCCTTGTTTCTTTTTTCAGGTCAAAGAAGTCCCCTGGGTCGACATTGTCTATACCTTTTAGGATTTTGAATGTTTGAATCAGATTGCCGCGTAGTCTTCTTTGTTCAAGACTGAATAGATTCAATTCTTTTAGCCTGTCTGCATATGACATGCCTTTTAAACCCGGGATAATTCTGGTTGCTCTTCTTTGCACTCTTTCTAGAGCAGCAATATCCTTTTTGTAACAAGGTGACCAGAACTGAACACAATATTCTAGGTGAGGTCTTACTAATGCATTGTAAAGTTTTAACATTACTTCCCTTGATTTAAATTCAACACTCCTCACAATATATCCAAGCATCTTGTTGGCCTTTTTTATAGTTTCCCCACATTGTCTAGAGGAAGACATTTCTGAGCCAAAATAAACTTCTAGGTCTTTTTCATAGTTCCCTTCTTCAATTTCAATATCTCCCATATGATATTTATAATGCACATTTTTGTTGCCTGCATGCAATACTTTACACTTTTCTCTATTAAATTTAATTTGCAATGTGTCTGCCCAGTTATTATTATTATTATTATTATTATTATTATTATTATTATTATTATTATTATTATTATTATTATTATGTTATATTTGTAATATATATGTTATATAAATTGTTCCAGGAATCTGTGCTGTTTTTTTAAATATTTTGTTGACAAGTTATGAGTTCCTACTAGTAAACTGAAACATTTAAATGATTTATTTACACATTCTAAGAAATAATATTGAATAAGATGTATTAGTAATAAAGGGATGCATGACTAAATAAATGTCCGTAGCTGCTGCTGCTGCCTAATCAACACGCCAATGTGCGTTAATAGAATGACTAATTGAGATGATTAAAGTAATCAGGAAATTATTAATCAATAAGTGGTTTAAATAAGCAGACTACATGACCACCTTGCTTGAACAGGTTAAAACTTTGTGTAGCAAGAGAAACAGCTTTGCGTTTTGCCGTTTGTTTACATGCCATTTTGTAGTGATGAGGTGCACTTGTGAAAATCAGAATACAAAACAATTCAATGATATGACAGTGGGTCTGGAAACATTTAACCAATCAGTGTCCCTTTTTTAGATAGGTTTGTTGATTGTTTGAGTAGTAGTGTTCCTTGGAATAACAAAATACTGAGTTCAAGTCATGTGATTTCATAAAAGCGCCAGGTGCTCAGTGTTTGGTATTTGAGTTGAGTTAAAATTGCCAAAATGAGTTGATTAAGAATCTGCATAAATAGCCATTCGAAAAGATTTTAATTAACGCAAGACGGTCAAAAGATACAACCATGCCCCGCTTGAGTAATTAAGATCGCCTGGTTGCTACCAGCATGATTGAAGGCGGCCTGTCTGTGAGAGAACTTGAGTCAGAGAACATCTGAGGTGGTGGCAGAGAGAGTGGTGTTTTATTCACTGATGAATGCCGTTTTGCCCTTGACAGACCTGACGGAAGACAACGTGTGTGGAGACGTCATGGTGAGCGTTATGCTGACTGCTGCATTGTTCAAGCCAACCGGTGGGGTGGTGGAAGTGTGATGATGTGAGGAGGAATCTCTTTAATACAAGAACAGCATTGGTGCAGATTGAGGGCAACCTTTTTGCTCAGTGATACATTGATGAAGTCCTTGAGGCAACAGTTTTTCCATTCCTGCAAGCCAATCTGGAAGTGTCGATTTTCCAGCAGGACAATGCAAGAGCACACAGTGCTAGGATTACAATTGCACAACTTCAAGAAAACAATGTTGAGGTCTTGCCGTGGCCAGCTTTTTCTCCTGACCTGAGTCCAATAGAACATCTGTGGGACTAAATCACCAGTGCCACCCACAGGAGACAACTGTGAACAGTCAACCTTCGTCAGCTGGCTGCAGCTGCACAGGAAGAGTAGTGGAACATCCCACAGCAGTCTATCCAGAGGCTGATCAGGTCCATGCGTCAACGCTACCAGGATTGTGTTAATGCTCAGGGAGGTCATACCCGATACTAACTTTGTGATGTTTTCATTTTGACATGTGTGTCACGTTTCATATTGAAAACTTATTATGATTCTTTGATCTGTATTTTTGTTCACATTTTCTGTGATTTTGTTTGATCTTTGTTTCAAATATTTGATTAAATCCATTAGACCTGAGTGTTGCATTTCTTTTGTGCATCAGTATATATATATTTCCTGCAGGCAGGGTTTCTCACAGGCGGAGGTGCGACGCAGGACCTCACGCTCTGAAGCATAGCGCCGATACCACTGTACAAATGAGCCGGCTCACTTGCAGGAGCTTGTGTCGGGCTTATGTCTTCATATTTGATTGCGTCACCTACCAGCCCTAACCCCTACCCCCGTGCACGCTACACTCTCCCCTGCCAGCCTCAAGTCCATCCTCGGTCTTGCACAACAGGCTGCAGGCTTCCGAATGCATGCCGGGGTACCTGTGTCCACTTCTGACACCAATGTGGCGAGACAGGGGTAATGGGTAACCCTTACAAGGACTCCTTGGAAGCGGTCACGCTGATGTGATTGGTAACAGAGAAAGCAAAGACAACTGACACACTCTATGAATGCTCAGGCAGTTTATTATTGCAGAGCCCAAAGGGTGTCAGAGTGGGCGCAGGTACCCCGGCATGCACTCGGAAGCCTGTAGCCTGGTGAGCAAGTCCGAGGGCGGACTTGAGGCTGGCAGAGGTGAGTGTAGCGTGCACGGGGGTAGGGGTCAGTGCTGGTAGGTGACGCAATGAAATATGAAAACATAAGCCCGATACCAGCTCGTGCAAGTGAGCCGGTTCTTTTGTACAGCGGTATCGGCGCGATGCTTCAGAGGTCCCGGGTTCGCCTGTGAGAAACCCCTGCCTGCGGGATCTGCGCTTTGCCACAATATTAACAGAAAATGAATCATTCATATAAAAAGTTTTAATTGTATTTTTTTTTTTAAATATCACAAAGGTTTAAATGACAATGATTAGAAGTTATAAGTAAAATGTAAACAGTATTAAAAGGTCTTAACATCTGGTAGACACAGGTACCAATAGATTTGTAATTGTTTGCACAGTGTAATACAACAAGAATACAGTATGTTAAACACAGTAAAGTAGCAGAAGTTGATCGAGATAAAACAGTAAAGTATGTGTATTGGACAGATAATCTGAAGATATATAATTTTTAATGCTGATATACTGCAAACACAATGTAATAAGGTTCCTTCGCATGTGTGACTCATTTATATAGGGACTCGACTGGAAACTCCATTAGTTTAAGTGTGTTTGGTGTGGTGGAGGAAGGTAATCCTCGGGCTAAAACCTCTTGTGTAAGACCTTATCCTTTGGCAACGTATTATTCTTGTCAAGAAGTGTCAGTAATTGGTGCAGGCACGAAAGCAGATAAGGCAGGCTAGTGTCATTTATTTGTGATTGTGATCAGGGTGATGAATGCCTTTGTGATTTCTGTGAATTCTGTATGGGTTTCAATGCCCTGCATGTCACTTTGTGTCCTTGATTGAGCGTGTAGTTATGTTTAATTGTTTGCCTGTTTCTCTGTGGGGTGTTTCAGACGGTCAGAAGGATATTGAGGATGAGCTCACTACTGGCCTGGAGCTAGTGGACTCCTGCATAAGGTCTCTCCAAGAGTCAGGGATACTCGAACCTCAGGACTATTCTTCTAGTGAAAGTAAGCCTGATTCTCTTTATTAATTTTTTTTACTAAGACAGTGGCTTTGATGTAAGAGTTTTACTGCATGCCGACCTTTAATTCTAAAGCTATTTTAAAATAGTTTAGGTTGCTTACAAATTGCATCTCTGTTGCCAGACTGCTACATCTTGTGAAATTTTACAGAACAGCAAGTTTCTTCTGATTGATAAAACACTGTAATAGTCCAGGGTCCAAGACCAGACTTCAACTTTTTTTTGCCCTTACAAGGAATAAAATGGTCCTAGTGTTACTTTGATAGAGGGGCCCCTGGGGATCAAAATGCGGTAGTGTCAGTGGCAGATCAATGGGATATTGTTAATATAATTATCTGGTCAAGTAATAGACAAAATACAGGGTTTGGTCACTTTATTAGGAACACCCCTGTGTACCTTTACAGGTCCCGTTTTAGAACAAAAAATTATGGTGTAGACATCCAGTTTAAACCTGTTCATACTCCACTTATTGCATAGCATCAGTTACGAAATGTTGTTGCACAGCTAATTGTATTAATTCTATTTCACATTTAGAAGCAATATTTATGTGGAGCAGTAGTTTAATACAGAATGTATTATTCACAGCGCTAAAAAATGATTAATAGTGCTAACCACAAATAACACCATACATTTGTTTTGACCACGATTTCACTTTCATTAGCCATGGGGCCATTTGCAGGGTATCACATTAACAACAACACAAAGAAAATCTAACAGATTTATTAAAATCTTTTTTTTTTATTTAAACTACACTAAACGGTTATTTGTATTCTCCATTCTCTACCTTGTTTGGTTGAGAGACAGTAACGTTTAAGTAGCCTGTATTTTTATGACTAAAGACCTGTAAATAGAAGAGAACTTTTATGTCATGATAAAAATAAACATTTTCCATTTTTTTCATGTAAAAAACCTCATGTAAACATCAAATTTAAGGGATGTGAGACACATTTATCTTGCAAGACTATTAAGGTACATTTGAGGTTCATTTAAATAGCTTCATAGTCATTTGCATTTAGTCATGAGAAAGAGCATACTAAATGGGCTGAAATCAGTACTAGATCTACTGTATGCCCATTGTTTCGTACTAAAAAGCTGGGCCAGTCGAAATGTATCATTCAAAAATGACATGACAATGGGGTGCCTCAAAATGGCTTTGTGAGGGCAAAACCATCATTGTAATATGTAACTGCATGTTATTGTGTTTGATTGTTGTTATTGTTGTTCTGTTGGCGATAGAGCCGTGGGTGCTGATCAAGTGTATATGATATATGATGGTATATTGCTTTTTTTAGATTAGGGAGCTTACTTAATGTAGGTGTTGCAGCAATACATGTGGGACAAGTTGTGTCATATAGCCATATGTTGGGGCAATGCTGATGTTTAGTTTTTACTGATAAGAGTTAGGGACTATAGAATAATAATGATGATAATAATAATAACAATGACAATGATAATAATGATAATTAGTAAACATAGGATAATGGAATAGTTTATTGATCATCTGTTTGTAAACAAAGATGGTATTCATGCAGGTTAAACTAAAATGTATAAAGGAGAAGAAACATGTTAATTGTAAAATATATGAATGTTTATTGTAAATGGAATGAATGTTAAATAATAATGGAGTTTATTTGTGTATAAATTAATTCCAGGTGTAACTGTTTATTGAATTGACCCTGTTAGCAGTAGGCAGGGATGGGGCTTATTTAATGAAGCGTCTTTCCTGTGCTTTGTCATTCGTGATCTTGTCTTTGTGAAAGTCAGTCATTTTGTGTACAACCTGTTAGTCAGTTGTTGTTTGTAATTTGCGTGAAGTATTCCTCCAGTGTCTAAATAAATATGTATGCCTGTGAACACTACCAAGTTGCTGTTTGCTGTGCTCCAAAAACCTCTGTGTTCCTGAGTTGATGAATGTGATTGTGGGTGGGGGTAAGTGTGGACCATCACCCCGTTACAAGCCTTTGCCTGTAAACTTGCCCACAGTTAGTGGTTTGGCAGTCAAACTGACCTGTTACAATAATGTGTTACTAAATCCTGTAGATGTTCTTTAAATTGCTGTGGTGATGTGGTCCTGTGGGCAGGTTGCTCAGCATACTTTTTGACAGAGGGAACATTGATCATTGGTCCTTTTGACAGGAAAGTGGGTTGCTGAGTTGAGACAACATCAAAATAAGATTTTTTTTAAAATCAATATTATTTAAAAAAAAAAAGTGCTTGGGCATTTACAGGCATGTTTGTGCATGATTATTATTTAAATTAAAAACAAGAATGTTTGCAGATTTGTTTTTAACAAGCAGGGTAAATGCATTGCCTTCATATTTTCAGTACCTTGCTCAAGGGTACAGCAGCAGTATACCTCCCCTGGGATTGAACCCACAACCCTCCGGTCAAGAGTCCAGAGCCCTAACCACTACTCCACGCTGCTGCCCTATCTTAAAATATTTATGTTAATGTGGATTTATGAACTATACATACTTTGCCAAAAGGTACTGCACAAGCTGCTACACCATACACTCACATGTGGAAATATTCTTGAGGTTGTAGTTCAGTAGGCCTTACTGAGCTTTGAAATCCATTCATAAAGCATTAACACCCCCTTAATTCCTAGGGCAGAGAAATGATTTATGAATACAGCACACTTATATTTTATGAATACAACCTTAATATATTTTGAAAACTTTGAGTTAAACATTCTTTGGGAGCCATGGGATTGGATTTTTTTTTAATAGGTGGGTTACTTGGTCCTTTTGAAGTGAACAATGTATTGTACTGAGCAGATATTATCCTTAAGATTTAGAAATGTTTCTTCAGTTCCTAGCTAGAACTTCTCCTGATTACCTTGATTACTGTCCTAATTCAGACAGCCAGTAGCACATGTGTTCAATAAGCTTCTCTTGAAAAATTATGTATGCTGTTTCTGCTTCACTGAAGTCTGCTTCACTGCCTGCTCTAAATTACTTTCAACACAGGGCCGAATCTCCTTTCCCAGAGTGCACTGCAGCTCAGTTCCAATCCAGAAGGTTTCCAGTACACAGCCAGCTACCATAGTAACCAGACCCTTGCCCTGAGCGATTCATTGGCATCGCAGTTCCCTACACGCAGTGGTCAAGTTGGAGGTGCAGTTCAGAGCTACAACCAGGTAGGGATGACGTCTGATAGTCTTGACAGTCATTCAGTCCTTCAGTCTGCTTCTGTTAATTGATGAATGAATTTATTTACTACAAAACTGATACAATAATGTGGGCACAAGAGTGTTTAACAACTTTCAACAATGTTTTCATTTCAAAAGCGTGCTTTGAATACAAAACAAATCTAGTAGTTCGGTTTGTATTGTCAGTTAAATCCAGTAAATATAAAAGACAGTTTTCATTGTAGTTTGGATGGGGCTTTCTAAAGAGACATTTATCTGAAGTTGATGTCCAAGTTAACTTTTTTTTTTCCTTTCTATTGACTTTTTGGAGTATTTGCTGAATTTAGTTAGCTCTTCCTTTGGTAACATCATCCAGCAATATTCTGATAAACTGACAAAGAATAGAACCGTGTTGGTTAGGTTTTAATCAGGGAAGCAGCTTTGAGCTGTATATATATATATATATATATATATATATATATATATATATATATATATATATATATATATATATATATATAAAGTCCTCTAAATAGATCTTGCAGAACAAATAGTGCACTGCTGCACAACGAAGAGACTGATCAGCTGGTTAGAAAAGCTTCTGTAGATCCAGCATGAAACCTGTCCCTGGAATCTCTGCAGAATGGCTGATCAAGAGACTGCTATGATACATTTCATTGCAGGTTTTTTTTGTTGTTGAGGATTTTAATGTTCTCACATTAGCAGCTGCAAATTACCTCTTGAGCCTGAGATCCCTGATAAAAGCCTACGTAAATGTTGTTCTCCGAGCACAAATTCTAAATGCTGTTCTCTGAGCACACATTCTAAATGCTGTTCTCTGAGCACACATTCTAAATGCTGTTCTCTGAGCACACATTCTAAATGCTGTTCTCTGAGCACACATTCTAAATGCTGTTCTCTGAGCACACATTCTAAATGCTGTTCTCTGAGCACACATTCTAAATGCTGTTCTCTGAGCACACATTCTAAATGCTGTTCTCTGAGCACACATTCTAAATGCTGTTCTCTGAGCACACATTCTAAATGCTGTTCTCTGAGCATACATTCTATGCCTTGCCTTTTCACAAAGAGTCTCAGAAGATTTTTTTTTAAGCATCCAAAAAAGGATGAAAAAAGACCAAACATTAGACATTATTAAAAAGGACTGGGTTATGGTCCTGGGTTTATCGGAAGGCATATGTTGCAGCATAAAATGTACCTGTAAACAAATGTAAATAATTACTGGAAAAAAATTAAAGGATCAAAAAATCACAAAAAAATAAATAAATGGACAGCTGGCAATTTGAAGCCAACTACAAGAGCTTACTAAAGGTGTCTAGACTATTTTTTTATTGTGCACACTGGAAGCATGACATCATTGCTCTTGTTTTTCCTATGTGTGTGTGTGTGTGTGTTGATACATGTGTGACTACAGGGGATTCCTGTCGTACAAACCCTATACGTGCTGATTCATTTCCCACTGCAGGGGACTGATTTGAGATGATTTTTTTTTTGTTTTGTCTCACTCAAGGCAAAAAAATAAATATGAAAACAAAAAACATTCTCAGCACTCAGTTGCCTGTTACATATCACGTTCAAGACCTACAGCATCCAGGGGTACAGTTGTGATATGTTTTTTTAATTAAAAAAACTATTAGATTTAGTTTTTTTAGAAGTCTCTTTAGTTATTCATGTATTTATTTATTTATTTATTTGCTCAGGTCACATCCAGTCGTGCAGCCCATTTAGCTGGATCTGATCCTTCTCAGTCCCAGTCAAGAGAGTCCTTTGTGCCAAGTCATGGGAGTGCCTTCCACTTGCCTGACTCTCAGCACACCTCTACTGTCTACTACTCCAGCTCCACCCTGCCAGCACAGCGTGTGAGCTCTCCACTCTCCATGCACCAGGGAGGATCTCCTAACAAGCTTCAGCGTGTGGGCTCGACCTCAGAGAACTCTGGCTACTGCACCACCCAGCGGGTCTCGTCCCCCAAGCAGTCCCCTAACCGACTGGCCAAGTCCTACAGCACCAGCTCTCCCATTAACATTGTGGTGTCGTCATCTGGGCTCTCCTCCTCTCCCATCCGGGTCGCCTCACCACCAGGAGTCCAGGCCGGCCTGTCCTCTTCCTCGCCTGTCCACCAGATCAGTTCTACGGTGGGCAATTACGCCACACTGTCCCCAACGAAGCGGCTGGTGCACACCTCTGATCAGTACAAGCACTCCCATGACCTGTACGCCACAGCCACTCTGCAGAGACCTGGCAGTCTAGCAGGTAAATTGATTCAAATGAATTGATGTACATGTCTGTTGTAATTGTTGAGTTTTTGTTCCTTTTATTGTGCATTTCAATTCACGAAAGTTTCCACCGCAGTGCGGTATTGTATGTTAACGGGATACATCAATTCATTTAATTATCTGAAGCAAAAGATTTATTATATGGATTTCTGGAAAGCGTTTTTATTTTGTTTATTTTGACAAACTTGTTGCTTTGTAGTTTGTTTGTTTTTTGAAGGAGGGGGGGGGCTTTTGCTTTTAGGAGTTTTCTGGGACCTTTGAACAAAAAGGAAACAAGAATAGGTAACAAAAATGACTTTGTGTCAGAAGGGCCTCTCTATGAGTTGCAATTATATTTGCAATTATGTTTTAAAGCAGGAAGTAGACATTTCCTAATAATTAAATGTATTTTTATTAAAAGAAATATAATTATTAAACCATCCATGATTTTTTTTTCTTCAGAATATTTAATGATGGATGACTAGTTTAATATGCCAATAAATGTACCGAAGAAGATCGTCTGTTATTAATTTGTATGAACCATTATTCTCATGTCCCCTTAGGACAACTTTTTGTATTCGTGTCACCATGATTGCTATTGTTTCAGTTCACCGCTAAAACTAATTTCTATTATGAGAATGAGAATTATAATGTCATTTTTGTTTTCAGCATTGTCATCTTGATTAAATTATGTTTTATTATTTATGTGGACAATGACATTAGGGGTTAATATCTTTAATTGTATTTGTCTGAGCTGATTTGGTACTGCTTACCAACTAATCATGTCAATAGCTTATTCTTTTCTGGTTGTCTCTTATTATTTGCTGGTTATAGATTTTGACATTCAGTGTCCATTTCTTCAACTGTCCAGAACAGGGGAACTTTAAATATTGTGTTAAAAAAGCTAAATAATTAATTAATACCATCAAACATTTCTATAGTCTGGGACCCCTGTTAATCCAATCACTCTAGACTCTTGCCCCAGGTATAAAATCTTGTCACCCTCAGAATGATATACTTTGATATCCAAACTGTTGTTTTCTAACAAAGCTTTGCAGAAGATCAAAGCAGTGCTGTATAGGCTATAATGAATAACAGTTCACCAAGTCCTTATTCATTTTCGTTCATTTTTGTAAAATACCCTTGGATGTTAATATAATTAAACTATTTAATTCACTTATTTTCTAGATTTTATACTTGTGTTTTTAGCATTTTATCTCTTTTTGTGAGCAATATATTGACGTTATTTGCCATTTAAAGCCTGTAAAAAGACAAATTATAGATACTTCTTAGTCTACCTGCATCAGCTTCAAAAGCTGTTGCAAGTGGTTTTAGCTCAGTTCATGATGGCGCATATCTTCACCCTTGACTACAAGTGCCTGTGTATCATAAATACAAATGTTGGCTTTTGTGGTTGGCATACACAGTAAGCCTCATTGTAGTGCAAATTAGTGTGGCACTGCTGCAACAGTCAAAGGCATTTCTGGGTTAATATTTGGATGGGAGTTTATTCTGCAGTCGGCTTCATTCCATAATACTGATAGACATATTTAGGCTTTTCACAGTCCTGGGGCTTAGACAACCAGATTTATCAACCCATTTGTGAGAGTATGATGTTTCTACTGGATTTATTCAATATTTACTTATCCCGGAAGATCTTCCCCTACAACCATCAAATCAGGTTTTGGACCAGAGGCGGACAGCTGGCCAATACTGATAAGGTGATTAAGAAGGGCTGCATCTTAAGATTCTTATTGTCTGTAAATTAATGGAATTGCGTTCCTCCGGACACTAAATCAAGTTAAGTTTCACAGGGGAATTGATCGTTTTCTAGTACTCAGCCATATATAGTAGCTCTAAAACTGTAACATCTAAAAAAGAAATACTCTAAACTTGTTTCCACTTTTTTTCTGCAAGGGAAGCTGTTGCTGTTTTAGGTGCATTTTGAAAGAAGGATCCTATTGAACACATTGTTTTAACAGAAGTTCAAGTATGTTATGAAATTAAGCTGAAGCTATTTCCTACAGGATCCCGGGGGTCATACAGCAGCCAACATAGCCACCTGGGCTCCGAGCTTCGCACTCTGCAGTCGCCAGAGCATCACATTGACCCCATCTTTGAGGACAGGGTCTACCAGAAGCCCCCTATGAGGAGTCTCAGTCAAAGTCAAGGGGATCCGCTGCAGCTTGGGCACACTGGCACTTATCGCACCAGTACAGGTAAACCTTCATGGGGTGAAAGAACTCCCCTCTTGTCAAATCTCATTACAAACTATGATGCTTGGGTCAATATCAGTAATATCATAATATCGACATCTTGGGTGAGTATCAGTAATATTGACACCTGTCATCTTCAGTGTCATTGTCATCATTGCTGCTTTCTAAACAACAGCAGTACACCTTTAAAGCTGCACAAAGCTTTTGAAAATAATTTACATGGGGGGTTGGACTACACATTAAATAAACAACAAATCCCATAACAATTTCAAATGGTTTGAGAGGCACCATGGATTGCACTGACTCGATTTGTGCCAGCCATTGTTTGTACATTGTTTGTTCCTTATACAGTATAGCACCTACAAAATATTACATTTTTTATGTCTGAGTTATACCTAGAAAAACAATGTGAATTTGCTTTTTCTTGATTATGATGAGTGATAATCAAGCAGCAATCACAGTGGGTGTCTGCTTACTCAAGATTGTCCCCATTTTGATAAACTGACACTGTCTATACTGGTTAATTAGAAGTGGAAACACTAAAAATTATAATAGATTAACTTTCCAATGAGCATCCAATTTAATTAGTTCCTGTTGTAATAAAAAAAAGTGCCATCTAAATGATATGCAAAAAATGAAGACTTGTAATGTGGTAATTGATCGTATTCGAATATTATATCCAATAACATTTTAGGTACATGTGTAAGATTGGACTAGGTTGGTTTCATCCTGATGTTTGATGCTGTTATTTGAAAAAATAACAGCATCATGAAGGATATTGCACATCTCTAGGGCTGTACTAAAAAAGAAATGCCAGCACTGCTAAGGAAAAGTAAGGGATGAGTGCCACCAGAGACCTGAGAAGCCCTTTTAAGATGGGTCACCTAGGACCACTAGAACAGTGAATTTAAATAGAACAGACGTAAAGTCTTAGAATTAAAGATAAAATAAAATCCATTATCGGGGGTGCCTCAGTTCAGGTTTAATTAAAAGCACAGTCAGGCCATGGTCCTTATTTAAAGCAGTGTCCCAGAAGCATGTTCATTTTTAAAGAAAAATATGATTCCTTTTATACATGCCATACTTCATCAGAAACCAGCCCTTGTTAGTTTACCCGTTTGCTTACATTCCCTAAAGGCAGTTACATGTACACAAAGCTTCATCCCTGTTGCCCTTTAATCACTCTGAATACTTAAACGCTCTCTGGAAAACAAAACAAGAATATAAAACATGGTGATTTTGTTTTCTGTGAGCAATTGAAACATACCCCCAAAAATATATAATAATAATAAATAAAAAATAGCTTTTTTTTTTTTTTTAAATATCATATATACAGTTTATATATATGAAATTAACATTTAGAATTGTGTATTATTGAAATCAGAGTGCTTCTGGAACAGAATTCAGTAGGCATACAGCTGTAAACATATTATAGCTGATTCAGTAGGCATACACCCAGGTGGTGTTAGCAATTTGTTGGCTGAGTAATTACATCTCATTATGGTGTAACAAATGCTGAATAGGGATATTTGTTTGGAATGAGCCCCAGACTGTTTATGGGGTTAAAAAATATAGAAAGAAACATACATGCACTTTGCAGTGATTGTATTGCTATCTGAAAATGTGCCTATTCACTTGTACTTGCTTAAAAATGGGGCTCTTTGTAATTTTTATTTTTGTGCTGCTTTTTATTAAAAACTAAAACAAAAGGGTTATGTAAACAGCTAATTTATTAAATATTTTAGTGCCAATACTTGCATTTGCTACATTTTGCCAAAATGTTGTTTACACCTTGTGTTTTTGGTATCCACAAATACTTTATGTAACCTAGCAACAGTTGGTGCCATGGGATTGTTTCAGAGAAACAACCACTTAAAAAAGCTTAACCAAAGCAAAGAGGATTATTTTGCAAAGGCTCACCTACAACACTATTTTCTTGAATGTGAATTGTCTTATCAATCCATATGTCACGGTAATAAAGGTACCACTGAAAAGTACTTACAACTACAGTTTCTTTCCTATTAAAAAAAGTAGTAAACTGATAATGAAGTGTGTGATCATACTGCTAAATTTAAGAGTTGTTGAAATAATTGATCAAGATCTAAATAGTGATTAGTTAGATTAAATAGCTTAGTTCATTCTGTTAATTATATTAAGCCTGTCATGCATGGACGTTTTCTAAGTAGCTTTACATCAATATCCCAAGCTACCCTATTTCAGAAGATGTTTTAAATATGCATTATCCATCCATCCATTATCTGTAACTGCTTAGTCCTATAGAGGGTTGCAATGAGCCAGAGCCTAACCTGGTAGACATAGGGGCGCAAGGTAGGACTACACCCTGGACGGGATGCCAGTCCATCGCAGGGCAACTAAGGGACAATTTAAAGAGGCCAATCCACCTTGCCAGCATGTCTTTGGACTGTGGGAGGAAACCGGAGTACCCAGAGAAAACCCACACGAACATGGGGAGACGATGCAAACTCCACACAGACAGACCCCTAAGGCCGGAATCAAACCCAGGACCCTGGAGCTGTTTGGCAGCAGCGCTAACCACCACGCCACTGTGCCACCCCTAATATGCATTATAATTTAGTATATTCTATTACAATGCACGAAGGAGGTATAACATTGTAAAATGATGGCCTCAGTTTTAAAGTTCTTACATATATATCCAAGTCAAGATGAGAAATTACTGTGCTGGAAATCAGAGAATTTAGATTCCTTTCCTCCAAGGACAGCGTTACCCACTGTTCAGAAAAGCTAACTGGACATTCAAGGTGGACAGAAAATTATTGGATAGACTGTGGGCCTGAATTCCCTTGTGCTTTTCTTGCTGCATTCACTTTTTATGTTCATTAATTTTTATTGAGCAAGGAATGGAAAGCCACTGCCACAAAGAGCAACAGTAACTTTTAGAATATAAACCTGTGTATAATGTGAATGACTGTATCCCTGGTTACATCATTGTATATTGTGCACCTCTTGCATACTAGCACCATAGTATCCTATATAGAATACAATTACCTCCTGCACACCTCACATGTAACAAGCAACACATAATACACAAAAAGTCTTGACATTCTGAAAGAGAGTACTGATTAACTGATGACAAAACAGTGTAGTTCTTCCTGATTTCAAAAATGAACTGTTCTACTGAGTATCTGTTTGCTTGGCATTGATTCTTAGTCTATTTTGTTCACTCTTTAGAGCTCTCTTGAGCCCTGTTTCATAAAGAACATCTTAAATCCTACGATTCTCACTCAAATGTTGTTACACACAAGTTGTTTATACAGTAGCAGTAAACTGCCTTGCAAAAACACACCTGTTCTTTAAGAATCACTTTAATTAAACTCAAGTTTAATTGCACAGTTGTAGGAGGAAAGCTGACTACACTCCTGAAAGGCAAGGTCCCTCAGATATCATGAGCTTTCAAATGCAGAACCTGCAATGCATGAAATAAAAAAAAGATCTGGACACCCAAAAACTGGAATTTGCCCTTTAATCTAATTTATAATACACACCCAGGTTTTATCTGGCCTCAGTTTTAATTAAGGATTTGTTGACATTGCTTTTTTCAAAGTTCTTAATGTCTTTTTAATGCATTGCATTTAATTTCATTTTCTGCGTCAGTCTATGAATGTGCATTTAACATGGTTAAGACCCTGCCCTACTAAACGGTTATGTGTTTTAAGATTCCTTTGATTACATCACAGGCCAGGATAAGCCAGCTGTCCTAAATAGAATGTCTGTACACGCTTTGAGTTGCTTGTTTCTGGAGGGCTGTTTTCACCATTGTAAACACAGATGTGAAATGATAATTGAGGACTTTCCAGATGAGTTAAAACCTGAAAGAATAACTTCCACCATTGATGGCAATATAAATGGAGTTGGGTTGACTGTGTTGGTCAGAGGATTTTTGAGGAGTTGTTACTTACAAATTATCAAAACTGACTTTGTCATCACTCTGTGTTTAATTATTAACTGTTTTCAGTATTAGTTTGTCAGTGTCATAAATATATCTGACCTTCAGATCATTTTGGACTGGTAACTGCCATCAGGGAATTTACATTAAGCCCAAGTTGGATCTGAAAAGCTCCAAGTGTAATTTGTTTGTGAGTTCATAACTGCAATGACCGAAGTCAAAAGTAAATACAGTAAAACCCTTTAAAAAACAGAGATACATGATAATATTCTGGTTTCTCAATAACCAGCCTCCGCTATAACATGTTCCATATGGAGCTGATGTGCCCAAATTACCGAATACTGCATCTTTAACGCTAACCTAATTGTTCTACTGCCAGCTTCCGATATCCCAGTTAAGTTACATTTTGAAAAATGTTACCATTGCATACTGTAACTATACTACTACATTAAACAAATAGCAATACAACATTGTTTTAGAATAGCAGGAGGGACATTATACCTCTTATTTCAGATCATTGAAATTGCATAGATCACATCGATTGCTCGTCGTCTAAATTCCAATGTAACCTTAGGCAGGGTTTTAGTCGTCTGTGTGCTCAAACAGAACCCCTGGTAGTCTAGAAACATCAACTTACAACAGTCCTGTTGGAAAATCACGGCTCTAACAAGCCTGTCTAAGATAAGGTGTAACGTTAGATGTCTGACTAAAATTTAGTCACCTTTGAAAATCTACCCCACTGTGTTTAATTTCTTCCGTTTTCCATCTTCTGTGGCAAACATATCCGAAATTTTCCTTAGACTCATTGCAATATCAATAATGTTCTATTATTATAGAAATAATAGAATGTAATGTAAACCTCTGTTGTAGACTGGACAACGATGCCCACCGACGCCATGTTGAGACTCTGAGCACGAGCAATTACATCACATAGCAACCGTCACCGACTTAATTCCAGATCCGGGTTAGATTAGAAAAGAATCATTTTTGAAAAACGTATTTTATTTGTTTATGAAGAAAACTTTGGTTATATGTGATTATATTATATCCTGCAGTGTCTCGGGGTTCAAAAAGTGGAAGACATAATGGAGTATATAGATTTTGGGGGGCAAACGAAGATCTGTGGGGGCGTGGGAGGCAACTGCCCCCCCCTGCCCCATAACAAGTGATGCCCCTGTATGTAATGCATATCCACCACTGCTGTTTATTATTTGACATGTCCTGCCACGCCAGCAAATTCTAGTAATTGTTCATACATTGCAGTAAAAGTAGGAGATTTACTCAATTTGTTTCTGACAGTCTAGATGCGGGTCTAGATGCCCCAGAGTGATCATTAAAGTTTTTACTGTTCATGTGTGACACTTTCTTTGCTGTGACTTACAGAAGTAAGTGACTTAGCATTGGACCTGAACCATTATTCCATGAAAACATGCCCTGAAGGGACCCCCTTCTTAAGCAAGGGAGCAGTTCAGTCTCTATACCCTCTCAATACTGCACTTGGCTCTCATTTTTAAATGATCTGTACATGTACTCAGCTCTGAATTTGGCAAACTGTGTCTCGATTATATGAATGCCATCCACGGAGTTGATACCAAACTTATTTCATTAATAATCTACAGGGATGAGAAAGTGTTAAAACGCTTGACTGATTTCAGACTCTTCTTTTCTTTCCCTGTAAATTAGGTTCTAGTCCTAAAAAATGCACTGCCGGTAGCAGTAGGGCTGGTTAATACTTCTGTCGCAGACAGCTATAAAAGCTGTGCAGCTTCACTCCAACAATGCAGCAAATGTTGAGATTTTTCAACATTGTCCGACTGTGACAGGATAACCGGGTGTCTAAGGTGGTCAGGAGGTAGGAAGGAGACTCAGAGCTGAAGAACTGCCAAAGTTTATTTTTCACAAATAAAAATTACAAACAAAAACACAGCCAAAATAAAAAAGTAAAACAAAGCAAGTCACAAACACAAAATGAAACAGAAAATCCCTCACCCACGTCTCGCACTATCACAGTGAGTTTCTTAATTATATACAGAGGAGTGTTTGTCTCTCTCCATACAGCTCCCAAAACCTCTGTGTTTGCTGCAAAAACCTCCCCCCTAATGGAGTTTCTAGCTCCCTTTTTATATCATGCGGCTGTTCCCAATTATCTGGGAACAGTCACATTCTCACATGTATTTGGCAGAGATAGTAATTAACCCCCTCCCTGCCAACCACCACCACCAATACAAACCAAACACTATTTACAAGCAGGACCCTGCCCTGTCACACTGACCCTCTGACATAACGTAATTCCGACCTGTCGCATAGGGTCGAAGACCCTGGACTCCGAACAGAAAAAATGTTGGTGTCTGAAGTACAAATCAACCTGTAGATTCAGACCTCTTTGTACTACTTAAATCCCTGGACCTAAACTGCACATTAATCCACTGCACACAACCCCCCCCCCCCTGAAGTTTTTGTGTGGGATATGCATGGCAACAGTTAAAGAGCAGTTTACTAACTCTTTTTGTTGCTTTTGACAGGATGGCTAAGTAATGACGTCAGGCCAGATGCAGGAAGAAAACAAACAGGCAGTACTGCAGGGCAAAAGACGCTGCGTGCACAGTTTATTTAAATAACAGAAATAAAAGAAATATTTAAACAAAAACACAAAGAGCAAAATAAAGGTTTTAACAAAAACAAAAATCACGAACACAAAACATCAAACAAATGATCCAGGTCAGGCTGGGCAAATCACCTTCACTGTTCCGAGATTATTTTTTCTTTCTGTTTTGTTTCTTTCTCATTTCTTTCTCCTCTCTTTCTCTCACTCCGTTCTCTCCTCTGTACTCCCACCCTGAACTGAGAGCGCTGCAGGTTTATATACCGTGGCCGAGGGGTTTAACTAGCTAGTAATTATTCTATTACCCCTCGGCCACAATCTGCACGAGTTTAACAATACATTAGCTGACAGCCACACATTACCACAAGGTTTTTACTGTGGATGGGGCTTCCCATCCACGCTGCCAAACAATACAAAATATACGGCCCCTCACTGTCACATTTATAAATAAGTAAATCATAACCATAACAACAATAATAATAATACAACAAAACAAATACAAAATAATAAATTGCACAGGTGCGGAGGGGTACCCCGTTCTAAAAATAAACAATACATTTTTGGTAGGGGTTTGCCCTACCCCTTTTTCATGTACAGGGCTCCTTGCCCTGCCACAGTTTTTATTTGCAAATCTTCTTCAAAATTTAAAGAAGAGAAAAATGCAATATAGGTGCTCCCTGCCAGGTTATCCATCTTGTCATTTATGTTTCCTGGGGGCTGTTCCTTTTATGGCAGCAGGAGTATTGGCTCTAAATTAGTGACACTGAGTGATGGTGATTGAAAATGCCCTCAGATTTCAGCTTTGAAGATTTGCAGATTTATTAAACTAATCTTTCTCATTCATTTTTTAACAAAATATTTAGTTGTTTGATTAAATCTACATAACTCTCTTTTTAACACTTGGAATATCTCTTCTTACCTAATCTAATGTTTCAATATGCTGACGTTTTAGCACATTATAGTATTGTGTATTTTTTTGTCTTATGAATATTAATTACATTCTAATGTCTCTTAATTATTTTTATATATCCCACAATTAACAACATGCTTTTCACATTGAATGCAAAGTTCCATTTCTCACAGTTTAATTTCTGAAATTATCCTAGTTTGAAAAAGGGCAAACACTTCCCACACACAATCTAGAACTATCAAAATAAACAAGATGCTTTTCCACAATGCTTTTTGAATATTACACAAACTGCCATTTACTTCAAAGATAGAGTAATTTAGGTGTTTCCAATATGTTTATTTTTATCTTTTGCACGATATGTGAATGGTAAACCAATGGGTCAATGGTGCTTTTGTTCTTAGGTATACTGTAGTTTCTTATACATAGGTGCCATGACTAAACCATTTTTTATTTTCAACACCCCCCTTGTTGTAAACTGCACACTATATATATATATACAGTACTGTGCAAAAGTTTTAGGCAGGTGTGAAAAAATGCTGTAAAGTAAGAATGCTTTCAAAAATAGACATGTTAATAGTTTATATTTATCAATTAACAAAATGCAAAGTGAGTGAACAGAAGAAAAATCTACATCAAATCAATATTTGGTGTGACCACCCTTTGCCTTCAAAACAGCATCAATTCTTCTAGGTACACTTGCACACAGTTTTTGAAGGAACTCGGCAGGTAGGTTGGCCCAAACATCTTGGAGAACTAACCACAGTTCTTCTGTGGATTTAGGCAGCCTCAGTTGCTTCTCTCTCTTCATGTAATCCCAGACAGACTCGATGATCAGGGCTCTGTGGGGGCCATACCATCACTTCCAGGACTCCTTGTTCATCTTTACGCTGAAGATAGTTCTTAATGACTTTCGCTGTATGTTTGGGGTCGTTGTCATGCTGCAGAATAAATTTGGGGCCAATCAGATGCCTCCCTGATGGTATTGCATGATGGATAAGTATCTGCCTGTACTTCTCAGCATTGAGGAGACCATTAATTCTGACCAAATCCCCAACTCCATTTGCAGAAATGCAGCCCCAAACTTGCAAGGAACCTCCACCATGCTTCACTGTTGCCTGCAGTCAATCATTCGTGTACCGCTCTCCAGCCCTTCGGCGAACAAACTGCCTTCTGCTACAGCCAAATATTTCAAATTTTGACTCATCAGTCCAGAGCACCTGCTGCCATTTTTCTGCACCCCAGTTCCTGTGTTTTTGTGCATAGTTGAGTCGCTGGCCTTGTTTCCACGTCGGAGGTATGGCTTTTTGGCCGCAAGTCTTCCATGAAGGCCACTTCTGACCAGACTTCTCCGGACAGTAGATGGGTGTACCAGGGTCCCACTGTTTTCTGCCAATTCTGAGCTGATGGCACTGCTGGACATCTTCCGATTGCGAAGGGAAGTAAGCATGATGTGTCTTTCATCTGCTGCAGTAAGTTTCCTTGGCCGACCACTGCGCCTACGGTCCTCAACGTTGCCCGTTTCTTTGTGCTTCTTCAAAAGAGCTTGGACAGCACATCTGGAAACCCCTGTCTGCCTTGAAATTTCTGCCTGGGAGAGACCTTGCTGATGCAGTATAACTACCTTGTGTCTTGTTGCTGTGCTCAGTCTTGCCATGGTGTATGACTTTTGACAGTAAACTGTCTTCAGCAACCTCACCTTGTTAGCTGAGTTTGGCTGTTCCTTACCCAGTTTTATTCCTCCTACACAGCTGTTTCTGTTTCAGTTAATGATTGTGTTTCAACCTACATATTGAATTGATGATCATTAGCACCTGTTTGGTATAATTGTTTAATCATACACCTGGCTATATGCCTACAAAATCCCTGACTTTGTGCAAGTGTACCTAGAAGAACTGATGCTGTTTTGAAGGCAAAGGGTGGTCACACCAAATATGGATTTGATTTAGATTTTTCTTCTGTTCACTCACTTTGCATTTAGTTAATTGATAAATATAATCTATTAACATGTCTATTTTTGAAAGCATTCTTACTTTACAGCATTTTTTCACACCTGCCTAAAACTTTTGCTGTATATATATATATATATATATATATATATATATATATATATATATATATATATATATATATATATATATATAGTCACTTGGGGTCACTTAGAAATGTCCTTGTTTTTCATGAAAACATACATGAAATGAGTTTGAATAGGAAATATAGCAAAATGAATAGGAAATACAGTCATTGGCAAGGTTAGAAATAATGATTTTTAATTGAAATAATAATTGTGTCCTTCAAACTTTGCTTTCGTCAAAGAATCCTCCATTTGCAGCAATTACAGCCTTGCTGACCTTTGGCATTCTAGTTGTCAATTTGTTGAGGTAATCTGAAAAGATTTCACCCCATGCTTCCTGAAGCACCTCCCACAAGTTGGATTGGCTTGATGGACAATTCTTACGCATTCATACGGTCAAGCTGCTCCCACAACAGCTCAATAGGGTTGAGATCCGTGACTGTGCTGGCCACTCCATTATAGACAGAATACCAGCTGACTGCTTCTTCCCTAAATAGTTCTTGCATAGTTTGGAGCTGTGCTTTGGGTCATTGTCCTGTTGTAGGAGGAAATTGGCTCCAATCAAGCCGGCCCACAGGGTATGGCATGGTGTTGCAAAATGGAGTGATAGCCTTCCTTCTTCAAGATCCCTTTTACCCTGTACAAATCTCCCACTTTACCACCACCAAAGCACCCCAGACCATCACATTGCCTCCACCATGCTTGACAGATGGCGCCAAGCACTCCTCCAGCATCTTTTCATTTGGTCATGCCTCACTTAATGTTCTTCTTTGTGATCCCAACACCTCAAACTTAGATTCGCCTGTCCATAACACTTTTTTCCAATCTTCCTCTGTCCAGTGTCTGTGTTCTTTTGCCCATTTTAATCTTTTTCTTTTATTGGCCAGTCTGAGATATGGCTTTTTCTTTGCAACTCTGCCTAGAAGGCCAGCATCCCGAGTCTCCTCATCACTGTTGACGCTGAGACTGGTGTTTTTGGGTACTATTTAATGAAGCTGCCAGTTGAGGACCTGTGAGGCGCCTGTTTCTCAAACTAGACACTCTAATGTATTTGTCCTCTTGCTCAGTTGTGCACCGGGCCTCCCACTCCTCTTTCTATTCTGGTTAGAGCCAGTTTGCGCTGTTCTGTGAAGGGAGTAGTACACAGCGCTGTACGAGATCTTCAGTTTCTTGGCAATTTCTTGCATGGAATAGCCTTCATTTCTCAGAACAAGAATAGACTGACGAAGTTTCGAAGAAAGTTCTTTGTTTCTGGCCATTTTGAGCCTGTAATAGAACCCACAATTGCTGATGCTTCAGATACTCAACTAGTCTAAAGAAGGCCAGTTTTATTGCTTCTTTAATCAGCACAACAGTTTTCAGCTGTGCTAACATAATTGCAAAAGGGTTTTCTAATGATCAATTAGCCTTTTAAAATGATTAACTTGGATTAGCAAACACAACGTGCCATTGGAACACAGGACTGATGGTTGCTGATAATGGGCCTCTGTACGCCTATGTAGATATTCCATTACAAATCAGCCGTTTCCAGCTACAACAGTCATTTACAACATTAATGTCTACACTGTATTTCTGATCAATTTGGTGTTATTTTAATGGACAAAAAATTTGCTTTTCTTTCGAAAACAAGGAAATTTCTAAGTGACCCCAAACTTTTGAACGGTAGTGTATATATATATATATATATATATATATATATATATATATATATATATATATATATATATATATATATAATTTTAAATATGTGTTTTAACAGTGAATCGATTTGTCACTTAGTTACTTTGAAAAAGTAATTTAATTGTTACTCGCACCCTTTTATTTTCATGCAGTACCAAAAATCCCTTTCATGAGGGATCAGTAGATCACAAGTACCTTTCCTCTGTTCTGTTCAACGTTTCTTTGACTAGAACTAATGTTTTTGAATTGTGTATTTATAATACTTTTCAGGTGCTTGGCCTTACTTTTATTCTCCCACTTGGTTCAGCTTGCAAATTAAATGCTAATGACTTGAAAGTAGTTCCTTCTGGCATTTTACAAACAACTATAATTAGGGCTTCTGTTTTTCAGGTTTTATTCATTGTATTTTTTGGTGCTTATTTTTAGCTTTTTTCGAGTTTTATGAAAATTTTTTTTTTTCGGGGCTTTCATTTTTGATATACTGTATGAAATTAGTGTTTTCAGTTACTTTCCAAAATGCTTGAGCGTTTTGTGTGTGTGTGTGTCAGAATATGTACAGTAACTCGACAGTACAGTAACTCGACAGTACAGTAACTCAACACACTTAAGTTGTACCTTCTTTCCTTTGCTGTCTTCCACAATGAAATCCCTATGGTCACGGGCATATTCTTCTGGGGTTTTTGTGTGTACGCATTTATGTACATTTCGCCAGAGTTCTGTTTTAAATCCTCTGTGTCTTAACGTGTCCGTGTCATGTTTTTTTTTAATGTTGTTGAAGCTGACACCCTGGGATCCTTCAAGGAGGTACTTGATGAGATTCTGGGATCAATAAGCTACTAACAACCAAACGAGCAAGATGGGCCAAATGGCCTCCTCTTGTTTGTAAACTTTCTTATGGTCCTATGTTCTAATACAGCTTTAAATCCTGCTAACAAGCCTCCATCCTGATTGTAATCTCGTTTTAAATCTCGCAAGTGGAGTCTCCAATAGAAATGTAGAAATGTGCTGTCACTCAGTAGTTGGGGTGGGTTTAAAGTATTCAGAACGAATCAATGATAGCTACAAGTCAGGAAGGTGGGACATTGCCCAGCAGCACAGGGAAATGTATTTATTATTATTTTTGTGATAGGTTTTATTTTTTAATGTGAAAAGGGTAAAGTCAATGTGAACAGAGTAACCGTTTTCACAGTTTTTCTGGTGTTTTCCGGTGTTTATTGGCTATCCACCGATTTATTTATTTTTTTGTATCGGGAGTGTTTTATCAGATTTTATTGCTTAAAACCGAAAATCAGAAGCCCTAACTATAATACAGTGAAAATTAATCTAATAGGACCCACTGGTAGAAAGATATTGTTAGAAACACAATTAAACTGACCATCAAAAAAAAAAACACATTGCTTGTGAAATTGAATAAAAGGGTTTATAAAATACAGAACATCTTATGAAAGTAAAACAACTGTAATAAAAGTACAGGTAATACATTTTAAACGCTGTTAAACTCCTTGATCCAGAAAGGTTGTCACTTTGTATTAGCAGACGTCTTGGCAACGTGATTTATGAGGCACTGCAGTGGTAAAAACTAGAACTGAAGCCTGATTTTTAGACCTCCCCTAAAATGTAAATCACTGCCCTTAAAAATGAACAATGAAAGGTGATGTAACTTCAGTTAATGCTAAGATCTGAACTCCAGAACCCCACTACTGAAACACACCAAATGATCAATTATACATGGATGCAGGACACATTCTTGGATTTGATGGATTACGACTGTAACTCACTCTGAGGGATTTTTATAGAGGTGTTAAAGGATAGCTGGTTTACCAGGGTATTGGTTAAAACAAATTATAACCTTGCGTCTTTCTTACTGCTGCTGGTGAGAAAGGATTGGGGTGCATTCGATCTCCTGTGAACAAAGTGATATGAAAATAAATATGACACATTCTCAAGGACTTAACTCCACATTGCTCCATGCTTTTGTGAAAGAGAAATCATTTTGTTATAACAAGCAAAATAAAAAGTAAATGCAATACTCACGTAAGCCTTCATTTTTGTGGCATGATTAGTTCAATTTACCAAATGCAAAAACAAGGTAAGAATTACACTTCGACTTTAATACATCTTACAAACAATAACATAATAAATCTATGCGACGTGTTCATCCTGGTGAACAAAAATGATTAGGCAGAGGAGCATCCTATACTCCCTCGCCCCCCAAAGGAACAGAGAGGCTGAGAGATTCACTGAGAATCCCAATTCGCTCATAACTGATGTGATGTGTTCATCCCGGTGAACAAAAAACCAAACCAAACAAAAAAAAAATATATACAAGTATATATATATATATATATATATATATATATATATATATATATATATATATATATATATATGTAAATACATATATAATTATGGCCTACACCAACTCACACATTTTGCTGAATATGAAAATATAAAAATATAAAGTTAACTCCCCTATAATATATATATATATATATATATATATATATATATATATATATATATATATATATATATATATATATATATATAAAATTTATTTCTTATACAGGACGACTTACAGTCGTAAACAAAAATACATTTCAAGAATCACAGTATAAGTATTAATGCAATTAAGAGCAAGATAAAATAAAATGACTTTGGTTCTAGCAAGTACAAGTATATTACAAAATACGATTCAATAACGGAGCAGATAACAATGTCAGTGATAGTTACATCAGGATATAATTAAATACAAAATACTACAGATTAAATAACACTTGTGACAGATTACAGTACTCTGAAGTACAGAATTAAATGCAGTAAAATAGGGAGCAGATAAGAGCAAGTAAAGCGCATTAAGGAAGAGTGATAAAGTGTCCAGAGGAAAAAGAGGAGTTCTACAGGTGCTGTCTGAAGAGGTGAGGAGGCGCCGGAAGGTGGTCAGGGACTGGGCAGTCCTGACATCTGCGGGGCGAGGGTGGAGAAGGAGCGGGCTCTGGAGGCAGGGGAGCGTAGAGGAGGTACAGCCAGTCTTTTAGTGCAGGAGGAGCGGAGAGATCGAGTGGGGGTGTAGGGAGAGATGAGGGTCTGGAGGTAGCTGGGTGCAGTCTGGTCAAGGCATCTGTAGGCAGTACAAGAGTCTTGAACTGGATGCGAGCGGTGATCGGGAGCCAGTGGAGTTAGCGGAGCAGTGGTGTTGCGTGGGAGAAGCGAGGCAGAGAGAACACCAGGCGAGCAGCGGAGTTCTGGATGAGCTGGAGCGGACGGATGGCGGACGCAGGGAGGCCAGCCAGGAGGGAGTTGCAGTAGTCTAGGCGGGAGAGTACCAGGGCCTGGACTAGGAGCTGGGTGGCATAGTTGGTGAGGAAGGGTATGTCGTATGTTGCTCAAGAAGAATCGGCAAGTGCGTGCCAGAGTGGAGATGTGCTGGGAATAAGAGAGGCAGGGGTCCACGGTGACTACCACATAATTTGATATCTACTTGAGTGACGGAAGGTAACGGTGGGAAGAAAAAAAAAACCTAAAATGGGTTATAAAAGTCAGTAAAATAGTAATATCAAATGGAGAATTGGACGAACACAAAGCCGACAGAAAAGACATGTATTGACCCCAAGCTGCATCATACACTTTTACAGTCGACTCTGCCAGGGCTGATCTCATGTAATATTTGGCAGTCTGAGAGAGATCTGAAGTAAAGCATAATGATTAGTCCAAAATTAATTTGTTAAACACGGAGCATGCAGTACCTTGAGTTTCTGCATTAGGACACAATTGATGGAATTCATGAAAACGAAAGTGAGATAAAGCATCAGCAATGTTGTTTAATAACCCTGGAATGCGAACCACTTGGATAATGTAATTCCCAATGAGACTTAACCATGTAAGATGTCTTAGCAATTTCATAATTGTAGGGGAAGGAGATTTACCTTTATTAATGATATGAACTGTTGCCATATTATCACAATGCACTTGTATCCATTCCCTTTCCCATGAACGGCCCCATTTATAACAAGAGACGACGATTGGATAAAGTTCGAAAAGAGCTGTGGATTTTTCTGATTCTGGTACGGAACGAATCTCTGAAGACCAAGAGTCCACGAACCATTGTCCATTGAAGTACCCGCCAAAACCTACAGGGGATGCCGCATCAGTAAACAATTGAAGAGCTAGTAGGGTATCAAAGTGATCGTGAACCTTATCAGGTTGGACGATGAAGTAGAAACCTCTTTCTGTTTTGATTTATTTGCAGTTTTATCAAGAAATAGTTGATATAGTTTGTGGTGGGAAGCATTTGCCGGGATCGTGATACCTTGATTAAACAAGACCTTTAGGAGTTTTGGAATGGGCCAGCTGGAAATTTTTGGAGATCTTTACGCTATTCGAGAACTCCTGCGCCGGTGATCTGGAGAGGAAAGGTCTGGATGCCATGCATTGAATGAAGTGCCTGGAAGCTCTTCCTGAAAATCAGGGAATTTGTCCAGGAGCTGAAGATCATCTTTTGACTGGAGATCCAGATCCATGGCAGGTGAAGTATTTTGTATTTTTATTTTCTTTAAGAGTAATTTGAACGTTTAATAGGAGATATTTGTTACAGCGACTAGCACTGCAGCTGTACATAACGTTTTGATGGTTTAATTTAAAAACACAGCAAGTCTGAGTTTGCGAAATAGGTATATACAGTATACACCTTATAGGTAATTAGAAAATGCTGGTAATAGAACCAATGAATGTAGCAGGCACTTGTACTATAGATTTCCTGCCTGAAACCTTGCAAGCCTTCTAGTATGAATGTTCTCTTTTTTTTTTTCAAGAGCGCCATGAGAAGGTGGTTGATCTAACTAGAAACGCTCTTAGCTGGTTAAAATCTTATCTGAATGAGAGACAGCAATATGCCACCTTTGGAGTGTATTTGGAGTCTTTGCTGTTCATAATTAACATGCTCTGCTGGGTCATATTATCCACCACTAAGGAGCTGAGTTTCATTTTTCTGTTGACAATTATCAGCTGTATCTATTGTTAGACCCAGACAGGCCTGCTTCTATTTCTATGTTGTCTGACATAAAAGAGAGGATGTGCCAGATCGCACTGGTAGGTTTATGACAGCTACCTAACATGTTCCCTCTAATGATCTTCCTCTTGATGATCACTGGTACCAGCCACTTCAGTGCGCAACCTTGGTGTCATTTTCAATCAAAGTTTAACTTTGAGGCCCATATAAGGAATGATTCGAAAATTGCATTCTGTTTACAGGATCGCAAATCACAGATGCATTGGTCTCCTCTCGAAGAGATTACTGTAATGATCTCTTCACTGGCCTATCTACATTTGTCTTGTCCAATTTTCATTGTGTTCAGAACTCTGCAGGCAGACAAAAACAAAGCTTTCAGAGCACTTTATACCTGTCCTCGAACCCTTACACGGCTTGCCATTTAAATATCTGACTCATTCTGAAAGAATTTGCTAACATGCTAAACTGTTAACGGCATGACCTCTGTTTACCTCAGGGACCTACTCACAATATAATATTAGAGATTGTCAGTACTGACTTATGGGCATCTTTTACAATCTATCTGTTTCTTTTGCATTTCCACTAGAGCATATTTTCATATTTGTGAGGATGTATTACCTGAAATGATGCACTGAAATGGGACAACAATGGGATTACTGCAGATTTATTTTGCCAATTATTTACTGAATACTTCCTGGATTATTTATCACCAAAGCATACAAGACAATAGAGTGTTTGTTTAATGGGGCTCTTCATGCAATTAATCTAGATTGGAATCACAGACACGGAAAATAATGTGATTGTGTATGTAATGTATTTAAAAATCATACCACAGAACTTCATCAAACAGATTTTTTACTAAGCATGTTGAAAAACCTCTGAGACCTATACAACAGATAAGGTACCCTGTATTCACAGGTTTATAATTTATTTTTTATTTTTTATTTAGTAGTCGCCAATTATTTTTTATTATTTTCTCCCAATTTACAATATCCAATTATTATTTAAGCTCGGCTCACCGCGACCACCCGACTCGGGTGCGGCGAAGAGGAGCACACGCTGTCCTTAGAAGCGTGTGCCGTCAGCCGACTGCTTCTTTTCACACTGCAGACTCACCACGCAGCCACCTCGGTGCTACAGCATCGGAGGACAATGCTGCTCCGGACAGCTTACAGGCAAGCCCGCAGGCGCCGGCCAGACTACAGGTGTTGCTGGTGCGTGGTGAGCCGAGGACACCCTGGCCGACCTAAACCCCGCCCCGGGTGGCGCCGCCAGTTGTGTGCCACCCCTGGGAAATCCCTTCCACAGTCAGCAATGGAATAGCCTGGAGTCAAACCGGCAACGTCCATGCTATAGGGTGCATCCTGCACTCCACACGGAGTGCCTTTATCAGATCAAATAGTTTAGTTTTTAATTAAAGCATGATGAATATTTATAGAGGTTTACCTATTTCTTTTAAAGACACAAGAGATTAGAAAAACAAACATTTCTGCATATGTTAAAATCATCTGAGGCCAGAATTATTGAAGATGAAATGCCTGAATACATTGGATTAGAAAGTATGAATATTTATGTTTTTTAAACCCCTGGTAGACTGGTAGTGCTGCTAGAATCTAGTTTAAAAGGGTGCATTAATGACCAATTAATTATAGTCTCTTAAATTGTGACTTTAACCACAGCACAGACCAAATAACAATTTGTGAATGTGTATCGGTATTTGGCTATATAATGTGTTAACATTATATTCAATTAAACATGAACTCAATTACAATCAACTCAACAACAAAATGCATGTTTTAGGAAGATATTTGATGGATGTATAGGTGAAGTCAGAAACACATCACTTCTTGCTAAACATGACCTGTTGCAGTTTTGCACAGTGAATAGAAACTATTCATGTCTGCTATAAGAGGCCAACTTTCCTTGCATTTGTTTTGATTTTTCTGGCCTTACGATAACTGCAAATTACCAAATCAGGTGAATACAATACAATGCTATCTGAAGTGATCGGGCACATTTTAGGAAATTAAAATCAACATGGTAGAAGCAGAGGAGCAGGAGCTGCCTCTGCCTCCACCACCACCACCTGAGGGAGAGCAGCAGGAGCTGCCTCTGCCTCCACCACCACCACCTGAGGGAGAGGAGCAGGAGCTGCCTCTGCCTCCACCACCACCACCTGAGGGAGAGGAGCAGGAGCTGCCTCCCGAGGGTTCGCCGCTGCTGCCGTCGCCTCCCGAGGGTCCGCCGCTGCTGCCGTCACCTCCCGAGGGTCCGCCGCTGCTGCCGCGCCTTCCGAGGGTCGGGGTCGCTACACTGTGGCCGAGCCCCATGAAGGGGAGCTGCCGGCCATGAAGAAAGGGGGGAGGTTAGGAGACCAGCTCCCCAGCCGCATTTTCGCGGCAGGAAACACTGTGGCCAGAGCCCCACGGAGAGGAGCTGCCGGCCACAAAGGAGGGGGAGGTCAGGAGACCAGCTCCCCTCGCAGCAGTTTCGCTGCCGGAAATTGGCTGGCCGGAGCTCCAACGGAGGGGAACTGCGGCCATAAAGAAGGGGGAGGTCAGGAGACCAGCTCCCCAGCCGCACTTTCGCGGCAGGATAGCGTGTGGCGGGAGCCCCGGAAGAGGGAGCTGCCAGCCACGAAGAATTGGGGGGTGCCAGACATTCCACCATGACCACCGCTTGCTTAGTCACCCTGTCACACGCCCCTATACCAGTAATGGTATATGGGAATCTAAATATGGCGGGTTGCAGACCCAAACAAAACAACACTCCAATAACCACAATCCTTTGTGCACAAACCTGTGCTCTGTGATCCAGGTGGAAGTGGTACGAGTGTCCTTGATGTTCTGTGCTGTGCAGTGAGGCTGTGAGTCATGGTTGTGAGCTGGCTCTGTGGCTGCAGCTCTTCTGCAAAGAGAATTACTCTTCTGCAAAGACAAAAGTAAAACAAAGACACGCTCTGGCTGGTTGTACAATCTCAGCGTAAGGGGGAGTACTTGCGTAGCTGCGTCCCCTTTGTACTAGATCACCAAGGATTCATTTTGTGTACGTGCCGCTACGTGCTTCCGCCAAGCTATCCGACTTCCAGTTTCTGCCTACCGTCAAGTCGACTAGACTACAGGGATACATACCGCCCACCTTTCACAACACCCTTCGTGGTTGGTAGGATTTACAGCTTACATTCTTTCTCTCTTTGTCACAAGGTGGTATACATACATACTTACATATACCCATATACATACATGCATACATATTTACCTGTATGTATAATACAGTGTAAAAGAGAATCTGTTCAGAACAATGAACTTTAATATTATTATTATTATTATTATTATTTGTTTATTTAGCAGACGCCTTTATCCAAGGCGACTTACAGAGACTAGGGTGTGTGAACTATGCATCAGCTGCAGAGTCACTTACAACAACGTCTCACCCGAAAGACGGAGCACAAGGTTAAGTGACTTGCTCAGGGTCACACAATGAGTCAGTGGCTGAGGTGGGATTTGAACCGGGGACCTCCTGGTTACAAGCCCATTTATTTAACCACTGGACCACACAGCCTCCTCTCCTATTACAAAACTTAGCATACTATTAGTTAATTTGCCTTTTGTTACTGACAAACCTTTAAGAAACAAAACGTAGCAGGCAAAGTGGTCAGTCACCTTGTTTCTTTCCACATGCAAGCAGTCATTTTAACTGCCTCAAAATTGCCTGCAGATTGGAGGAGTGGATGCGCTCGTTGACCAAGGGGTCATGGGTGATGGTATAAAAAGGAGACGTAGTGGAGTGATCTGTTCCTTTTGTAATTGGTTAGAGAAAGCCTAAAAAGGAGAATGGTGAAAAATGTGAGCGTTTTGTTTGTTTGTACTGTCTTGTTAAAAACCTGTTTGTTCGTTGTTTAGACAGCTAACACGATCCGGAGATGTCACTAAAGGCCAGCACCAAACCGGACAACATCACTTCCCTTGTTTCACGAAGAACTGTATTTGCACCACCAGCACTAATTCACTCACTAAAGGACCTGTGTATGTGTTTTGTGTTACGTGTGGGTGTATAAAGAACGGGACTATTGGTTGTGGGTCAAACCCGGGGATTATAAGTAAAGTAATACACACCGCTGTATTACTTTCCATCATTATGGTTTACTGTTTGTTTTGCCGTCAGGCTTTTGGAAAACAAGATCATTAAACAACATTGCACCTGAATATTTCTTCTGCACTGCTGCATTGCTTTCACCTGAACCCACTTGGTCACAATTACATACAATATAGAACAATTAAACATCTTTTTATCACCATGGGGGGACCCATTAATATTAAAATTATATCTAGGTATAGGGTGCATTAAGTGCATGATGATACCAGTCCTGAATCTGAGAGTGTCAAGGATTTCATACTAGTTAACTATACACTAGGTGCACACGTTAGTTACTGTATAGTTACTACTGTTTACCTATTACTGTAGTTACTGGTTTTTGGTTAAAAATAGAAATCAGTTATGTCGCTTCTACTCTGAGTTTGACTTCAGTCGAAGCCGTAGCTATTGTAATTTGTTAGAAGAAGCCAGGTTTATACTGTATCTTTAAATATCAAAAGTGGCACGTGACTTTTACCCTATTAGATTTATGTAACAGAATGTCCTGTACGAACATACTAAATTGGCAGCATTATTAAATATTTCCATTGTGGTTTAAAGTAGAAAGGTGTTCATATTCATCTGCCTCTGGCAATATACCGACACCCATCTGCCACTACAAGGCCGTCATTTTAAATGAATGTCCTTAATTACTGTAAATGATGGTGTTTTAACTAGGTAAGATGAAAGAACAAAAAGTGGGAATAATTTACCTATAATATTATATCATGCTACTGATGCCCCAAGCTATCAGCCCAGTGTGCAGCTTTATATAATTGTATGCATCAGGTTTTCAGCGTCACATTCAGCCTGGCTTCAGTGAAAAAACTATGTCACTCTAAACTGATTTACACTCAGGAAGGATATGATTGTTTTACTCAGCCATCAAATAATTAAAGCCTTATTTATAGTTTTCACTAAGGCTGAACTATTTCAATCGAAGTCAGATGCCCACACACCATAGCATCACTTCATTACTCTTATCTGTATAATTATCAAACCCATCATCTTTACATTGAACTGTTTGCACTTCTAGTGTGATATGAATGTGAATGGAGCCTTCAATAATATTCTTATTTAGTTTAAAATACAGTCTATATGGCCAAAGAACAGGACACTATTGTGTCATTCCCAAACAAGAAACTCCTGGCAGAAACAATGAAGAATGATATGTTATTGTTATGGTTATTCTGGATAATGCGAGAAAGTAACTTAGTTACTGATGTTAGTTTTTTAAATGCATAAACTGGACTGACTGCTTTTGCAACTCTCGACCCCCTGTTTTATTTTTTATTGTATGTCTGTTTATTCCTTTGCCTAGACCTAGTAAACCAGTTCTGTGAACAGGTCCTAAATGTTTTGCTTTGTCCCTACTTTCCTGTCGTAGCCCCGTCTTCCCCTGGTGTTGACTCCGTACCCTTGCAGCGCACAGGCAGCCAGCATGGCCCTCAGAACGCCGCGGGCACTTATCAGAGAGCCAGCTACGCAGCAGGCCCGGCCTCCAATTATGCAGACCCCTACCGCACTCTTAAGTACTGTCCTTCCGTGGATTCACCATACAGCAAATCTGGGCCAGCCATCCCACTGGAGGGGACCTTGGCAAGGTCACCTTCCATTGACAGCATTCAAAAGGATCCCAGGTGGGTGACACCCTATTTATACACTGTTTAGCATGAGGTAGTCTGCAAACAGCTCTTTAAATATGAAACAGATTACTTTTTAGCACTTGTTTCTCTCATAAACTGATTTTTAACCTAAATACATACTTTAATTCCTAAATAAAACAATTACTGTATTATTTATGTTTAAAAAAAGACCTAAAGGTGCTGCAGTTTTACAGTTGGGTAGGTAGTAGTGTTCCTTTGGTATTTGATTCAGTTATTTGAATATATTGTACAGTATATCACTCTGCCTAATGCATTATCTAATATGTGTTGCTGAATCGGCACAGATCCTATATAGGCAATTGGAAATTCTGTGAACAATTTGTCCATGGGAATCCTTGGGGGCCTTTTAAATGATGTAAAGGTAGCTGTTGCAGTAATAAACAACCTAAACCATCAAATGATTAGCCCTGCTGTAAATATTTATTTTAGTGTTTTGATTTATTTTTCACATTTTATATGTAAGACACATTTTCAAGCATTTATAAAAATAAAAAAGTGCTACCTTGACTGAATTTACTTATAAATAGAGACACAGTCAGCAGACGACACAGTGTTAGAGCAAGCTATGGTATTAATAGTGGGCCTAGCAAATGCTGGCAGACACCTGTCTCTATTTGGTGTGTAGGTGGAATAGTCAATTGGAAACTTACCATTTGTTTAGTAGGTTCAAGGGGATTACAGACGATAGAAACAGGATACAAAGTCTTAAATGCAATTCAAATATTTTAAATCTGGTTGTTTTAATTTTTTTTTTTTTATGCATTAATATACAGTTCTTTTTTTTTTTTTTAATTAAGACAAACATTAATGGAAGATAGCTGTGCATACAACCCAGTGATAACACAAGCAAGCTACATTAAGAAAAAGTTTATTTGTAATTCAGAAGTTGATTTTAATTGTATGAGACTAAGTAGCTCAGTAACTAATCTGATAATAAAATTAGAAATGCTGGCAGGAGCAGAGCTGGGGTTGTTTTTTTGTCTTTTTGCTTAAATTAACTGCATTTACAGCACATCCTACACAAGGACAACCAGTGGCTATGTCTAAGTGATTTCTAATCAACACACTTATAGTCAATGTGATTGCAACAAAAATAGAGCTGTCATTGACTTAACATTAAACACTGTCTTTCCATAAGTAGACCTCACTTGTTTACAAACTTAAACTGGAACATGTTTAGTTAGCTTATGATTATGACTATATCTACAAACTGTAAGACACAACAGATATATTGGGCTGTATTCACAAATCATTAAAAACATCTTTAAGAGGACTGCAGTTTCATACTGTACTTTTTCTAATGTGCAGGTGTTTTATAAATATAGATCAGTATACAGTATACATATTATAAGTGATGCTAGATTCTCAAAGCTTTTTACTCCAAATCGTCTCTAGGATTACTTTTTTTCAGAGAGCAAAAGGTTCCACCAATAAAATAACCACAGTAATATATATATATATATATATATATATATATATATATATATATATATATATATATATATATATATATATATATATATATATAACTGATACATTTTATTTAGGGCCTAGTTATTAGTTGTTTTCTATTATCTGCACTGTCATCTGCATGAAGGTAATTGTTACACAGGCATAATAAAAGTGACAAACAAGTATTGTGGGAAACCTTTACCCTTTAACTCAAGGTTACAGAACACCATGCCAATCCTGTTTTCACGCTAGGACTAGAATCGATAATCCAATTTGGATAAACATTTGCACGGTTACAGAGTTAGGTACAAACTTGGTGCATATTGTGTAAGAAGGAAACCCTTGAAAAGGGTCATGACAGCCATTGAAAGTAGTTTCTTACAGCTTGCATTGGATAAAACTTTGTATAAATACAACATTGGACATTTCTAGTTATTTTCTAGGATATCCAATAAGTGGAAGTAACTCATTGCCACGCTCTTCTGTAACACACAGTGCAATAGCTAAGATACCCGATTGTAGTTAGTTTTATAATTGTAATTGGATGTTTTTTCCTTCTTTTTTAAGTTCTAATAACAATTTGGAGTAAAAAGACTTTTGAGATTTAATCAAATCTACCCCTAAGAGTATTTTAACAGAACACACCTTTTTAATGTGAAACTCCTTCATGACAGCCACCTACATTTTTCTCTCTACCTGTCTCTTGATAGGTACAGCTGTGAATTCCTTGTCTGGAATCAAAATCAAGCCTCGCAAAGAATCACAAAGTAATCAAATGTTTATTTACATTTTATTCCTGAGTAAATTTTTTGACCTGAAAAAATGTTTTGACCTGAAAAAAGAAACAAGGACCAGGGGTCATAAATGGAGATTAGATAAAGGGGCATTCAGAACAGAAAATAGGAGGCACTTTTTTACACAGAGAATCGTGAGGGTCTGGAACCAACTCCCCAGTAATGTTGTTGAAGCTGACACCCTGGGATCCTTCAAGAAGCTGCTTGATGAGATTCTGGGATCAATAAGCTACTATCAACCAAACGAGCAAGATGGGCTGAATGGCCTCCTCTCGTTTGTACACTTTCTTATGTTCTTCTTCTTCTTCTTCTTCTTCTTCTTCTTCTTCTTCTTCTTCTTCTTCTTCTTCTTCTACTTCTTAATCTTTACCCCAGTATAAGGACATGTAGTTTTGGTTTTTCATACAGTAGTTGACAGTGACTGGACATAATCTATGACATTGTAAGGACTTAAATTTACCAGTATTGTTTTGCTGTTCATTCTAGCTTTATTTTCACTTTGATTTAGAGAATGTTGTAAACATATAGAAAGTGATTTTCAAAGCATCGATTATTATGCTTATAAAAGAAATATAGTTTAACAAGCTGTCTGCAACTGGTTTGTTTATTCTGAGAATTCTAGTATCCGTTTCCAAAAATATTTTATTTAGTTGTCTATTTTTATAGAGCATTTTTATATACATTTCCTCTTAGTAATGTAAAGTATTCGTTTTCTGAAAAGTGACATTTCAAAATCTAACATTAAATGCTGTGCTACTATTATGGCTTCCAGTAGACTTTTACGATATCATTTTGTAGTTTCTTTGATTACAAGATGTTAAATAAAATATCTAAATTATATATAAGTTTTTGTTCAAAGAGTTTTTGTTCAAATGTTTAACATACCTTTGTCAAGGGAAAGTGTGTTTGAAAACAAACATTGGAGGTATTTATAGGCTTTTGATGCCATGGTAACCACACATTCTCTCTTTAAATCTAAAGTCTTTGTGATGTCATTCACAATATAGCTAATGATGTAACAATGTTCCTTTCTATTGAAACATTCAGGCATATCATGATATCTAGTCTAATTATCCATTTATTTTTCTTTATTCTTCTATGCTGTACATCATCTAATTTAATCCCTGGTGTGTCTTGGTCCTTGTAAAGTGCTGAACTATTGGTTCATTTACTTCTTTATTTATTAGATTTGATAGGTGGTTCTGTATTCTTTTATATGATGTACCTGTCTCCTACATATTTTATTTTATTACATTTTATGCAAGATATACCATATACAAAGTTGCTATCCTTGCATGATGGATTGCATCCTTGCAAGAGTGAATATTTATTTTCTTTATTTGTGATTTCTCTTTTATCTTTACCAATATATTTGCACACTTTACATGTGGTTTTACAGGTTTCAAATGATGTCTCAATCCGGAACTTTTGGCCATAGTTGTATGTACATGCCTGCAAATTACAATGGACTTCTATCAAAATGCTCAGGGGTGCATCATTCCCTTTAGCTATAAGTTTAACAAAAGGTTAACCATAGTAGTTTTTATGAAATAGTGGATTGTTATTTTGTAAAAATGGTATTAGGGAATATGTGGAACTTGCTAACAGTAAAAGCAGAAGTGTTCATACAGAAAAGGCTATGAAACTCATTATTATGACTCCAAAGTAGTCAACACCCTCCAGCGTACAGTAGATTATCTGGAGCCAACATAGAGGACAAAGTCTCATACCTTAATGCAATAACACTTCTTGCAAAAACCCTGCAAGTATCTGCTTTAACACTGCTTCAAACCCATTGTCTGTTTCCACCTGCAAGGTTTGATTGATTTGCAAGGTTTGTTTTTTTCATGTGGTCACTTTGAGTTGTTGATTTTTGAGCACTTCCTTTCTGTATGCATCAAGGTGCTTCAAGAGTCACTGCAGTTTACAGCATGGACTTCTGTGTAGTAGCCTGCTTCCATGTGTCGCCATAACAATTGTCTTCACAATGCTTAGCACTCTTTGACAAAGAAAATATTGCAATATAATTTTTTTGTAATTGCATTCTTCCAAGAAGACATATCCTTACATTGGTAAATACTGACAATCATTAAAATAGTAGAGATGTTTAAAATAATGGCTCACTGTCGATAAAATAACACACCCGATGTTAATTTAAGTTACTGTATTATTGTATTATTATACACAGTTATTTTAACTGCTTTCGAGTTAGTGTGGCTTCAGTGAACTGAAGAAAATAAAAGAAAAGTGTTTCACTCTGCAAACATGATAACCCTAAATTACACGGACAGTGCAAGAAACTAAAGCTCTGATACCAAAATCCAAGCCGAACAACTGGACAGAGCTCACATATATTCAGTATTTTCTCAAATTGCTTACAGTCGGAGCACACTGTAACAGCGCTGCCATTGATATACTTAATAATACACTAGATGATACGTAACCGGCATTCCACTCTACACTGTGTTATAGCTGCTGCCCTCCCCCTGCTGGTCTGACAGACCGTCAGCAACAGCAGCCTGAGTACGGAATCTAAGTGTGACGTCTCAACTGAAATTTGGTATTGCGAATCAGTCCTGTTTTATCTTATTAATCATTATGGAATACAAACATAAGTCAGGAGCTCAGAAGAGAAGAGACAAACAAGACAAAGAAGCCCGACTTCAAAAAAGTAAGAAGGGTAGTCGCACTTTATTTGAATGTGGGGTTAGGCCTAGTAAAGAAGATCAGGTAGAACCGCTAACCTATGATTCTGTTAAAACGACTGATTTAAGTATAAAAACAGCCCAAGCTAGTATTGTTGAATGGGAAGAAAGACTTGATACAAACGAGACTGGCAAAACAAACACTGTTGAAAGTAATATTGCACTTCAAGAGAATGAAGGATGTGGATTTGATATTGGGCTGTTATCAAATACTGCGCTAAAAGGGCCATCTTGGCATCCAGACACATTTCCCAATGACGGAAAAAGGAAGTTTCCAAATTGCATATTAAAATCAACAAAAAAAAAACTGGAGAAGTTGCTGACAGGGACTGGCTTGTGAAAGTGAAAGTGCAGAATTGCTCTTTTGTTCCCATGTAGATTATTCAGTTCAAACCCTGTTTCTTTTTAGAGATTTAGAGAGAAGACTTGCCCAAGGAACTGATATAAATTCACAGGTAGATAAAGAAATAAAAGCTAAAGCGAAGTACTGGAGGGATTTGCTAAACCAAATTCTGTCAGTGACTCTGTTCCTGGGTGAGAGAGGACTTGCTTTCAGGGGAACTTCAAATAAAATCGGAAACAGCAATAGCATTAATTTTCTTGGAATTATTGAATTGCTTGCCAAATACGATCCAGTTCTTCAGGATCATGTTACTAAAGTGAGGCAATCTCAAGACGCTGGAAAACGACTTCAAGCTCATTATCTTCCTGCAGACAGTCAGAATGAGTTTATCCAGGCATGCAGTACAAAAGTAGTTAAAGAAATACTATCTGAAAGACGAAAATCTAAATATTTTGCTGTGCTTGTCGATGCTACCCCTGATTCTTCTCACACAGAGCAAACTACGATCATCCTAAGATACGTTTTAGACAACAATACATGTTTTGTTATAAAAGAACGATTATTGGAGTTTGTTGACTTCAACAAAAAAACTGGACGAGACATTGCTAACCTCATTATAACTGAACAGGGAAAACACAATATCCCATTGCAAGACTGCAAGGGTCAGGGGTACGACAGTGGTTCGAATATGGCTGGCAAGTATAATGGTGCTCAAGCCATTATTACTGAAATTAATCCTCTCGCCACATTTTCTAATTGTGGGGCTCATAGCTTAAATTTGTTGTGGCTCAAATGCTGCTGAATGCTGTGATGATGTGATAACATTTTTTGGAATCATACAAAAAATCTAAACATTTTTTGCTCACAGCCCTCAACGATGGGAGATATTGCAAGCAAAAATTGGATGTTCATTGCACAATCTCTCTCAGACTAGATGGTTAGCTCGCGTGGAAAGTGTTAAACCAATTGCAAAACATTTGCCACTAATAAAACATGCAATTATCAAGTGCCAGGATCTAAATCTGTCTTCTGAGTGCAAAACAGAGCTAAAGGGAATTCAACGCTAGATACAGTAATTTATGTGTACTTTGATGGCAACAATATGGCTCAAAATATTGGTTGCCATAGATCAACGCAATAAGGTTCTTCAGTCAAGACAGGCAACTCTTGATGTGGAAGTACAAAACATTGACAACTCGATTGAGGAGCTTAAAGAGTTACGTGATAAGTGGGAAACTCTTCTTTCAGCCGAAGCCATGCCAACAGACCTGCCAACCGAAACTGAAATCCCCGAAAAGCGCACAAAAAAGAGAAAACAGTTTCACGATGAAACACCAGAAGTCCAGTTGGGAGAAGTGAATGAGGAGGGGGATTTTAAAGTGAATGTTTTTTACAAGCTTGTTGACTGTGTAATCGGGTGCTTAACACAGCAGTTTGTCTTAATAATTCTTTCAGCTTTTTGTGGTTATTTTTGGAATTCACTGATACTCAAATTGAAAACTTGTGTTCAGCTTTCTGCAGAGAATATGACAATGATGTATCCACGGACATCATCGATGAGGTGAAACACATGAAAGCAATTTATAAGGCAAACTTTGGAAGTGCACCTCTCAAACCACTAGAACTGTTAAATAAACTTCTGAGCTTAAGTTTTTTCTAATGTCACTGTAGCTCTGCGGCTTTTCTGTACCATACCCGTCACTGTTTCTGAAGCCAAAAGATCTTTTAGCAAAATGAAGCAAATCAAAAGCATACAAAGATCAACAATCGGACAAGAAAGACTCAATGGTCTTGCTCTTCTTGCTATTGAGCGCGATCTTGCCAGGTCATTGAACTTTCAAGACATAATTGATGATTTTGCTGCAAAAAAATCCAGAAGAGTTGCATTTTAGGACCCCTTCCCCATATTATGTGAGTATTTTACCTTTTTAAATACCTGTTTTATTTTATTGTTGGTCATATTCAGTTACATTTTGTATATTTTTTTGTTAGTTTTTTTGATTGTTTATTTTTAGATTACACATCATGAATCACGATTTGGTGTTTAATTAGCCTAATTGATGTTTCGTGTGTTTCCTTTGAGCTTTGTGCTTCCACAACTTACGCGTATTGGGTTCTAATGTGTTATTTAGGATAAAAAGTAGTGTCGTAACCCTCAGCCGTCCCTTTCTAGGGGGGCCTTTGACTGTTCTGTCCTGGGGCCCGGAATTGCTGTCGGCTGGCCTGTGCATATGTACCATGTTAAACCTCTATATATAGAAACAAGCTTAGTTTTATCATGCTTTCCGTTTTTGGGGACCCTTTCTTTTAGATTATGTTTTGGTTTGTTTTCGCTGTACCCAGTGTCTGTTTGCGCTACACTAGTATTACATTGTAATGTTTACTTTACTTCCAGAAATTCTAAATTTTGACTTTCTGCGTTGCGAATCCATTTATAATTTATGCTGTTCGTAAACTTGCGGTGAAATTACGATAGTTGTTCACGAAAAAGAGCTGCTTAGTAAATCACATGCCGAAGTTTCAGAACTCTGCGATAAGTGGTTTCCGACAAGATGTTTGTAAATTTTCCAACATTCGTTGTAAAATCCAATATGGCTGCCAAACCATGTGACCAATCGCGTTCATTCAACTGTGGACATTAGTTCCCATTGGCGCCTACAACTCCGTGAAATTTCAAGAGTTTTCGTGCAACGGTTTTCATTTTATGCAACTTTTAAGATTTTGTTGGCGGAAAGAAAAATAATAATAATCTTAACAACAATAGGCTTTCCAGTCATGGGCTTGGATGCCTAATAACAATAATAATCAGGCACTTTTGCATATACAAAACTATATATATTTTACTGCATCATCATTCACACTGGTGTTGCTTTAAAATAAGCTGCTTTCAGGGGACCTAACAGCTGTTCTTCACTGTGAGACAGAGCACTCCATTGCTTTTGCCATTGCCTGATGTGGCGTTTATGCAAGCAGCAGAAGAAAAAGGTGCTTTTCTTTTTAACCAGCGGTCCATTTATTTATTTATTTATTTATTTATTTATTTATTTTCAACTATTTTCACACAACCCTATTTCCACCTGTTTTTCACTGTTTTCATTTATGTATGTCTAAGCTTTCCAACGATACCACCCCTTTCAGTCTAGCTGCTTCAATGACGGAGCAATAGACTCAAAACGAAACCTAAGCTGTGAACTCTGTCACATGAGGAGAGGCTTAACTTCAGGCGATCGTAGTTCCGGCTAGGGCTGCGTCCCAAACCTTTCCCTTGCACCCTACACCCTTCAACAAGTGTACACTTCGCGTGACATTTTACTGACATCACAGAGTGTGCACTTGGGTGAGCGAGGGAGTAGGGTGGAGCTAAAAGCATTAAATGGGATGCAGTTCAGCATTATCATTCAGTGCCTTTACCTTTGACTAAGGCTAACTCGTTACCTTCCCTTCAGGGGCAGAAGTACTATGTTCGCCATCTTAAGGGTTGTCCCAATTCCTTAGGGAACGAGTGAAGGGAGCTTTATGTGCCCTTCACTACACCCTTCGACAGAGTGTACAAAACAGTTGACTTCTGCGGAAGTGTTTTTGTGCTGAAATCCCAGAACTCTTTGCGTTAAAGGCCGAGACAAGTGGGAGCAATTTGCAAATATGTCAGACGTGGCTGCACATAAATGTAATGTAAATGTAGTTAGCTAGGAAATTGTAGATATTGTTAAGTTATTTAACAAGCAAATAATTTGTGAAATGTATGTTGTGTTGAGTCACTTAACTAATAAAATGAATCTTTTTAAATCTATGATCACGATTTAAATATATGATTAGAAAGTACAGCGAAAAATCTTTTCAGTACATATCGATTGCTGGAATTAATTATCTATCAATTAATTAATTAATGAACTAGATAGGTAGCTGCAAAACTAGGAGATGATATAAACGAGCAATATATTTCAAAATTATTATTATTTTTTTTAATGAAATACAGGGACAGAGGAAGAGACCCTAAAACTGATCCAGCTGCGTACGGCAAATGATGTCCACTTCATGGGGAAAAGAAACCCTGCGAAGCTGGGCTGGGAGTGACATTTGAAACTTTTATGTAGCCTGCACACTTATCATTTCCATTATATATTTTTGCAGTGATTAATAAATTAGTGTAGAACATTTAGCCATTCCGCAGTGACACAGAATATAAAGCAAAATATATTACTTATTGGATTTAAAGTAAAATATTATGATTTAAAATATTATTTAAAACAAACAAAAAAAACGTAAATATTAGGCTACATTATTAAGTACATGTTCGTAAGATGTGGCAAAGTTTGCATTTTATTAACCAATATCAAAGTTTTTCAAATTATCTCAGTTTAAAAATAACTATATACATGTAAATGTTCTAAATACCTCTTGTTCGCTCAGTAGGATAATAGCGCGGCGAAGACATCTCCTACTTTCCAAAATCCTTGCCACACTTCATTGGAACAGGAATACTGCAGCTGCTACAGCCATTCTTCCAAACTACAATCTGACAACAAAAGACTTCATAGCTTCTTGCTTAGTCAAAGGTAAAGGCGCTGAATGATGATGCTGAAGTGCGTTCCATTTAACGCTTTTAGTTCCACCCTACACCCTACTCCCTCGCTCACCCAAGTGCACACTCTGTGACGTTAGTAAAACGTCACGTGAAGTGTACACTTGTCGAAGGGTGTAGGGAATGGTTTGGGATGCAGCCTAGGAGTACCGCATACACACACTGAATATGTCACCACTGCAAAACAACACCTAGATAGACTTAATATCGTATTTTTTTTTCAAAACTGTTTACTTGTACTGCAGTGTACTGAGTTTCTATAATGCTTAAAGATAGCGTCGAGAATCACGTACAAGACAATAAAGTTGCGCGGCACTTAAAATATTCAGCACTACTTTATTTATTTATTTTAACCAGAACTACTCAGAATGCTGCTCATAGTGCTTTTGTCACTGACACCCATTTCCTTATAGATTGTTGTAGTGTTTCAGGCATTCTAAATTGGGTGAAAAATATGCCGGAGCAACTTGGAAAATGCGTGATTCCCACAATCCTGCGCTGAAATTCAAGCCCTGTTAATAATAATAATAATAATAATAAATACCTGAATCTGAATTCCACATGAACATTAAATAAATAAATACAAATAAAAAAAACATTACATTTAAAGTAGAATGCGGTTAGATATTTTTGTATTGTTGTTATTGGGATCCAGTATAGCGGTAGTCCATAGGAGTTCAACACATTTCTCAGTAGATGCTAATCCACCTGGGCATTCTGGAACTTCGTTCTGTAAGTCTTGCAGAAAGCTGATGTTAAGCCCTGTATTTGTCTTTTTCCAAACAAATTTATGGAACCATTGTTTTTCATGTTTACAACAAATCTCGGTCAATTAATTAGGTTTAAGCGATTTGACGTCAATTCTAGGTGGTCACTCAAGCTTGGTGCTGTCGGTAGTATGCAACAATAATATGCTTATTTAATACATTTTGGGGCACAAACGTGACTTTTTTTTGTCATTGGTAGGTACCATGATAGATGCTAATTAAGGTTCAATGAATTACAGTTGTTTTATAAAACAAGTAAACTATAAAACACTATCATTTTATGAGTCAAATGGCAATCATTTGAGACATTGAATAAATACTGAATGAAGAGCTCTCTTTAGGTACAGCTTTTGGACCTGTTTCCATGCAGAAGAACCTTCGTTTTTGGTCAATTTGCGCAGCTTTTTAGCATGATGAGACGATTTACCCACCCTTTGAAGTAGTACAATGTTTTGGCCACGCACTTCCTACAGCCTGAGGAATGTGTGATATCTGCGTGCTACGTCACATTCTTATGATAATGGAGAGAGAATTTTGAGTGTCTAAACTGTATGGAAACCCTGCCACTGAGAAAGACCTAGTTTAAATGTTGGGCATTTAATTTATTACGTTTGTTTTAGTATTTCTTAACCATACAGTGAGAGTAAAATTATTGTTCTTTATTCCTGATACATTTAAGATCGCTACATGTGTGTAAGTAGTTAATCCGTTGTTGATTGCTGTTTTTAATGAGCCTTGGACATTAACTTTTGCTATGTTAGCTACCGTACTTCTTTCATTCACCTTTTATGACCTTCAGCCCTTCCAATACAAACAGGTTTAGACTTTTAGGGACTTTACATACTGGTCAGAACTGGAGTATAATTACCTTTAAGATGACCACCCAGAGCCTGGAGTTTTGTGGTATTGGGCTTTTTTTTTCTTAATTTAAATAACAGCACAAGTCCAGGGGGATATAATGGGCTTACGCTGGCATTATCAGAATTAAAATATAGCCCATTGTGTTTTTTTGTTCTTTTCTTTGAATTTCAATGAAATGAGGCAGAACCGCTAACTAGCAAATACAATTACAATGAATGATTAGCACCAGACTCCCGGACTGTTAGCCAGCATCAAATCCAGTTCCAATAAATCATAACAGTTTGTGTTTAGATTCCAATTTGAACAAACTTTCATGTTTAATAAGGATTCTACACTAGTTACAGAAACAAAGAACCACTTACTTAAGACCAAGGAATGAGGAAATATGTAAAAAGTGAACATTTTGAAACATGATAAAGGAATTACATCAAGCTTTTGTATGTTTTTGAAAGTAGCCTTGCAGTTGATAGTTACTGCAGATGATGACAAACACAGAACATCTTATTAACCTTGAGTGCATGAAAAGGGAGAATGTAATTGTGCGACTTAAAATAAACAGTTTTATTCAGTACTGTAAATATGTCATCAACATGCTTTCTGTATCTGTTTTGTAAAATCAAATATGTATGCAATATTTCAATATGCAATGTTGGATGGATGCATACGGAATAATCCAGTATCAGTGCCTAGTTCTGAAATGTGCTTAGAATTGCCACCCATTTTGGTAAAGTACAAGCTATGCAACTTTTAAACCTGCTCTGAGGTTTGGGATAAAATGTTGTTGTTTATATTCACCGTCACATAGATTGATTGATTTTGTTTATTGATTAAGAACCCCTATGATCTTAGTATAGCTCTTAGAATCAGGTTTAATGTAACTATTAAACTGTCTCTTGTCCATAACAAGTAGCTTATTAATTGTTCTATAATAACTGGTATGCAGTCACCCTCTGCTGTTGTACTACCTTGAATTGCACTGCATGCTATTCTGAATTCTACTTGTATATGTAATACTCAGTGCTGCATAGCAGCCTCACAGTTAGTCAAGCTACAAAACATGGAGAACCAGATCAGGTTTAATTCAGAAATCTAGACAGAATCTTTAAAAGTAAGTTTGCCTTGATTCATTTTTTATCTTGGTTATTCTTGTTGACCTATATCACTGCCTTTACAAATGCATTCTTTTCACTAATCATAATCACTTTTACAATTTTCAGCAGTTTGGTTCTGAGTAATAGCTTTTTTTCTTCTTCCTTTAATCCCTTGTATAGTACTGACTGCTTGATCACTTTTGTCAAGATCTCCTTCCATTCTGTTCTAATCCTTAAATAGTGAGTCATTGTGTGCCTGATTAAAGTCTCATTGTTAGGCAAGTTGTGTCTAGTCAGACTTTCAGGGGAAAAAAGTTTAAAGCTTACATATAATGCATTATTGTACTTTGACCACAGCATTTCATTATGTATGCTTGCTTTTTCACTTAAGAAAGCCACCAGTTGCTTCTACCTTTCAAGATACTGCTTCTGAGCTTTCGCTGTAAGACGTTTCAGCAGATAGCAATAATACCTGCTGTACAAAAAAAAGAGAAAAAACTGCAATACAGTATAATTATGCAATAGAACAGCTCTACCACTGTGGCTTTGTTGCTTATTATAGTTAAAAGTGCCCTTCTAGTTATTTCATTGCAGAGAAAGTTGGAGTACTGGGTCTGTGACAGTGGCCCTGCTATTAAGTTAGAGTATCTCTCAAGGCTTTATAGAAAACTGTGCGTACTAAAATGTAATCTGAGGTATCTGATGTAAAATATGTCAGCTAAATTACTTGCTCTCAATTTGTTTTATTGTTTTGTTACCCTTTGCTTTGCCTTATCCATGGTATATTGATTATTATAAAATATATTTGTCATTCTTTCCAATGAAGTTGACATCATTTTGTTGTTTCTGGTAACTTGTTTCTTAGCCAAGTTGCTACTGTATTTGCTCGAAATAGCGCCCGGGTGCTTATTTTCTCAATCTTCTCTTTACCTTGGAGATGCCAGTTGGCCACTGTGAAATCATCGATGCAGCTCCATAAGACTAACCCCTGACTAACTTGATACTGCCATTTCACGTGACTGACCTCTGACAGGCAACAGATCTTCATTCGTTCGCAACCACCAAATGCAGCCGATAACAGTATCACTTCACAATGAGTGAGAAACCTAAACTTAATTAATCTCTCAATTGGCTTGAAATCTCAAGTTATTCTGGATATTACTGAACTTTCAGCACCTCCTATCAAAGGACAACGCCATCGGTGCACTGGACACAGTTTAGCTCTTTTTGCAATTTAGCACGTCAAATTATGCAGTACAGTAACCAAGAACCAAAAGTACAGTCAACAGTTTGTGCACAGTTTGTGGTTGGATTTTTTGTAAAAATAATGCTGTGGTTATTGCATTGATTATTCTTGTTTCAAAATACTGGTTGGCCAGAGAGTTACCTTTGCTGATGAGGCATGTGCTTCAGTCCAACTATGCTAAGTTGTGCTGAGTTTGTACAGTACTCTAATAAGTACATTCTGTACTTTATAACGTGTTTAAATGGACAGAAGTTGAAACTCTGTACTCTAATTGATTCCTTCACAACAGTTCTTTGCACAGCCACAGGTGAATGTACTAGTTTAATTGGTTTGGGGATTGTTTAAGTGTTTAATTGTTTGATGGGAAAGTGGCCAGGTGGTAATTGAATGATGAGTGTCAATTACCCCTGGTCACACACTATAAAAAGAACAAAGGAATTAATGTTTGGTGTGGGTTGTGTAGGAGTGTGGTGCTGAGAAGGAGTGAAGTAGAGTGAAATGAGAGAGAAAGGTACCGTGATAGCTATGCTTGGGTGCAGTTCTGGTGTCTGGGTCAACTGTTTAAGGGAGCAAACCAGCCTTGGTTGTGGGCTTTACCACAATGTGTATGTGTGTATATATATATATACAGTACTGTGCAAAAGTTTTAGGCAGGTGTGAAAAAATGCTGTAAAGTAAGAATGCTTTCAAAAATAGACATGTTAATAGATTATATTTATCAATTAACTAAATGCAAAGTGAGTGAACAGAAGAAAAATCTAAATCAAATCCATATTTGGTGTGACCACCCTTTGCCTTCAAAACAGCATCAAGCATCAATTCTTCTAGGTACACTTGCACACAGTTTTGAAGGAACTCGGCAGGTAGGTTGGCCCAAATATCTTGGAGAACTAACCACAGTTCTTCTGTGGATTTAGGCAGCCTCAGTTGCTTCTCTCTCCATGTAATCCCAGACAGACTCGATGATGTTGAGATCAGGGCTCTGTGGGGGCCATACCATCACTTCCAGGACTCCTTGTTCTTCTTTACACTGAAGATAGTTCTTAATGACTTTCGCTGTATGTTTGGGGTCATTGTCATGCTGCAGAATAAATTTGGGGCCAATCAGATGCCTCCCTTATGGTATTGCATGATGGATAAGTATCTGCCTGTACTTCTCAGCATTGAGGAGACCATTAATTCTGACCAAATCCCCAACTCCATTTGCAGAAATGCAGCCCCAAACTTGCAAGGAACCTCCAAAATGCGTCACTGTTGCCTGCAGACACTCATTCGTGTACGCTCTCCAGCCCTTCGGCGAACAAACTGCCTTCAGCTACAGCCAAATATTTCAAATTTTGACTCATCAGTCCAGAGCACCTGCTGCCATTTTTCTGCACCCCAGTTCCTGTGTTTTCGTGCATAGTTGAGTCGCTTGGCCTTGTTTCCACGTCGGAGGTATGGCTTTTTGGCCGCAAGTCTTCCATGAAGGCCACTTCTGACCAGACTTCTCCGGACAGTAGATGGGTGTACCAGGGTCCCACTGTTTTCTGCCAATTTTGAGCTGATGGCACTGCTGGACATCTTCCGATTGCGAAGGGAAGTAAGCATGATGTGTCTTTCATCTGCTGCAGTAAGTTTCCTTGGCCGACCACTGCGTCTACGGTCCTCAACGTTGCCCGTTTCTTTGTGCTTCTTCAAAAGAGCTTGGACAGCACATCTGGAAACCCCTGTCTGCCTTGAAATTTCTGCCTGGGAGAGACCTTGCTGATGCAGTATAACTACCTTGTGTCTTGTTGCTGTGCTCAGTCTTGCCATGGTGTATGACTTTTGACAGTAAACTGTCTTCAGCAACCTCACCTTGTGAGCTGAGTTTGGCTGTTCCTCACCCAGTTTTATTCCTCCTACACAGCTGTTTCTGTTTCAGTTAATGATTGTGTTTCAACCTACATATTGAATTGATGATCATTAGCACCTGTTTGGTATAATTGTTTAATCATACACCTGACTATATGCCTACAAAATCCCTGACTTTGTGCAAGTGTACCTAGAAGAATTGATGCTGTTTTGAAGGCAAAGGGTTGTCACACTAAATATGGATTTGATTTAGATTTTTCTTCTGTTCACTCACTTTGCATTTAGTTAATTGATAAATATAATCTATTAACATGATGCTTACTTCCCTTCGCAATCGGAAGATGTCCAGCAGTGCCATCAGCTCAGAACTGGCAGAAAACAGTGGGACCCTGGTACACCCATCTACTGTCCGGAGAAGTCTGGTCAGAAGTGGCCTTCATGGAAGACTTGCGGCCAAAAGCCATACCTCCGGCGTGGAAACAAGGCCAAGCGACTCAACTATGCCGCGAAAACACAGGAACTGGGGTGCAGAAAAATGGCAGCAGGTGCTCTGGACTGATGAGTCAAAATTTGAAATATTTGGCTGTAGCAGAAGGCAGTTTGTTCGCCGAAGGGCTGGAGAGCGTACACGAATGAGTGTCTGCAGGCAACAGTGAAGCATGGTGGAGGTTCCTTGCAAGTTTGGGGCTGCATTTCTGCAAATGGAGTTGGGGATTTGGTCAGAATTAATGGTCTCCTCAATGCTGAGAAGTACAGGCAGATACTTATCCATCATGCAATACCATCAGGGAGGCATCTGATTGGCCCCAAATTTATTCTGCAGCATGACAACGACCCCAAACATACAGCGAAAGTCATTAAGAACTATCTTCAGCGTAAAGAAGAACAAGGAGTCCTGGAAGTGATGGTATGGCCCCACAGAGCCCTGATCTCGACATCATCGAGTCTGTCTGGGATTACATGAAGAGAGAGAAGCAACTGAGGCTGCCTAAATCCACAGAAGAACTGTGGTTAGTTCTCCAAGATGTTTGGGCCAACCTACCTGCAGAGTTCCTTCAAAAACTGTGTGCAAGTGTACCTAGAAGAATTGATGCTTGATGCTGTTTTGAAGGCAAAGGGTGGTCACACCAAATATGGATTTGATTTAGATTTTTCTTCTGTTCACTCACTTTGCATTTAGTTAATTGATAAATATAATCTATTAACATGATGCTTACTTCCCTTCGCAATCGGAAGATGTCCAGCAGTGCCATCAGCTCAGAACTGGCAGAAAACAGTGGGACCCTGGTACACCCATCTACTGTCCGGAGAAGTCTGGTCAGAAGTGGCCTTCATGGAAGACTTGCGACCAAAAGCCATACCTCCGACGTGGAAACAAGGCCAAGCGACTCAACTATGCACGAAAACACAGGAACTGGGGTGCAGAAAAATGGCAGCAGGTGCTCTGGACTGATGAGTCAAAATTTGAAATATTTGGCTGTAGCAGAAGGCAGTTTGTTCGCGAAGGGCTGGAGAGCGTACGAATGAGTGTCTGCAGGCAACAGTGAAGCATGGTGGAGGTTCCTTGCAAGTTTGGGGCTGCATTTCTGCAAATGGAGTTGGGGATTTGGTCAGAATTAATGGTCTCCTCAATGCTGAGAAGTACAGGCAGATACTTATCCATCATGCAATACCATCAGGGAGGCATCTGATTGGCCCCAAATTTATTCTGCAGCATGACAACGACCCCAAACATACAGCGAAAGTCATTAAGAACTATCTTCAGCGTAAAGAAGAACAAGGAGTCCTGGAAGTGATGGTATGGCCCCCACAGAGCCCTGATCTCGACATCATCGAGTCTGTCTGGGATTACATGAAGAGAGAGAAGCAACTGAGGCTGCCTAAATCCACAGAAGAACTGTGGTTAGTTCTCCAAGATGTTTGGGCCAACCTACCTGCAGAGTTCCTTCAAAAACTGTGTGCAAGTGTACCTAGAAGAATTGATGCTTGATGCTGTTTTGAAGGCAAAGGGTGGTCACACCAAATATGGATTTGATTTAGATTTTTCTTCTGTTCACTCACTTTGCATTTAGTTAATTGATAAATATAATCTATTAACATGTCTATTTTTGAAAGCATTCTTACTTTACAGCATTTTTCACACCTGCCTAAAACTTTTGCACAGTACTGTATATATATATATATATATATATATATATATATATATATATATATATATATATATATATATATATATATATAATTGTACAGGACTGAGTAAAATTCCAATTGATTAAAAAACAAAACAACTAAACTCCCTACAAGAAGATATCTTCAGCCAGCTTTCGGATAGCGCTTAGATTGACCGGCAAAGCTCTAAGTTCCTCTGAGTTAAAGTTTTCAACATCCAAGCTGACGACGAGGTAAACAGACAGCCCTTGTTTTATCCTCTGCTGTGTTGGCACTGAACTCTGCTGGAAAAAAAGGGACGTGGAGGACTGCTGTGCTGTAAGTAGTTCATCTTGGGTTGTCTGTCGGGACTGTACTATAAAATAACATTTGCTTACTAAGGTGGGTGTACATTAGTTTGTATTACATGCTGGATTGAGGTTGCAGTTTCTTCGGGTGTGTCATGTACATAGGCAGAGTTGACCGTTTCTTTATTTTTTGAGCAGGGGTAGAAAAAAATACCTTTACGTTTCTTTATTGAGAGTCCCGTTTATTCGAGGGAGGCGTCTATTAAAAAGCTGATATCTGAGTAAGGCATTAATTTGAGGGCGGCGTTAATTCGAAGTAATACGGTATATATAGTGAGACAGGAAGCAGAGAAAGTGTAAGTCCTGGGGAGCACAGAACTACACCTCCCAGAAGGTCACAGGCTGAAAAGCCTTAATTGTATTATTGTTTGATTTAATTATTATTGGTTTATTGTTTTGGCAGTTGGCCTCATTTTTGTAAATTGAGGCCAGCTGCCAAGTATAAAAGGAGAGCAGCCAGTCTGCTCAGGACCGCTGAGTATAGTAAGGTTCCTGGAAAGTGTGTAGTTAGAGCTAGGTTTTTGTTTGTGTTTTGTTTATTTTTGTATTATTAAAAGTGCACGTCAGCGGTAAACTCTCAAGTACAATGCTTCCTCGCTATAAGGCTCTCGGTTATAACACGCCTCGGATATACCAAACTGGGTGGAAAAAAGCTGTGTGGAAACCAATCAAATAGCAAATCAACCTATATTCAATTTAACCACACTCACCTGGTACTAATCACACACTACCTCACCTAATTGAAACACCACCTTATAATGTTACTTAATGTAGTTAATTTAAAATTACTTGAAGCAGGATCACCTACCTATCTGCCTCAGACACTGGTTACCTGTAGACTGACCACTAGTAGATTCACTCAGCTTAAATAGGCTCCAACCTCGATTTGCAAGGGAACTGGTAACAGCTACTAACTGCGCTAAAGACAGTATTTAAGCAATACAATACTTTCAAGACACATCAATGGGATCACACCACTACATGAAGATGTGTGGAAACCAATGCAAATCAACCTCTATTCAAATTAACCACACTCCCTGGTACTAATCACACACAAACTCACCTAATTGAAACACCACCTTTATAATGTTACTTAATATAGCTAATTTAAATTATGAGGAGCAGGATCACTTACCTATCTTGCCTCAGACTCTGGTTACCTGTAGACTCCCACAGCTAGACTCTTGGCTCATTTTTAATTAACTAACCCAAGTATTTTTGCTTCACTATATGTGCATTAAAGAGAGGGAGTTATTTTATTTTGTATTTTAGTCAGATGTGTGTTGTTATGTGTCCCGTGGTGCCCCCATCCCCTCCCCCGTTTATAACACTCTTCGGTTACAACTCTCATATTGTGTGTCCCCCGAGACCCGCGTTATAGCGAGGGAGCACTATATATATATATAAGGCTTGAAGTTAATGTATATTTGGTAGCAATTTGCTACTAGTTTTTTATGCAGTAGCATTTTTCTGATACCTTACGCTTTAGTTTATATGACGACACTGAGTGAACACGTACATAATTACCGGTATTAGTTTTTTTTAAACATGTACATTATTAGTATCTTTCATAAAGCGGGAAACGATTGCTAATAGAGCTTCCCGATTTGTAGGTGACTGAGGTTTGTACCGCCCCATGTAGATATGCGTGAGGCCCACAATGCAGACCGTATTGGACAGTGGAGTACAAATACCTTCAGTACTGTACCAGAACAACGTGAATAAAACTTCAAAGTATGACGTTTTTTTACAGACCAAAAGTAAAATTAAATAACTGTAGAAAACACTACGATTTTATAAGATAACAGGCAATGACCTAACAGGATATCACGTTTATTCAGTGTCTATAAAATACTAATTGAATCTGTCGTGGAGAATGGCGGCTCCGGTTTTGTTATAATGTTAACCCTGGTTTCACCCGCACTAAAAATGAACACATAATAGGTAGATAATAATTTCTTTATCAAAATTCTGACTACAAAAAAAAAATAGGAGCAAATAGCTATCTTTAACATTACAATGTTGCAAGTAATGGCTTCCTTGTTTTATCAGTACGAATAATAGAGAAATGCAATCTTGAGGTGCATTAATTTATCTAACTGTTTTCTTTTTATAATAGATTATCACTACCTTGTGTACTTCTGTTTAACTAGTGAAACATGTTCTTTAACAAACAATGCTATATATATATATATATATATATACAGTATATATATATATATATATATATATATATATATATATATATATATATATACAGTATATATATATATATATATATACACACTACCGTTCAAAAGTTTGGGGTCACTTAGAAATTTCCTTGTTTTCCATGAAAACATACATGAAATGAGTTTGAATAGGAAATATAGCAAAATGAATAGGAAATATAGTCATTGACAAGGTTAGAAATAATGATTTTTAATTGAAATAATAATTGTGTCCTTCAAACTTTGCTTTCGTCAAAGAATCCTCCATTTGCAGCAATTACAGCCTTGCAGACCTTTGGCATTCTAGTTGTCAATTTGTTGAGGTAATCTGAAAAGATTTCACCCCATGCTTCCTGAAGCACCTCCCACAAGTTGGATTGGCTTGATGGGCACTTCTTACGCACCATACGGTCAAGCTGCTCCCACAACAGCTCAATAGGGTTGAGATCCGGTGACTGTGCTGGCCACTCCATTATAGACAGACTACCAGCTGACTGCTTCTTCCCTAAATAGTTCTTGCATAGTTTGGAGCTGTGCTTTGGGTCATTGTCCTGTTGTAGAAGGAAATTGGCTCCAATCAAGCGCCGTCCACAGGGTATGGCATGGCGTTGTAAAATGGAGTGATAGCCTACTTTCTTCAAGATCCCTTTTACCCTGAACACATCTCCCACTTTACCACCACCAAAGCACACCCAGACCATCACATTGCCTCCACCATGCTTGACAGATGGCGTCAAGCACTCCTCCAGCATCTTTTCATTTGGTCTGCGTCTCACGAATGTTCTTCTTTTTGATCCGAACACCTCAAACTTAGATTCGTCTGTCCATAACACTTTTTTCCAATCTTCCTCTGTCCAGTGTCTGTGTTCTTTTGCCCATCTTAATCTTTGCTTTTTATTGGCCAGTCTGAGATATGGCTTTTTCTTTGCAACTCTGCCTAAAAGGCCAGCATCCCGGAGTCTCCTCTTCACTGTTGACGTTGAGACTGGTGTTTTGCGGGTACTATTTAATGAAGCTGCCAGTTGAGGACCTGTGAGGCGTCTGTTTCTCAAACTAGACACTCTAATGTATTTGTCCTCTTGCTCAGTTGTGCACGGGCCCTCCCACTCCTCTTTCTATTCTGGTTAGAGCCAGTTTCGCTGTTCTGTGAAGGGAGTAGTACACAGCGTTATGCGAGATCTTCAGTTTCTTGGCAATTTCTTGCATGGAATAGCCTTCATTTCTCAGAACAAGAATAGACTGACGAGTTTCAGAAGAAAGTTCTTTGTTTCTGGCCATTTTGAGCCTGTAATCGAACCCACAATTGCTGATGCTCCAGATACTCAACTAGTCTAAAGAAGGCCAGTTTGATTGCTTCTTTAATCAGCACAACAGTTTTCAGCTGTGCTAACATAATTGCAAAGGGTTTTCTAATGATCAATTAGCCTTTTAAAATGATAAACTTGGATTAGCAAACACAACGTGCCATTGGAACACAGGACTGATGGTTGCTGATAATGGGCCTCTGTACGCCTATGTCGATATTCCATTACAAATCAGCCGTTTCCAGCTACAATAGTCATTTACAACATTAACAATGTCTACACTGTATTTCTGATCAATTTGATGTTATTTTAATGGACAAAAAATTTGCTTTTCTTTCGAAAACAAGGAAATTTCTAAGTGACCCCAAAGTTTTGAACGGTAGTGTATATAGCAATGGCAAACTATGACCTCCACACATAGCTAACTAATGTCACTCTTTATTTTATTCTGTTATTTCTTCTTAGTTAATTTCTTCAATTGACAACAGAACTGGCAGAAGGCACAGGTGTCTTTGTCCATCAAATCAACAGTACAAAGGTCACTCTTGAAATCAGGACTTAAAGGATGTGTTGCAGTAAGAATACCTCTGTTAAAAAAGGGGAACAAGACTAAAAGGCTAAAATATGCACAAAAACACAGAAACTGGACTATGGAACAATGGTCAAAGGTGCTATGGATTGTTGATGGGTGGACAACATCACCTGTGCCTTCTGCCAGTTCTGTTGTCAATTCAACGCTTGTCTTCTTTCTATTCCTTAAGGGTATTATCTTATATATTATATTGTCTTCCAGTCCTGGGTTTGTCAATTGATGATATTTCTCTATACTTGTTGACTTGTTGATTATGCTTCGGATACCGCACCTTGAAAATAGAATGATGTGAGCTATTTCACTCAATGTTTTTTCTTCTTTATGCAAGTCAAGGTTGTTATAATAGTACAAAACACAAGTGGAGGCTTTGAGTAAATTGTTGATACTCATAATGCATCAGAATAGAAAAATGCAACATGTCTAAGACAATATTTTGCACATTTTAATTCCTAAAAAACAGTTTGTCCATAATATAGATTTAAAATACAGTTACTGACTTACCAGAACAGTGATAACTTGACAGTTTTGAACGACCCTTAGGTAATGTTGGATATGATGTATACAGGTTCATAATTGTGGGGAAATGAAACAAGCACCATTACAGATTTTTTACAAAGGGTTCTCCCAAAACACCTACAACATTTCTCCCACTGGCTATGCATACTGTACATAGCCTGCTAACACAAGACATCTGCCAGACACAACAACAGTACATTTTTTAGTGTGCATCTTATATACTGCACAATAGTACACTACTGTTAGAGAGGCGTGGGTTTAAATTTAAAACAGCCCAAAAAAAAAAAATCAATATTACCTTCAAGTCCATATACTTACAAATATACTATAAGTGGCAAGATATGTTCTGGTTGCTAGGCTACTCGTGCCATACATCTGAAATTACAATTAGTTGCCTAATGCAGATTGACTCATTTGAGTATAGGGCACAATGTTCCTCATCTTTATAATCAAGTATTTATATATCTTGATGAAGTATAACCGGAGCGTACAAACAGCAAAGCATATATCATGTACAAAAGCATTATATTAGCATTTCAGGAATCTGTGCTGGTACAGTGTGCTGGTTGACATTCTAAATTCTTGGTTTTTTGTAAGCAAGGCTTGTTTTTTGTAGCAAAGGCTTGTTTAGCTTGATCTTTCAAGGGGTGGCAGATGAAATCAAGTATCCGGATTAATTATTTACAGTAGCTCAGTGGGAAACTATTCTTAGTAAAAAGAAGAAAAAAAAATAGAATAGTCAGGAGAACAGGAGTGAATATATGACCGCATAGATATATTTACAATAACATTAATTACTTAAATATGTATATGTGTACTGAATATGCAACTTGGCCCAGGAAAAAAAAAAAACATTAACTGTATATGGAATATATATATTTTTTTATACGGCAATTGGCATTCACTTTCATTTGACATTCCAAATCATGTTATCCTGCGATAACTCAACACGTTAACAGTTTGGCTAAACCAATCTCAGAGTACATTGAAAGCATAGCAACTGCAACCTGTTGCCAAAATGATCAATTACAGGCAGTAGCTTGGTTACTGCTCCCAACAAATGGATTTGTCTGAGTGCTTGTTTTTTTTTTTTTATTATGAGGACAGTGTCAGAGCAGAAGCAACAGTTGACTGATTCTTTTTAAAAACCTTAAAACAAGGAATGACCAAATCACTTGTCATATAATAGCTACTGTATAATTTATTCGGAAACAACAGTTTCCCTCACTAGTATATTACTGTATACAATTAAGACACTTGTTAGACTGTTATCACTGTGTACAGTACACCTGTTTCACCCCATAGTAAGCAGAGATGGAGTCTCGAGACCTGGTTTTGATCTCGATTTCGATCTCGGCATGTCTGGTCTTGGTCTTGGTCTTGATCTCAGTCTCGGCACGTCGGTCTTAACAATGCGCTCGATTATCATATATCCTAATTTTCACCCAAATTCACACACACTCATAGACATAAACAGTTAATGACAACAAATATTTTGTTTTAGTTTCTATGATTTTAAAAAGGTGCACCATGAAGCAATATTTGTGTTGGCAACAGTGCAAACTCACACATGATTGTATTCTTTATGCTGAATTAAATTGGTTAGTGATATAATACATGTTCTTCGTGCTATCTAAATGGCATCGTACCTCTTGTCTTTTCAAAATATGCATTGAGAAGTGTTCACCTGAAAATTGCTTGTTGTCCTGAGACACCAAATCATTTTTACAAAACATGGAGTTAGTTGCTCTGGCAGTTACATTCCTTATAAATTTGTTTTTTCTGTTTTTTTTTAAATTTTTATTTCAGACACCGTCACTGTCACTGTAAGAAAATCGGTATTTGACGCAGTTGCATTACAAAAATAAATATATACAAATATCAAATGCTGGTTAAATATTGAAGACCTCCATCCCTGCTTCTGTAGTGCGTTCCAGGAGCCCATCTTGCCAGCTGTCATGCAGGAACTTGCATACACAACAGTACCAGAGATTCATATATTTTCTGTTTTATTTTCTCAGCAAGTACTTGATTGCAGTGCTTTTTATTGAGGTTGAGTACATGCAGTAACCAGCATCTTAGACCAGGAATTATCTGCTTCTGAGGCCTTCTGTTTTTTAGGCCTTTTCTCAGAACACTCTCTAATTCATAGAGGGAATATCAATAACTAGCACTACAAAGTTACATTACAGTCCATTTCACGACTGAACATCCGATATAGCCTTCAGTAGCATTTATAATAAAAGCTAATAGGAGAGTGTGGCAGGATGTTGGAGAGTCTCTCACCCATCAGGGGAGAGAATTGTTGATGTTGATCATGATACCATGTGTGGTACTGTAAATGGTAAATATTGTATTTCTTTAAGGGGGTACAGTCTGTGTAAACTGTCCTTGAAAATCATTAATGTTAATAGAAGCACTTGAAATGTATAGCTCATGCAGCAAATGACTTCTACATCAAATGAATGCTGGTAGATATCGCCATTAGTGTTTGCCCTCCTATCTGCAGTAGCATAGTAACCGCTTTAATTTCGAGTCCTAAATATAGTGCTCCTTCAAAAAAGCATACAATTAACAAAATAATTCTCATCTTACCTAAGACTAGAATTAACTTAAGAGACATTGAAAACATGTGAGTCATTGGGAAAACATTAGGTTACTTACCGTAACCCTGGTTCCCTGAAAGGGAAGATGACCACCACAACATACTTATAGGATATGCCTGCCTATTGGTAGGTATTCACGGAGCTCTTTATATCAGAGCTGCCGATAGGCCCCTTCCTGGAGTGACGCCCTCGGTCCCGCCCACCGAGGGATTAAACAGTCAACTCAAGGAAGCCATGATCTCTTCAAACCCGTGAGGGTGACTGATGCGACCTTGTTGTGCGGTGGTCGTCTTCTCTTTCAGGGAACCAGGGTTATGGTAAGTAACCTAACGTTCCCTTTCAATTCGAAGACCACCACCACAACATACTTATGAGAAAGTATACCAGAGCAGTCGCGAGGGAGAAGTAACGGCAGCTTATGAGGAATGCATCATGACTGCATAACTCAAGGGTTAGCGGTGCGAGCTTGCAACCTCAAGGACCCTTGTGCCTAATGAAGGCAAAGACAGATCTACCACATTAAGGCGGTAGAAGCAGTGTGGAGTAGTGGTTAGGGCTCTGGACTCCTGACCGGAGGGTCATGGGTTCATTCCCAGGTGGGGGACACTGCTGCTGTACCCTTGAGCAAGGTACTTTACCTAGATTGCTCCAGTAAAAACCCAACTGTATAAATGGGTAATTGTATGTAAAAAAATAATAATGTGTAAAAAAACAAAAACGTAATTGTTGTAAAAATAATGTGATATCTTGTAACAATTGTAAGTTGCCCTGGATAAGGGCGTCTGCAAAGAGATAAGTAATAAGGTTGGGGCATGCCGGCACTATCATACGCAGTCGAGACTGTATCCACAATCCAGTGCAACAGTCGCTGTTTTGAGTGGGGCTGTCCTAGGGTCTGTATACCGTGACTGACAAAGAGCTGGTCAGAATGCTGCAGAGCTCTTGTCCTATCTACTTAGCACCTCAATGCCCGCACCGGGCACAGGAAGTTCAATCTCCTATCCTGCTCCAAAGAAAACGGAGGTGGATGGAAAGCCTCCAGTTCCACAGACTGGTTCATGTGGAAGGCTGTGATCACCTTAGGGAGGAACGCATGGTTTGTATGTTGACATCGTCCCAAATACGCATACAGGAGCTGTGCACCTCCGCTTCGTCTTTCAGGGGGAGCGTTTACGAGTTTTCCGTGCTGCCATTTAGACTCTCCTTAGCTCCTCGTATGTTTTCAAAGTGTGTAGATGCTATCCTGGTTGCAGGGGATCAGGGTATTGAACTACCTCGACGACTGGTTGATTTGTTCCCAGTCACGAGAGGGAGCAGTGGCCCACACGGCGATTGTGACAGAGCATCTGGATGTTTTCGTGACCCCTCGGAAGGGAGGAGGTCCCATGCGAATTGTAGCACATAACCGGTGTACACGGTGGCGAGCACCCTGGCGTCTGAGGTGCAAGCGCGTCAATATTGCAGCTGGTGTGTTGTGAAGGGGTAGGTCTGAGGCTGCAAGCCTTCAGGGCCCCTGCTGGGGCTGCTGAGGTTGACGGCCCAGGTACTGCGTCATAGAACGCTGTTGTGTGAACGCACCACGCCCTGCGTTCCCCCTGCCTTGCGGGAGGGCCCGATTTCCTGCTGCGGCTGTGGACTGCAGGCAGTGCCTCAGTGGAGCTGTGGGGACCGGGACCGATCGGTAGATGGTACATGCCTGGGGAGGTTGCCGACGGCTCAACCTGCCCCACGCCGGAGCACGGGCAGCGCGGCCACTTGTCTAGATGCCTTGCATTCTCGATGTGAGCGTTTCAGAATCTCCTCCACAGCGACCCAAAGATATGCCCCGGTGATATCGGCGTGTCTAACAGCGCCACCTTATCTGCGTCAGGGACCCTCACCTGTGACAGCCATAGCTGTCTGCAAGCTACCACCAAGCCTGTCCGGCTTCTGCCTAGTGCTTACCCTTGAAGGCCGGAGATCTGGAGCAGCGTGCCTGAAAGGAGGCGTAACTCGTAAGCTACCGGCTCGGGGAGCGAAGCTTCCCTTGGTATGTCATCCATATAGGCAGTCAGTATGCCAGCCGTGTTCGCAAGGCGGGTTACCTGTGCCTCTGCCGCATACGCCTTCTTGAGGTGTGTCTCCATGACCCTGCACTGCGGGTTCAGGCACACAGGGTCTTTAGGGCCTGCTGCCTTGTCAGAAGCTCTAGGACCTGGGCCATCTGTGCCTTGAGGTCCATTATGACCCTCGCCTGCTTCGAACGCTTAACCACTCTTTTGTGGAGATGGGGAGCAGCTACGAGGGGTTGCCACCCGAGGGGGGCTCGGGTCGGGTTGCGAGGGGCTCTGGGTTAATCGGAGGAGTGGGGGGACTGGGGCCCCAAGGGCCGCTGACAGTTCGGCCCTAGCCAGCCTATTGCGAAGCACCCAGGGCTGAAAAGCCACGCAGATGTCGCAAAAAGCCTCGTCTCCAAGGGCCAAAGTGGCGTGCTGGACACCCAGGCACCGCACGCAGAGTATGCCCATCGTTGTGGGGCATGTTCGCCCTGCAGGACGTGAAAGCATGGAACCACAGTATGCTCGTCATTGTCATACCGCTTTAGGCATCGCACAATGTGCCTGTAGAAAGTGCAAGGCACGGGAGTGGTGAAGCACCGTGCATCACATGCACTGCATGCACCAAGCACTGAGGGCTCCATGCACACCGAGGTACTAACACCGTGTGCGTTGAGCACCGTACGCACCAAGTGCACCGAGCACTGTGCACACCAGGCACCATGTGCCCCTGGCTCCGTGTGCACCGAGCACCGTGCGCACCAATGCACCGAAGTTCCAAGGGCTAAGCATGCACTGAGGTGCCGAAGCACTGGGGGGCAGCTCATGCAGCAGTGCCTACCCTGACCTCGTGTAGTCACATACCTGGTCAGTGCGCAGCACGTACTAGGGAGACACACAGGCTGAAGCCGCGGCGGAGGACTGAAAAACAATAGGGGGGAGAACACCAACATGGCTGACTGGTTGTTGTTGTGTTTTTTTTTTTTAAAAACTGCACTGCAGCTAATTCACAGCACAACAAGGGCAAAGCGGTGTTGCGCGACAGGGTGGACACACAACATCAACAGTACACTATATATATACACAGCTCTGGAAAAAATTAAGAGACCACTGCAAAATTATCAGTTTCTCTGGTTTTACTATTTATAGGTATGTGTTTGGGTAAAATGAACATTTTTGTTTTATTCTATAAACTACTGACAACATTTCTCCCAAATTCCAAATAAAAATATTGTCATTTAGAGCATTTATTTGCAGAAAATGACAACTGGTCAAAATAACAAAAAAGATGCAGTGTTGTCAGACCTCGAATAATGCAAAGAAAATAAGTTCATATTCATTTTTAAACAACACAATACTAATGTTTTAACTTAGGAAGAGTTCAGAAATCAATATTTGGTGGAATAACCCTGATTTTCAAGCACAGCTTTCATGCGTCTTGGCATGCTCTCCACCAGTCTTTCACATTGATGTTGGGTGACTTTATGCCACTCCTGGCGCAAAAATTCAAGCAGCTCGGCTTTGTTTGATGGCTTGTGACCATCCATCTTCCTCTTGATCACATTCCAGAGGTTTTCAATGGGGTTCAGGTCTGGAGATTGGGCTGGCCATGACAGGGTCTTGATCTGGTGGTCCTCCATCCACACCTTGATTGACCTGGCTGTGTGGCATGGAGCATTGTCCTGCTGGAAAAACCAATCCTCAGAGTTGGGGAACATTGTCAGAGCAGAAGGAAGCAAGTTTTCTTCCAGGACAACCTTGTACTTGGCTTGATTCATGCCAAAGCTGCCCGATTCCAGCCTTGCTGAAGCACCCCCAGATCATCACCGATCCTCCACCACATTTCACAGTGGGTGCGAGACACTGTGGCTTGTAGGCCTCTCCAGGTCTCCGTCTAACCATTAGACGACCAGGTGTTGGGCAAAGCTGAAAATTTGACTCATCTGGGGGTGTTTCAGCAAGGCTGGAATCGGGCAGATTTGTCTTTGTGAAGGACGCATGAATCAAGCCAAGTACAATTTGGGAGAAATGTTGTCAGTAGTTTATAGAATAAAACAAAAATGTTCATTTTACCCAAACACATACCTATAAATAGTAAAACCAGAGAAACTGATAATTTTGCAGTGGTCTCTTAATTTTTTCCAGAGCTGTATATATATATATATATATATATATATATATATATATATATATATATATATATATATATATATATATATAAATTTAAATTTTGTCCAACTGCCCTGTTGGTGCAAATAAGTGTAAGGTTTGCAGAGATGGAGTTAAATCTGCCCCCCAACAATCACAGGTGTGGCCATTCCCCAATTAGGTCATTGCGTGCTAATTGGGGAATGACCAAATCTATTTAAGGGAGACAAAATCCTTTGTTTGGGAGAGGAAGTTAAGATGAGTGTATGTACTGTGTAATGAAGATGTGTAGTGAAGGCAACTGCCCAGTCTACAGCCTATATTGCTTTGTGTGAAACTTTTATTTTGGCCACTGTGCCTGGTTTATTTGTTCCTGTTTTGTTTGTTTGTTTAGTAAACAGGAGCTTGGTGCTTTAAACTGCAGCATCTGTCGCTGAGTCTCTAATTCCTGGCTGGGCCGTGACGTGATGCTATCCTGCCACAAAGATTTACTGGGTTTTAATTGTTAATTTTATATGCTTTTATATTCATAGAAACGGAGTAGTCATAGTTAAGACTCTATGCTATATGCGCTGACTATATTATGTTGGTAATGTTTGCAATGTTAAAGGCATACTATAATACAGAAAATGGAAGGTCTGCCAGTATTAATTATACATTAATACTGAACAAGCCTTGTAACAAATAACCTTGTCAGAATAAACATTGATCCCAATGGAATTCCTTTACTGATTCATGTTTTCTGTACAGTATTACCATTTTCTATCTTTTAAACCTTAAAATAGTAGAACATTTCTAATACTTAAACCCAGATTGCTTTTTACGTGCTGCACAGTAGAAAGAGTTCTGTAGTCATTTGTATCAAAGCAGAGGGATTTGACTTAAGGTGAGAAAACACCGCCTGTGATCACGTTACACAGGACCAGAGACAATTGAAATCTGCAGAAATAGATTTTTGTTATTAAATATTAAAGGCACCGAGAGTCAACTAGGCATGAAACCTGTTGCACTCAGTGGGATTAATATGTGGACAGGGACTCTGGGAGAGAAAAAGCCGCTGGATGTTTTAGAATTCAGCTTTTTCTGTTATTAGTTTACCTTTTCTCTTAGTTTACCTTTTCTCTTTTTCAGTACACACCATAGAATTGAATGGCAAAACAGATTATTATTATTATTATTATTATTATTATTATTATTATTATTATTATTATTATTGGTTACCCTTGGAACAGGTTGAACAACCAGCAACAGTCGAAATATCAATCATGTTGATTATATCCTGGTAAGAATCCATTTGGTAGGCATAGTCAGGTTCAATCATTTTACACATGCCAGTACAACACTGCCAACACAGCATTAGGTTCTGGCTTCTGTGTTGATGTCATGCCGAAAAGCCACAAGAAATTATCTTCTGCACTAACTGTTGATCAACAGCAGTTTAATTTGAAAACAGAACTACAACAACAAAACAAAGACCACAAAAAAGTGTGGATTATTGTAAATTAGTGCTGTATGGGTTCCAATATAGGGGCATTGCATAGCATGATTGAATAATAAATAGTAATAATAAAAATTAAAAAAAAGATTATGAATGTCACAGAAATTAACAGTGTTCATGGTCTCGACTTTGTGTTATGAATAAAAACAGTTATAAATAAAAGGAAAATTTGTCTGGCCCCTTCCTAGGATGTATCCGTTGCCGCTGCAGAAGGGACTGCTTACATATCTTGGATTACCATTTGTTTTAAGAACTTTAAACATTACAGAAATTACATAAAAATGTTACGGGGCTAATTGTATACACTGTATATATCGTACAAAGTGGCGCAATGAGTGGAGGAACTTTGTTATTGTTCTCAAAAAGACACATTTATAGTAAGATTTCATGCCTGCTTCTTTATTTATTTGAAGCATTTTTGTTTTCTAGGTCACTTCTCTCTATACTTCTTCAAAGCGTTCTTTCCATTTGATCTTTGTTACCATCTTTGACATCATTGCATTCAACAGTTGTTCATTTACTAATCATTCATTTTGATCTTCTCTAGAATCATTACCACTTCTGCTTTAATTTTTTTTGTATTATTATTTTTTTCCTGTCTTTATTGGTGCCATGTTTTACCTAGCTATATATAATATTTATAACATGACTTGGAAAAATAACAACCTCTGATTGGTTAAACAGCATCACATGAGCATGCATATATATATCGTATAGCACGGCTTGCATACTAATGAGCCGCTTCACACTGAATAAATCACTACGCACCACTACATTCTAAATTCCATGACAAGCTACCATTTTATTTGTTGTAAGTTACAAAACCACTGCCAAAAATGAGTGGCATTTCACCTATTTACTTTAATATATTTGGGGATGAAACACCATATAACTGGTACAACACCAACTTTCTGAGTGAAGACAACAGTCCATCTGAAAATAAATAAATAAATAAAGTAAGTACACCAGCAAGAGTAGACGCATAACAGTAGATGAGGAACAGCTAAATGAAATAGAAAAAAAACAAAGATTGTAAAACACACACACACACACACACACAAAAACCACAGCATGGGCTTAAAGAAAAAAAAAAATGGACATATTTGGAATTGTATGCCAGTGCATCATCCAGGTAGTTGTCTACATATTAATGCAGATGCCAGGATTTACTTCTCTGCTCAGTTAACATATAAAATGTCATGTGAGTGCAGAATTGAGAAGCAGAAATGTGTGATAATATTTTTTGTTGTAAAATGCACCTCTGGTGATTGCATTTACTCAAGAATGAAAGCTGTGCATGGTATTTAACCACACACAAGTGGTACAAGTGGTGAGTGATTCTGTGATGGCTACATCAGTCCATACTTGGAGAAGCATAACGTAAACATACAGCAGATCTGGGGGTTGTACCATTTCCTTTGCATATTCTTCCTTTGCTTCCTATAGTTTGTTTGTGGAATAGGCTTTGAGGGAATGTCTACAGTATTTGGAAAGAATGTCTAATACTGCAGAATTATTAGTGTATTTGCTCTTATAATACTGGTAGCTTATTGCACACACTTCTTGTAAAAGGGTGAAACATGATTTTCAGATATTTGCACATTTTCAGGGCTCAAGATCCCATTTGCGAGTGACCCCTGCTCCACAGAACACATTACCACTGCTGATCTGTAGTAGTCAGCATTGGATTGTGATGTGCTCAATCATGAAACCTCATTTCATGTGCCTCCTTGCAGAGTATTTTGGTGAAATGGGTTTACAGACACTGTTGTTCAACTTCACTGCCATTGCCTCTGCTAAAGCGTGCCTGTTTGGAAGCTGTGCTAGGTGTCTCATGTCACGCTCTGACAATTTCCTCTTGATGCTATTGAACTTCTTGCTCTTGGTGGATTTCCCACTTTGTACTTCTTGTTAGCTGCAGTGGCAACACAGGTACATATTTACTTAAACTAGATTGAAACAACAAGGTGAATCTGGCTTCTCTTTATCTTTTATACAAGTAACAGGTCATTTGAAACCCCCAAATTAAAGCCTCAGTGCATATCAGTTGGGAACCTCCAATTTCAGAAAGTGTTTCAAACATCACTTCTTTGCTGAGCAAAATGTGTTACAAAATGTGTACAGACCTAATACATGTATTTCTCTATAAGCACACATTGTGATACAGCGTTTAACCTTACCTTTGTAAAATGTCAACATTTAGATGTTTCAGTGAGCATGAGTGCTCCCAAGATTCATAAGCAGTTATTAAATGAATACGGACCAGCCATTTTCAACTCCCGCTACAGCACTTGCCCACAATACCCTCTGTATTTAACAGTCAGCATAATGGCTTCTCCTTTATTAAAGTATGTAGTTGAAAATTACACTAATTGTTCTACATTGCAATTATAGATTAGAGAGATTAGATCACAGTCAGAAATAACTGTTGCAGACAAACGTGTATTAACTTAATAGTCTGTAGTTAATTAGTTTTGTAATTGTATGTGCTACATGAAAATATGTATTCATTTATGACAATAGTGCTTCAAATATATAGCAAAGAAAAAAATGCAGGGCAACTTCTGAAGATGAATTTTAGAATAGGATTTTTGCCTCACTCTATATGTAACCACTAAAAATCCTCATGTATATTCTAAACAAATTCATGTTTGTATTCCTGTACTGCAAGTAAGACTTTTGAATTATATATTGTATTCTTTCTTTAACACTTTAATTGCAGCAAATACAGTTAACAGCCTTGTTTTGGCTAGGAGGGTTATGCAGAGCATCCATTGTAATTTACTGTGTCATGTTTTTTTGTCTGATTCATAAAACAATCAGGATAGAAAAGCTGGGGTACCAAGGCCGTAAACTGACTTTTCATTATAAGTTTGCGGCTTGGTATGAAAGGCTTAGCGCCTCGGATGAGATGAAAATATTCTTCCAATTGGCTTTTAAAACACTTGGCTTCTCTTGTTTTGAAATCTGCATGTTAAACACTGGATTTATTGAATGCCTGCCTATAAATACAGGACTTTTTTGCTGATTCAGAATGGAATTTCCTCTGTTCGATGTATTGCATTTAAATTGCTTTGTTTAGTTCTTAAGCATGAGTAATGAGATTTTGCACACCCCTACTGTGCAACTTGAATATTATTCTTAAAAGCTTCTGAAGCTAACCATGATCCACCTGTGTTTATATTTTTATAATGTATGGAAATAAAACCTAACCAATAACAGTGCTCAGTGGGCTTTCATTTATATTGTGGTGTTTTTTTTATTCAGTAAACTGTTCAGGAATGCTGCTATTATGCCTCCAGGTGTTGTTGTTTTCAACCCCCGCTTTCATTGCTGTTAATGCCTGTTAATATTCTCAGTGCTGCCAATTCAGTGGCACTTATGAGACCCCAATGTATAATACAGTATTTGTGTTGCAAGAAATTCCACACTTAGTGTGAAAAGAAACAGAACTGTGTTTGCATTGACAGTGATTATACACCTGACCAAATCCAACAGCCAGTCAGTTTGCAAATACCAAACACCTTAATGATTCTGTGGTTTAAGTAGAATAGGTGATGACAAGTTATTCGATTCAGTATGACATCATTTAAAATAATTCCATTAAAACTGCATAAATGTACATTGTACTAAGGCAGACTGCCAGCAATAAATAAACAGAATAGATTGAAAATTATCACATTATCTCTCAAAGGCAGTACCACTGTTACAATTGAAGAATGATTCAGATAGCACTGATTTTATATTTGCTGTCGTAGCAGGGATATTGTAGTACTGTATGTGTGCTCATTCTTTGCTTATGCGGTGATTCATTTCTGATGAGTGCAACCTATACAGGGGTGTGCAATTTTTGAAAGAAACTTGTTGTCCAAGAGACAAAATGCTAGAAAAATCTACTTGCCCCCTCCCCGTCGTAGAAAACACACACACAAAAAAGAAGTATAACTTGTAGGATTTTGGTTTTATTTAACCTTACCTCAACAAACAATCTTTAAGGAAATGTTCCTTTCAGTACAGTTTGGAACACATTTGCTAGTAAATTTAAGTAACATACTGTATTCCTTCAAATTTAAGACACCCTTGAATTTAAGACGCAACCCAAATTTCCCACCCTCAATTTGAGAAAAAATAAAACATAAAATAAAGACGCATTTACAAAGATACAACCACAGTTACGCATACGGAGGCAGTTTTCGGCCGTCTGCTATCACACAGTATTACAGTTATGTGCTGCTTCTCATTTCCAGTTGTGATTACTCACACATGTTTTTTTCCCAGTGTCTGGCCACAGGAGGACATACTGTCCATCGCCTCCGAGGAGGCGGGCGAACAGAAGCTGGCCTTCTCGTCTGAGGACATGGAGTCGGACGGCACGTCCCCAGCAGTAAAGCTCTCCCTGTCAGCAGAGCTCATACCGCTAATCAAGAGGGCCACTGCAACCTTGCAAGTGCCCTGGCCTACAGCAGGGGAAACAAGGCAATCAATTTTTGATGACAAGCCTACCGCCACTCCCATATCCCCCCAGTTCACCCGGATTTTCTATATGAAATCCAGTCTTCCTGGGACCATCCGGCAGCAGCTTCTGCTGTTTCCCATACGATAGATGCCCTAGATAGGGTGCATGATGCTGAAAAGCTGGGCCTGGCCCATTTTCCGCCAGTTGAGGCTTCCATTGCTGCCTTGGTCCAGGCTCCTAATTTGGTGCTGTTATCCAAGGACACCGCCTGCCCGAATAAGCGGTGCCGGGTTTCTGAGGGGTTTTTATTCAGTCCGGGTGTTCGCCGCATGGCTAGGGAACTATAACAGCATCCTGATAGCCTACCAGTCACATTTGCTGCGGTCCCTCACCACTAACAACAGGCCCTCACCACAACAGCTGGATGACCTGGTGCACAAAAACCTGCTCTGTGTGTCCAAACTCAACAGACAGGCTCTAGGCAGAAACCTGGCTGCTTTCCCAGGCACGGGTGCCTGACAGGGACAAAGCACTGCTGTTGGATGCCCTGGTCACTCCAGGGCATTTGTTTGGTCCCGTGGTTTACGAGATGCTGCAGTGCTCACACCACACGCAGGAATCTGCTAAGGAGCTGGTTTGCCTGCTTCCAAAACAACCACCTCCGGCACGTAAATCAGCGGCAAACTGGTGCCCTAGGGCCCAGCACCCCCAAAAACCGGCACAGCTGCTTGTGCCCACTGCCAGTGGTGATGCTCAGGACCAGCCCATGTCTGCTCGCCGTGGAGGTCATAATAAGTTCTGCTGCCCTGCACAAAAACAGAAGCCGCAGGCGAAACAGTGGCCCTAGGAGTTTGCTGCCACAGGCCCAGGGCCCCTTCTCATGGAGCCATCTGGAGTATTGGCGTCAGTGCACCACAGACATCTGGGTGCTTACTAGCGTTCAGACTAGCTGTCCGCTATAATTCAAGCATGGTCCCCCATCCCTCTCGGGGCATGACTACAACATCAGTCACAGACCCACAAGACGCTGTTGTGGTGTCTCAGGAGGTGGCAGCTCTGCTGCAAAAACTGACTATTCGCATGATAGACCCCCATGGGAGGGAGGAAGGTTTCTACTTCCTACTGCCAAAGCGGGATGGTGGCCTCAGACCGATACAGATGCCCCCTGTATCTGAGCCGAAGGAGGTTCAAGATGCTGACAATGCAACGGCTGTTGCAGTCAATCAGGCCAGGCGTTTGGATCACCATGATGGACCTCAAGGACGCCTATTTTCACATCCCCATAAAACCAGAGCACAGGAACTACCTGCAGTTCGCCTTCCAGGGAACCATGTACGAGTTCCATGTCTTGCCATTTGGCCTCTCTCTAGCTCCATGTGCCTCGAAGTGCATGGAAGCTATTTTGGCCCTATTGAGACTCAAAGGCATCAGAGTACTCAACTATCTGGACGACTGGCTAATTTGAGGCCCACACGGTACTTGTCACCACGGTACTTCAACGGTTGGGCCTTACGATGATTCCCAGACAGCCTTCTATCTCGAAATGCGGTTGGACTCCGGGTCCATTTTGGCCACTCTGTCGGACAGCACAGTGCAGAGAATATCTGCCGTTTGGAGCTCTTTCAGCTCAACAGAGCGCTCGCAGTAGAAGTGTTCCAGAAACTTCTGGGCCTGATGGCAGCGGCTTCCGAGACCCTTCCATTGGGTCTCCTGTGCATGCATCCTCTGCAGACCTGGTTCAACCTCAGGGTCTCCAGCCCACGTTGAACCGCGTCCGCCTATTGACAGTGTCCCACCCCTGTATAAGGGCACTCTCTTGGTGGAAACAGCCAGCCCATCAACGCCTAGGCGTAACGCTGGTCAGTGTCACCAGAAGGGAGGTCGTCACCATGGACGCGTCCAGCCTGAGCTGGGTCACTGTGTGGAATGGCCAGGGTATGCAAAGTGTGTTGAACCCCCACATCAATGTTTTAGAGATGCAGGCAGTTTACCTGGCCTTGCAAAAGGGAAGGTTCAAATGAGACAGGGCGGCCTGTGTCGATGCAGGTAGTTGACGAACAGAGCGGTGGACCTCCTCTCAAGGGAAGTCCCCAGCAGCTCAGTGAAGGCTTCACCCTGAGGTGGTAAGCCACATCTGGGAGAGGTTTGGATGAGCAAGATACTGTTTTGCCTCCCAGGTTTCAACAACTGCCTCCTCTGGTTCAACATAATTGGAGGCGTGGAACCCGCTGGGAATAGTTGCCTTGGCACACCAGTGGCCGAGGCATCTGGTATATGCCTTCCCACTGCTCGCGCTGCTCCTGCTTTGTCTGGATAAAATCAGGCAGGACAGGGCCAAGGTGCTCCTAGCAGCCCCATATTGGCCCAGGAGAATCTGTTTTTCAAACCTGATGCAGCTCCTGAGTGGTCCTGTGAGGACTGCCAGTGCACTGCAACCTGCTCAGCCAGGTACGGGGGACATAGCATCCCGATCCATCGAGCCTGCAGCTCTGGGTCTGGCCCCTGAACAGCTGCATTTGAGCCGTCTGGGACTTTCCAACAGGGTTATTGGCACCCTACAAAATGCCAGAGCAGCTTCCACGCGTTCCCAGTATGTGTATAAGTGGAGCATCTTCCAGACACGGGGCTGTATGTATCATTGATTTTTCTATCATATCTTGACTTGGTTTTTGTGACTTCGTAGACCTACCCGCGATGGATTAAAGTAATTTTCACTCCCGTAACTTAATTTCATTCCTGCTGCGGTAGTTTAGTTCCGATTGTTAGTTTCAAACTAATTCTGTATGCAAATGTACGAATCTCATTATAATATCAAAGTTTCATGCTTAACCTTGATGTATAAAATAAAGCACCTTAAAATATAAAATAAACCAAAAAAAAAGAGATGTATTTTTTTATATAAACATCATACTAACTTTTGTACTTGATTACATTAATTTAAAAATCAAATTGATGCCTATTAATAATATGTTTTCTGACTAATTTGAAGATATTAATATGTTTCAGTATTAACTAAATCGAGTTATTAATCAAAATGATTAATCTTGCTACATAATTGATGTATTAAAATGGTTGGATATACTGTTACTGGATTGATTACTGTTTTGTTGAAGGGCCCAGTAAATCCTAGCGCTGGCACTGGTCCCAGTGAATTTATTTAGTTAGTTATTTCTTTCCATGTTTCGTTTCTTAATGTCTTTTGGCCCTGCAAAGTGTTAAATAATATTTCCTGATTTTTTTCCCATTTCACTAACTAACAGGTCAATGTCGTCTTTGTGGAAATGTGTTTTCCTTTTCTTCTTAGCTGTTATTTGCCTACTACTTCTTTCTGTTCAGTATACCACTCATTTATCTTTGCCAGAAGGAAGTTCTAAATCTTGACTTTCGGCGTTGCGAATCTATTTATAATGAGATGCAAATTCTGATCTCTCCTGTATAATGAGCAGTAATTTATGCTATTCATAAACTTGCAGTGATATTATGGTAGTTGTTCCCGAAAAAGAGCTGTTTAGCACATCACACGCAAAAATTCTATGAAGGACGGAGGCTACGAATTTGCAGTATTTAGAAACACGCAAGTAATATTAGTACAATATCATGGGTTCGACCCCACGGCTTGTCCCATGGCAGTTATACTGCAATTTCTGCATGACCTATTTGAAAAGGGGAAATCCCCCTCCACATTAAAAAGTCTATCTGGCAGCTATTTCCGCTTGCCATGTCAAGATTGACTCTGTCTTCCCTGGAACTCACTTCCTGCTGGGACCAAAGCTCGGCGGCTTCGGTCCCGACATTGTCCCTCAATGGAGGCTAAACATGGCCCTTAATACACTGGTGAAGCCTCCATTTGAACCCCTGCATTCAGCTGAGCTGAAATTGCTATCTTTTAAAGCGACTTTCTTGCTTGCTATCACCTTCACAAAGCAGGTGAGTGAGATGCAGGCACTCTCTATTGCGAAAGCCTGCTTATTTTTTACAGAGGCCAGGACAAGGTCACCCTCCGTACCAATCCTGCCTTGTCGAAGACTATCTCGGCTTTCCATGTCAACCAGTCGGTGGAATTGGAGGCTTTCCATCTACCTCCTTTCCAGTCTGACAGGGAGCAACAGCTCCATACGCTCTGCCCAGTTCGGGCCCTGGCGTATTACAGAAATGTAACCATTAACTTTTAAGGTTGCTGCGTCCATTATGACATTGAGATCTGTGACTGCAGTGCTTTTGATCCCTCGGGGGCGGAGTCACGACTGCTTCACAGGCTCAAATAGCAGATTTGGTATAAAGTTTTCAGGATTCTGGTCTTTAGGAGATAAATACCCATTTGGCAATGGTTACATTTCTATTTCAGTGAATGTTATCTTACATGGTTACATTTTATGAGCTAAGAAAAACTAATTATTGAAAGCCCATCTCTCAGAGTCCTGTCCTATTTTTTTTTGCACTGACCTTGTTTAAATATCTTTTATAAGATAATATCATTTTTTCTTCCTATTTCTCTGGGAAGGCATTCTCCAATTTGCATTACTCATTTTCCAATTCACAACAGCAGAAGAGTGATGTAAATAGTGTGACTGATTTTATCCTGCTATTCTTTCTCGGTTGATGTGTGTGTGTATGTGTGTGTGTGTGTGTGTGTGTGTGTATATATATATATATATATATATATATATATATACACACACACATATCATTAGGGATGAAGTCTCTGCTGTGTTAGTATTGGTTATGCGTTCAAAACAACCAGCAAAATCAGTAGGGGCGGGGGTTTCAATTGTTCATTATTTTAATTGATTCTTACATTGTGTAATGGCCAGGTAGGTCTATAAACTTGTTTTAGTGAGACTAGCAAACAATATGTTGAGATCATATGGAGAAGTAGAAAGGAAACACTTTTTTAAAAAACACATTTACAGTTTTATAATGATCATAATGCCGCATTCGCCATTCTGCAAAATCATCTTAACGATTGTGATGATGGGACAAATGCACACACAATGTCTGCGACAGATACTAATCATGAACGGGGATTGTTTGGTATGTGTTGTAGCATACAGTATTCAAAACTTTCCTTCACTAAAGAGACAGGTGCGATATTGAGAGCAAATTAGCTGGAGAGAAGGCAGTGAAAAACAGCCTTGAAAATGAACATTTTTAGGGTAGTGACACCTGTACTGTTTTCCTGCAATGATGACTTGTCTGATTATTTCCATTTGGCAGATCGAATGAAGCGCTGTCCACACCAATTTCAGTATAACTGAGTCTTGGCCATCAGCAAACAGAATAGCTTTCTGTGTGGACCTGTCAATTAAAGATGTTGTGGATTCCAGTTGCCCACATTTTCAAAGCTGTCCGAGTCCCTGACAGAATCTCTTAATCATTAAACAGTCTTGCAGCCCTTAAGCTATTTGAAAAAAAAGTATCTTTTTAAGTATCTTTAATACTGAACAAATATTAGGGTACAGGCTTCCTTATTAAATATGACCTGTAGGCATTCTACTGTGAGTCACACAGAAGTATTCTTTTAAAGCAGGTATATACAATCATCTACTTTATCGATGCTGTAACTTTGAGTTATGGGGTGTTTTTGGATTAGTTTTTTTGTTTTTTTATTGCAAAAAGAAAAAAAAATAGTCAGGAGCCAAAGTTATTAGTATGTCTTGTCTGTATGCTAAATCTATAATTTCTAAGAAGGGAACTAGCATTTATTATTTTAACTGTTTGCATTACAGATCTCAACTCTGCCCCAAACAAGTGAATGTTCATAGATTTAGGTTTTTTACATTTCTGAGCTGCTGATTTGGCTTAGTTGTACAGTAACTTACTGAATCACAATCTAGTTCTGTTCAAGGGCAAACCACCAGAGCCCTCTCAAATAATGTATAGTGGGGCATTGATTCTTATTATATTTATAAACATCTGTGTTGTATTTATTTAGCAAATACATTTGAAAATGTCATACATATCAGGAATGACCCAAAGAACATTACTAAATTAATATTACTGTTACTTTTAATTTGAAATAATACATGATAAATTGACAAAATATTTTACTATTATTGTAATTTGATTGTATTTTATTTGAGCATAATGGTGACTGTCATATATTTTCCAATAGCTGCTGTAAGTGTCGTGTATGTTTTAATACATTATAAATAAAAAGGCTGTTCTTCTTTTTCAATAGGGAGTTTGGATGGCGAGACCCAGAGCTTCCTGAAGTTATCCAGATGCTGCAGCATCAATTTCCATCGGTGCAGTCTAACGCTGCAGCCTACTTACAACATCTCTGCTTTGGAGACAACAAAATTAAATCAGAGGTATTCTTCTTCTTCATCAACTTCATCTTCCTCTTCTTTCTCTTCTTCATATTCCTATGCCGCATTCTTCTTCTTCTTCTTCTTTGTAAAGACAAAAATGACAACAGCTAAACATCACATCTATTTGCAGAAATCCAAAAGTTTATGGCCCCTATTTAGCAATTGCTACAAGTGTAGAAAACTGGCAGGACTGTAGCTGCAGCAAAGATGTTTCTTTCCAGTTTGACACCATTGAAATTGAGTTGTTTAGCTAAATAGAGCCCTGTGACTTGTTTCAGACAGCTTCCTAGAGTTAACTTGTAATGTGTAACATTGTAACTTGTCTCTTTGTGCTCTGTCTTTCGGGTGAGATGTTATTGTAAGTGACTCTGCACTGATGCATAGTTCACACACCCTAGTCTCTGTAAGTCGCCTTGGATAAAGGCGTCTGTTTAATAAACAAATAATAATGTCAATTATAAAATGAAAACCGTCTGGCGGATTCTGTAGGTCAGTTTGATCTTCCATATCCCTCTGATCATTGTGCCTACATTATAAAAAAGAAATACATGTTGATTGTCGACGTAACTGTTAATAAACAAGTAGTTGTGTAATGAGCTATCTGACATTGGATTGTACCTCTAGATATACAGCTTCCGTGCACATTCCGCGAAATACGATACTTTACCCGTGACAATGCCGTGAATTTTAAAGAAAATTTTCACAGGGCCTTAATCATAGAACTCCTTGCTAGCAGGACATGCACTGGTGAAAGATTCAGAATTCTGAACAGCTGCACTCCCCTAGTGGTCATTTCTCAACCACACTTAATAGGATTTTAAAAAGGTAAGAAATAAAATATTATGGAAATGTACATGATATAAAATGTCCTTTGGCGATTTAAAATTGGAGATGTGGCATTTTGCTAATGCAGTGTTTGGGGGTGTGTCCTCCGGTGGCTGGAAGTTTGGAAGATTTAGTAACACCATAAGACAGCAAAATAACAAAGTCACACTGCATTCAATGTAACTCCTTGACTGACATTATGTTGTTGGAATCACTGAAGCACTGCAAAGCGCAATAAAGTAAGTAAGTAACCGAACAGGGTGTAGTGACTAGAATTCCCAAAACAAGCTTCCCAATTGTTCTACATCCCTTCTAATACAACCACGGAAACTGATGGTAGTTGATGTCCTGACTGAAAGGGCAGATGAAGGGAGAGGTGAAGAGCAGTGTGCATTTCAAGGATATTTTCATTAAATGAACTAACTGCTTATTAAATCTAGACAAGGGGGTATTTTGTACCTACTAGGATGTAATTTACTAATAACTGCTGTTTGTTGGAGAGAGGAAGTGCAAAAGTGACCGAATCCCAGAGTTTATTCACTGACATAGTTCTGAAGCCTCTCGGGAACAAAATAAAATTGCTGGTTTGTCATATATTGATTCCTGCAGTGCAGACTCACAATTGTGCGTGATAGGTGACTGTACAGCTTAAATATTCTTCTCTGAAGTCTGCACATTAAAACTGATTTTACAGAAAATCTAAATAATTTATATGCATGGGACCAACATGCTCTGAACTACCAACCAACCAACCAAAGAAAAAAAAAAAGGAGGCAACATTACGTCATTTATTTGCAAAACCATTAGAAACTAAAACAGCACATTTATAGCAGTTTGCAAAAAAAGAAATTGAATAAAAAACATCCAGAATGGTTTAACTGTTCAACATTCATTTTTTTTTAAATAAATTCAATGTACCTTCAGTGGTAAAGCTATTCCTCTAGTGAGGACACAGGGCCCTATTTACTCCAGTATTTAATTCCAGTATAAAATATATAGTTTTGAACCAAACTATATATTTTAAGTTCTCTTCAGCACTCTCAATGTGTTTGTTTCTCATTTTTGTAACATTACCATGTATTTTTTTTTTTTTACTTCAGATTTAATATGAAGTTTTTCCATGTAATCTAGCATGGCAAATGGTGTCTTCATCAGCCAATCAAGTGTTATTCTCCATTCTGCATTTAAACTGTCTGCACAAGACAAGCCTCAATGGCTAGTAAGACAATAAAACAGCTGTGTTTAAATACCTTGTGTTTTTTTTTAAAATGTCCTACCGTTATGATGGATTTCTTTTTTTTGGTCACTTTAAAATCTCCTTCAGAAAATTGGATACGAAACCGAATGATGCAATTTAGAGATAGTGCCTGTCGATGAAGGCTCTACCGCAGGGGTCTCCAACTCTGGTCCTAGGGAGCTAAAGCGTCTTCTGGTTTTTGTTTCAATCAAGCTCTCAGTTAATTGAACCAATTATTGCCTTAATTAGTCAAGATCTTTAGCCATTGATGATGTTAAGACACCTATAAAACTGGCGAGGGCGCTAACAAAAGTAAAGGTCAACTACCACACAGACTATGGTTAATAGCAGATAGGAGTTTATAATGGAGGCTGGTCTCCTCTGAGGAAAAAAAAAAAAAACCTCTCTGGGATCCTCTCAGCAGCCGGAATTGCTGTTAATATAGGACTGCCTCCCTTGCCTCCTCTAAAGAACCTCTGCTGATTAGTTTGCAACAGAAGTAAGTGCCATATTTAATAGTATAGCCCTCTTAGCTATTATACCACATTAACATAACAATGTGTAGCCCTGAAAAAAAAAAAAAACTGTATTGACAAGAATTTTTGGCACCTGGGACCAATAATTGTTTCCGTAAGAAAGGCTTAATGGTTTGTCAGGCAAGGAAAATTAACTGCAAAAATAAATCTGACTGTTTCTCAACAAAAATAAGAAGATGAGGTAACAGTCAGCTATTAAGCCTTGTCCCTGCGGTAACAGCTGTAATGAATAAGCAACCAGTAAAGTTACATTATTATTCCTGGAGTTTGGAGAGTACATCAATGTATACAGGCTCCACTCCTAAGATGCACAGCCATTTTGTGGCAGTTTTATGTAATGAGTAAATTAAGGTGGAAAACAGTGAAGCTGTTTGTATTTATTTTATATAAAATAATACAACGGAGATTATTATTGCTGCCTAATCTCAGTACTTAATATGAAGGCCTTATTTACTTGAGTACAATGCATATATAAACAAATATGTATATAAATATAAAAACAAATGCAATCAATGGTACAATTACAGTACAGACTTAGGGAATGTTTCAAATTATGCCTAATTGAAATTTAAAATATATCGTATACAGAGTGATTCACATTGTGGATGCCTAAAGTTCCTCAGTACCTGCAGCTGAAGGATACCTGTTAAGAATGTGAAAGCTTACACTTGCAGAGCGCACTGAGATGATTTTGCTGTGTTGCGAAAATGGATGTATCAGTGCTGCAACAGCTATGGCTTTTGCCAGCAAACACCCTGACAGAGGCACAATTCCTAGATCAAGTTAACCCGATTAGTGGAACGTTTCCTTCAGCCCAGGAGCGTAGCAGATCACAAGTCAGAAGTCCGACATCTGCCACCACTAATGAAGTTACAACTATCCTCCTGGGACCCACAGTTGTGAGCCTGAGACGAGAAAAATGGCACAGGCTACTGGTACTAGCCAGTAGTCTGCATGGAGGATTCTTCATTTTAGTAATTTTCATCTAGATTTACCTCTATGCAACGGTTATCAGTACTGCATGCCGAAAGCGATTCTGTGAATGGGTAAAAGAACAGACTGCCATTGTCACAGATAACATCATCTTCAAAGATGAGTCAGTTTTTCACCTGAACAGGACCATGAACTCTCAGAACATGCATTACTGGGCTGATGACAATGCTCTTGTGCACCATTCCTTACATGTGCAATCCTGGTTAGACAACGAATTGCCAGGTTGGTGGATAGGAAGACAAGGTCCCATTCCATGGCCTCCAATGTTTGCCAGGCCTTTCGCCCATAGGCTTTTTTTCTCTGGGGACTCTTGAAGTCACAGGTTTAATGCTGCTAACCTCACGACATAAATGTGATTGCTCTGATTGATGCAGTGACATTGCAGACTGTCCGGTATCTATATGCTGGAACAGATATGGTCGGCAGAAATCATTGGCTTTATATGTTTGTGTTGCAACGTGATAACAATGGGAAACATTTTTAACTATTTAGTTTCTCTTTGTGTCGTAATACTTCAGTTTCCGTATTTGTAAACTCCAATTCGGTGGCATTTGATAGGTTTTTGTTTCGTGTGTTTGTTGTTTTACCCTTTGTGTTACTTTTTCTTCAGTTTCATGTTTGTGAAATATATTCCTCAGCCTGATACCTTACCCGGTTCCTTTATACTGCCTTGTGCCTTTAAATCTCCTTTCAAATGCAGTGCCTTTGATGGCCCCAGAACCAAAATGATTTCCGTTTTCTATTACACCAGAGTGGAGACTGTCAAAAATTGCAAGTCAAGACATGGCACTATGAAGAAATCAATCAATCAATCAATCAATTTTATTTTTATATAGCGCCTTTCCTGTTAAACATCTCAAAGCGCTGTACATAGCAAATAGAAAGAATCATTTACACACTCAGAGCTGATGTAAAATGCATTGCTTATCTTGAACCTCAGATCATGCAGACCATTCATATGACATTTGGATATTTCAATAATAGAAGACATTTCTTTGTTTTATATGTGACCTTTAAAACATCTTATTGGAGCTGTAAAAAAGTAAACAGTAAATCAAAGTTTAACCTCTTAATTGCTGCACACAGCAATACCAGTTCTATTGTATTCCACCTTTATTTATGTTTCATGAAAAGATTAGGTTTGGACAAAAAACATGAAACATCTTCTACATGTAAGACATACTTTTGTGTAAAATGGGCAGCCCCTCACATGAATGATTAATTTTTTATACATACTTCATAAATGTAGGGCGATCAGAATGACCAATCTGCAGAGTAAAAAGCTCCTTTCATTGGAACTTAATGGTATAATGTTAAATCAATGTCCTATTGTAAGTGACTCTGCATATAATGCACAGTTCACAGCCTACCTCTGTAAAGTGCTTTGTGATGGTGGTCCACTATGAAAGGCGCTATATAAAAATTAAGATATTAGAATAATCCACAAACAGTGATAGATCTCAATAGCACCTCCTTAAAATTTATAAACCAACAATAATTTATAAACCTCATTTCACTGTATTTTTATGGTTAGCACTTAAGAGTGTCTAAAACTCGTACTCTGGGGAAACCCCCACTTGGATTTTTCAAGAGTTAAAGAGCATCAGTATTAACATTATGTTTAGATCCCAGTTTGAGTTTGGGGCAGAACAAATGCATACATATAACATCACTGTTGTATATAATGTGATATAATTAAGATGTGTGAGTAGTACAATAGGCTGAGTAGTACAGTGTCAGATACCAAATTGGATGTTTTTCTGTACGATGGTAAAAAAAGGTTATAATTATGCAATCAGCTTAAGCCTAAAAGAGGGGCAGTTGCAGGGGAATGGAAACACATTTTGTAATCATTACATTAAAAATTGCAACTTAGTGTACCCATCCTAATTAGGAGAAGAAGTGGAGAGCAATGTTATTGATTGGTTCTGGCGCAATCTGTGGAATTGCACATCTGCCAAGCTGGCACTGAATCTGAGATGTTAAATAGTCGCTGTAGTTTCCAGCATTTAATCACCAATCTGTCAAACAAAATGGAACCATTTAAACTGTAACATCTGTAGCAATGTTTTCAATACTACACAGTGTGTGTCTGGTTACCTGTGACAATGAAATAAAAATGTAAATGTATATCACTGATCTGAAAATGACCCAGGGAGAAAACAGAAAATAACTGAAAGTCGCTGTTTTTGTTTGGGGTGGCCTTCCCAAGTGGATTCTGATTTTATTTTTTGTATTTGAAGCAACAATCAATATTATACTATGCAATTGATTATTGTTTTGTCCAGCTCTTAGATATGCTGTATAATGCACTATTAGTGTGCACAACATAGCCTACTTCAAGGGTGTTTTGAGAGGAACAATCAATATTATACTCTGCAATTGATTATTGATTTGTCCAGCTCTTAGATATGCTGTATAGCATACTTCAAGGGTGTTTTGAGAGGAACGGTAGTTCCTCATGCCAAGTTATCAGCGAGAACTGCCAGACTATCTATACAGCAAGGGTCGTTTACGTGTTTTCAGGGCATTGATGCAGCAAAAGTAAATCAGCTAAAAGCACCATTTAACTTTTCATTTGTAGTTCCCAACACATTTAGGTGAAATGTAGAAATGCCTGTAATACAGTAAGAGAAGTCACCAAAGTAAGGTAAAAATATATTACAGGATATCCAAGTTTAATGACAATTAACTTGTTTTGTCAACATGGAAATATACTAGGGAATGCACTTATTGTGACGTCTATGTAATTTATATTAAATTACTTATTTATGTTTTAAAATGGAACATTTGCCTGCAAAAAATATATTATTTTTTATATAATATAAATATAAAAAAGGTCTAGCATGCATTGGATTTGAAACTATAACCTTCAGTTTGCAAGCGTGTTACTGTCAGTGCTACACGATTAGTTGAGAAAACAAGCAGTATTTTGAAAGATAAAGTCAGCCAGCTGAGAATTCTCAGGACATGGAGATTTTTTTTTAGTGTCATCATCATTCTGGGATTCTGATCTTGATATCTGAAAAATGGTGGTTTCTTGTCAGTGTTACGCTCATTATGGTCCCTATTGGCACAAGGTAGTACGGTTTCCTCTTGATACTGGTTGATGAGAGTAACGCTATTTGTGGTCCTCACAGGACAAAAAGGAACATTTAATTTCTGAGAATTAGCTATATGCTGATGGATAGCCTATATATTTGGTAAAAGTAAAACAAATAAATAAATACATTAATAAATATTGAAATAAATGAAAACACAAATCAATACATTTATTTCTTTCCTTATCTATCTTGATATTTATTTATTTATTTTTCACTATCAGATATAAAACACTGCCATTTAATACTGCATGAAACAAAAATAAATACTCAACAGTTCTTGTTCAATTGTATATTAGTGAAGATTTTTGTACATAAAGGTTGTCATGCTTTCATATATTTTTACTTTCAAATTAAAAAATATATTGTAACAACCCGGACAATTGCTTTGTTGCAGGACTTGTTGGCTGTTCAGTTTGTCTTGTCTGTCTTCCATGTTACATGTATTGTAAGGGGAACGGGTCACGCCATTACTTAGCATGAGAAGGGGGAGTGAGTGAATGAGTGGGGAGAATGTGTGTTGCTGTTTTTGGGGTTTGCAGAGCATAGGTGTGACTGGTTGATGAGCTGGACAGCGGTGGGAAATGACGAGAGGTTTGTGACAGGAATGGCTGAGAGGTGACGTCAGGCCAGATGCAGGAAGTAAAAATACTGACACCATGTACTGCAGTTAAAGGCAGCGTTTGCCGTTTTATTTTTAAATACTACAAAAATAAATAAAGTTCAAACAGAAAAAACTGTGCTCGCAGAGCAAAATAAATATTTTAAATAAAACAAATCACGAACACAAAATAATAATAAATGATCCAGGTCAGGCTGGGCAGTAGCCTTCACTGATCCTGGATTTTCTTTTAGTTTCGTTTCCTCTTGCCCCTCGCCCCTCGCCCCTCGCTCCTCACTCCTCGCTCCTCACTCCTCACTCCTCGCTCTCTCCGCTCTAACACCCACCGAGTGCAGCGTAACTGCAGGTTTATGCAGGTGACCATCTCCCGATTTAGCAACAAATTAATCACTTAATTCGAGAGATGGCCACCTTCTGCATGAGGTTTTTAAACTGCTGTGGATTGGGCTACCCATCCACGCTACTAAACAAAACAAATCGGCTACGCCGTCATATTTATAAACAACAAAACAATAAATACAAAACCAATACCCACGACGCTTAGCCGTCATCTATACATAATAATAATAATAATAATAATAATAATAATAATAATAATAATAATAATAATAATAATAATAATACAAAACAAATACAAAATAACACAGGGGCGGAGGGGGAAATCCCGTTCTAAAATAAACAAATACATTTAAACAGCAGGGCTTTCTACCGCCCTGCTACAAGGTTATATAAGGGGGTGCATGAGTGCTGAACTTGAATGAGAAACTGTGGGTGCGACTGAGTTAGCGTGTGAGCTGTGACCGGAGAGAATATGCAGTGAAAGTGCCAAGACCAAAACGTAGGGTTATTATTTTGGTGACAGGAATTCTCTGTAATTTCAAATAAAACAAACATTTTGAGAATTCAACACCGTCTCCCTGAGTACTACTTCCTAAACATGAAAACGTTACAATATACTAAATAAACAGATAAAGCTTATTATGATAGTTTGTAAAATCAGATGAAAGCATTCTATACAATCGGGATAATACATAATCATTATTTACAAAATCTTGTTTGTCTTGTTTTGTTAAAAACTGTAACTTTACTGCTATACTACTTTGTAGTGTGAAAGCTAGGGCGTCTGCATTGTAAGCTGCATTAGAAGCATGCCTTGGGTTTGATTCCCACACAGGGTTTATATTGCAAATTTAAAAAAAAAAAAGTTAAATGCATTTTATTTATGTGTAACAAACACATTTTTTATGTGAAAAATGTATACTATTGCACACATAACTTTAACTTTAACATAGAAACTTTAACGTGCATATATATGTATGACTAGGCTACTATTTATATTTACCCTATCCAAATGGCAATACATTGCCTCAGTATACAGTAGGTTGAACAATTTTGCTATTCCCAGAAGTGATATCCGAAACAAAAACACATTGGAAATGTGAAAAAATGGCAAGTTATCAAAAGTGCACAGCCATTTAAAGTGCAGATATCAAAAACACAAGCCAAGTTTCAAGAAACCATTGGGGCAACCTTGTCCAGCACAAAGCAAATAGGCACAACTGTAAAAATGGTGGGGGTCAAGGTTGCCCCAATTGTTTCTACTAACTTTGCTTGTTTTTCTGGCACAATAAAAGCAGATCAAACTTGCATCAAAAACACAAGCCAAGTTAGTTACAGTTGTGCCTATTTGCTTTGTGCTTGGGCAAGGTTGCCCCGATTGTTTCTTGAAACCTGGCTTGTGTTTTCGATATCTCCACTTTAAATGGCTGTGCACTAGATTTTTTTCACATTTCCAATGTGTTTTATTTCAGATGTATCACACGTTGAGGATGTTTTTATCAACACTTTTGCCATGTGTTTTGTAGATAAGGAGACAAGGTGGGATCCAGCTTCTGGTGGATCTCCTCGATCATCGAATGTCAGAGGTGCACAGAAGTGCTTGCGGAGCGTTGAGAAATCTGGTGTACGGAAAGGCAAATGATGACAACAAGATTGCCCTGAAAAACTGTGGGGGGATTTCTGCACTGGTCCGGCTGCTGCGCAAGACCTCGGACCTGGAGATAAGAGAATTGGTCACAGGTAAGCTCCCTTCACTGGACAAAGTGATTTTGACCAGTTGGTTTGATAGAAAAAAAGTCTTTTTTTTATTATTTTTTTTTACTCTGATACCTTACAGTATGTTAATATGTCGAGTGGTTATGTAGAAGCATGTTAGGGTTATATGTGTTGTCACACTCCTTTTGTATCTGCAGAATCATATTGAGCATAGTCAACATGTGGCTACAGCTGTATCAGTAGGAATCAGACTTCCATCAGTGTAAAAAAGCAGGGACAGACACTTATATTTCTGCATTATCAGACTCTCCTCTCCACACATTTGTGTGCCTTTCCAGTCAAAATTGTTTGTTTAAATTAAAAATGTGTCTAAATGAAACTCGCTTTTGCAAAGCATTTTCTTGCTGAGCTATCTGGACATTTTCAGGAACAAATCAGAGTGTGTGTCTCAATTGGCACTTTCAGCCCTTTCACCACACTGCCTTGAGCCAATTTTATTGTTCACATTCCGCTTGGTTACATGTTGTACTTGACATTACTTCCATCTGACTTTGCATCAGCATGGACTGGCATTACTTTGTTAACTGGATTATCCCAGAATGATTGACACACATTTGGATTTTGCTGTGAAACTGGTTATGTCAAAGTACAAATTTTATTAATGTTATTAACCACAATGCTACATATCACAATCAATGCAGGTTAAAATTAATGCATGTTGAGTGCCAATAAAAATAGTAAACTATTAAGAATTGGGTAGAAATTAGCAATATTCAGTAACATTTTGCAATGCATACATGTATTAATTCACTGTAATTGACAATGTAACCATGTTTATCACTCTTTATTTGCTCAATTAGGATTGGTGAGTTTCAATATAACCCTTGCCATTTTTTTTTTAAGATAATCGCCAAAAATCCTATTCCCCAGAAACACAGCTATTGTATGTTTTTTGGTGTGTACTAGAGTCAGCGCTTTAGATAAGGTTTTGGGTCTGGGAGTAACTTACCCTCTAATTATAAAATGCAATATTACCTTGAAGTCATGAGTAATCTCGATACATACTGTACAATCTTTAATGGTAATGGGGTAGACATTAAAAAAGAACCTTCTATTTTAACTGCAATGTTACTTTGAATTATTGTACAAAAACTTAGTATTAAAATAAATCAGAGACAACAGCTGTTCTTATTCACTGTATTGACCACAGCCAATACAACCCTGAAGATAAGCACAGAAACAGATCATATATATGAAGGTAAGCACAGAAACATAACTTCTATTTTAACATTAAATTCTAAAACTCAGTTAACATGTTAAACATCAATATAAAGCCATAAATAAATAAAATAAGGAAATTAATTAATAAGTTATAAAACAGTTTGTTTCATTTTATAGACACTTTTTTGGGTTTTTTTAGCGGTTGCCTCTGACGATGGTTCCAGTTGGATTTGGGGTGGACTGGGGTGTTTACACTTCAACTTGAGTAACTTCGATTTTTTCTTATTTTTACTGTGATTGGCTGCAGACAATAGCGCTAGCCAGAGATTGCATAATGTTTGTTGGGTTGGTTTTTCTTGTGTACAGTTTCCTAGTAAGTGAAGACATTGTATTCTGGGAGATGTAGTTGTTAGTGGAAGTTTTAGGGGACGCAGCAGAGGTGAAAGTAAGCCGGTACGGCGTACCGGCAAAACATTTTGTCAAGATCATTTTATAGTTCGACTTATCAAAACTATTGTTTAGGCTAAGCAAAAAAACTCGCAGTACCTCAGGTCCTGTTCACATGACTTAGAATGACAGAGTGTGTGATCGCCATGGTAACCATCTCATTTAGCTATTCGGTGCAGGAAGAAGCATTCCTGAAAAACAAGCAAACAAAAAAATATTCCTCGTAGTGGAAACTCTTGTAGCTTTTGTACAATTAAATTGTAGTGGCCTGAATTGAAGTGACTATTCCACTGTATTACTTGGTAGAATGATAGACTGTGATACGCTGCTCCTTCTAATTGCTTTTAAAAAGGAAAAATATAAACAGAAAAACAGACGACACTTAACAATAATGCAGTACCGGTAAGAAATTAAAGTTACTTTCACCTCTGGGAGGCAGACAAACTGTGCAGCAAGATTGCTATGTGTATTTTTACGCATTAAATTAAAATTTAGGTTGGAGGGGTAACTCAACCAGAGAAAGTTTGACAGACCAGCCCGGTCATAGAAATACATATGTGCTGTAAGAAACCTATGGAAATTAAACATATTCATAATGTATTACAATTAAAATTGTACAGTGTAGTGCATCACTATTTGTTCAGCTGTTACAGTTTGCAAAAACTTTCCACTTAGCTCCCACAATATATTGGCTTTTCTTGCGTTAAGAGATGACTAACCAGTCCAGATCTTCAGACTGGCATTCAAACAGCATTCCAGACACACACGCACTTACACAGCCAATTGAATTGCTGAAATGTTACAAGATGGCATCAGCTGGCACTCTCTTGTAACGTTTCAGCAATTGTCATCTCAAACAATCAACCTACCACTCATGTCATCACAAAAAAGCAACATTGCTTAAACCCAGGCAATACCAACAAATATTTTCTGAAAATCTTACATTATTTATCAAATAACAAAGCCCCAAATTCCAAAGATTATTTTCTGTCATTCAAAAGGTGTTATAAGAAATAAGGTTTATTCATTTCACTATTGGTTTTAATACTGTATGCAGAAGGTAAATATGTTTGTGACCCAGGTTTTTTACAGACTAACCTCCCAGTGGAGCTATCTTTCAGGTCAAGGTGGATTTCATTGAAATATAACACAACAGGTTAGATTCTCAAAGCTTATTCAAATCATTTTTAAACATTTTATTCAAAAAAGAAAAAAAAAACACATTTTGTATTATACAACTAATACAAAAAGACCGCTTAAGACTATTTACGACTGCCTATATTAAAAAGGTAACATTATTTATGGTTTGATAACGGTATTAGGTGGGTTTTTCCTTTTAAAAATTTGAAAAAAGCTTTGGTAATGTAGCACAATTTGTCAGCCTTTTTAAGTCCATTAAAATTGGGTAGTCATAACTGATGTAGCAGCAACCTTGTTCAGAATGCATTACAACACAGTATAGAACACAATAAAATAAGAGCTGTCTTAGCTGATCTTCTAGCTTTTCCCCACAGTCATTCCTTCCGTTTCACCAGAATCATGTTTTGCTGGCATCAGTCATGGGGAGGGGTGAATGAAGTGGAGCATAAAAAATCTATTACCGGCCTTGACCTTTAAATGGGGTACAAGGTTATTTTTGTCTTTGTGGGTGTCACTTATGAGATCTGGTATATTTCTTTTTCATAAATCAGGTCTTAGTCATCTCTTGACAACACCTTTAATGTGAAATCTTGTTAAGGGAGGGTAATTAGGTGCCATGTGCCAAGTGAGGATACTGTGAACTACAAGAGGTACTGGTAAGGATATTCAAAGACTGACAGAACCAATCATCACACACCACAAATGTACATGTCTACTTGTTCTGCCATCACATGCAGATCACTTGAGGGGGCATAGGCGAGCACTTCACAAGCGCGTTATTTGTAAACTGATATAACAGAACCGCTACCGTTTTGTTTTTTTAAAGGCTGGCAGTTACAGATACCTCTCTTGAATAAACACAACAGCAATGTAAAAACTGGTACCAGCAGTGTGTCTGATTACAAAGGAGGTGTTGTGATACAGACATTTGTTGACGAGAAGCAGCATGAAAACCCCTAGTGCTTCATTTTAATGTGATTGTACCTTTTAGAACATGCCTAGTTAGTTATTTAATTCGTAGATAACTTACTATTCCAGAACAATTTTTCTCTATTAGCTTACATACATACAAAAGGATAGAAGGCAATGTGACTAAGAAGCAAGTAGATATAAATACGAATTAATTTAGAAATTATGTCATCACCCAGAAACAATTTTCTTGCTTATTTTTGTAACACTATCAGCAGCAGCAGCATCATCATCATCATAATCATAAAACACCAGTAGGCTATTATATACATCATTGTAAGCCACGCCCCTGTTGGAACCCATTAACAGCAACTATGCTTATAGAATGAGCAAGAAATACACTCTTAACTTGATTAGAGGTAGTCACTGAACACGTCCTAACATAAAATGGAGTTAGTGTGAAGTAATACTCCCCTCCCCGATCCAAGAGCAACAGTGGAAGTATTTGTGTGTGTTGTTGCCAGGCAAATATAACAACCATGGATGTCAAGGTTACTTCATAGAAGAACGCCTTTATCACTTCCCCACAGCACAGAGTAAAAAGAAAACTAGGTGTTTTTCATGTGTGCTGTTCTCACTTCTGACAACATAGGAGTGTTCAGAGATTCAGTCCAGTCAGTCTGAGAAGGGTGCACGACAATTTGTCCCTGACAATTTCTGAATGTTACACTTCAGTTATTGATAAAAGACTGCGAGGGCAACTCATTTTTTTATATAGTTTTCTTGGTTTGTGACGTTAACCAGAGTGAGATGCAGAAGCGACAGTAGTAAATGTGTGAGACTGAGATTGCAGTGTAAAACGGAGTAAGATGTAGGTCGGATTGTTAAACTGTATCTTGTAGTAGGCTAACTACAGTTCTGATTTTTGTGCCGCGGTTGCATTTTTAACGTGTTATCTGTTGGGCATGATGAGATTGGGATTTCATTAGCCTGTAGAATAATGTAACAATACAACCCCTGTGGGTACGAATGAGGCGGAGGATGGCAGATTTTTTACTACACAAGTTTCAAGCCAGTGTTTATTAAATTAATAAGAAAAAAGGGAAAGGGAACTGGGAGCAAATAAAAGACTAAGAGGTAGGTATACTAAAGTGTTGCCCCTGTCGCAATAGTCGCAAACCAGTTGCAAATGAGTCAGAAGTCTTGGGTGAAATATACTAGACAAGTGGAATTTTATTTGTAACTTTTTCTGTTTGCGGTTCAAGCGTAGATGTAATTACGGGCGTTCACAAAAAAGGGGGTAGAGATAGTACAAATGAGGGTTCTCAAATATTATAATGAGATGTACGAAAGTTGCCGACAATTGCAACACTTACAATTGCATCAATTTGTTAAGAACTTTTGAAAGCATGTTTTAAACAGTTGCAATTGTAGCTGGCATTTCCCAGTCCACTTTTTCTTGTGCGTTGCCAGTTGTGCTCAATGCATTTTTGATGCAAATAGCCAAATACCTATTTTTCCCTGAAAGCAGTGTGTACTTACAAGCCTTGAAAACACATTTCTGTGACATTTCTGGTTTCCCCAACATGTTGAGAGCAATAGACTGCACACATGTGCCACTAACTCCTCCAGCTCATTTTGAACATCTGTTTAGGAATATGAAACACACCTTTTCTATTAATGTGCAGGTGGTTTGTAATTGTGCACAATTTAGCACTGCACCCCTGACCAAATTAAATAAAAACAGACAGTATACATTTAGCTTATAGGCTACAAATGCTACAGAGGCTGTGTGGTCCAGTGGTTAAAGAAAAGGTCCTTGTAACCAGGAGGTCCCTGGTTCAAATCCCACCTCAGCCACTGACTCATTGTGTGACCCTGAGCAAGTCACTTAACCTCCTTGTGCTCCGTCTTTCGGGTGAGGCGTAGTTGTAAGTGACTCTGCAGCTGATGCATAGTTCACACACCCTAGTCTCTGTAAGTCGCCTTGGATAAAGGCGTCTGCTAAATAACAAATAATAATAACAAATAATAATTCGTATTAACAAGATTTGACTGTCCTCCTGTAAGTATCATAACTTGTCAATGTGGCACCATGATCAATTTTGTGTTAATTGTCTAGGCTGCCAAGTTAATAATAATAATAATAATAATAATAATAATAATAATAATAATAATAATAATAATAATAATAATAATAATAATAATAATAATAAAACCCAGCTAAAATCATTTATTTTCAATTTAAAATCATCTTTTATTCGCATTGTACACCAATGTGTACAATGCAGCAGCATGATTTATTTTGTGTTACCATACCAGTAGCCTACAGTCTAAAGTAAAAAGAAAGTGTGCTAGGTGTTACTGCTCTCACTAAAAACAGTCTCATCAACAACACTAGCTTGTTGACATGAACGACCAGCAATTTCTATGTGCTCACACAGTCAACATTTTAAAAGTGCACACACATTTCTTATATTACGACTCTTAAAATATGTACATCTGGTAATAGGGATGAATTGTCGGGGACTGTCGTGGGGATGAATTGTCATGGGGACGAACTGTCGGGAAGACAAATTGTCGGGGGTGATTGTCGGGTCGAATTGTCACAGGGCCAAATTGTCGGGGGATGAATTGTCACAGGGCCAAATTGTCAGGGGGACAAATTGTCATGGACCCGTCTGAGAAACAGGACTGCCAGCCAGACTGCTGTACGAGACGTGAGGCAAGGAACAGAGTGAAGAGAAATTAAAATGATAAACATGATAAAAGGCTGGTATCTCTCCACGTAAAGACTCTTTTTCACTGTGGCCCCTGGAAAATGTAGATGCATCACAAGTGGTCTAAAACAAGTGAGGCACAATGTAGTTATTCCCTTTTGGATTTCTAGCATAATAAATAATAAATGTCACATGATCAAAACTGGCTCTAAACTACAGCCCTGCTTGAATAACGAAAGGGTTTTGTAAAGAAAGGTAAAATGATAGATCTGTGTAGTACTGCATGATAAACTGTAAGGGGAACATTTCCCAAAGTGGGGGTCTCAACCCCAAATAGGGGTCGAGGCAAGGTTTCTGATGGGTCGCCAAACAATATGACGTTCAGTGCACACTATTAAGTTTCACTATACAACTTCTTATGCTTATATTCAAAAAAAATATAATTCACATACAAATCATTAGAAGAAATTGTATAAACAATTTATTTTTTTATCAACAGTCTTCTGCTTTAAATATGAACCAGAAAATAAAGCATAAGAGGACATTTTATGTGTGGTTACTTGTGATTTTGAAAAAAATGTCTAATCCTACTTGCAGTTCAAAGAAACAAAAACAAATCTCACTTTCTTATATTAACTTTGTTTTTTCTTAAATTGGAAACGAGGATGATCTGTGTCCTCAGTGTGTCATTTGTTGTGAAGTACTGGCATTAAGTAAGCCTTAAGCTGTCGACATTATGAGACATGGTATCCAGATTGCTCTGGGAAAGGACACAAATTTTTCCAGAAGAAAGCTGATCAATTAGCTAAACAGCAAGACGTTCTTAAAAAATCAGTTACTGTCTCAGAAAAGGCAATGCATGTGTCCTACCTGGTTACAATGCATATTGCAAAAAACAAAAAACTGCACACAATTGCTGAGGAACTAATATTACCAGCGGCAATCAACATGTGCAGTTAAATCCTGGGCGCCAGTGCTGCAGAAAAGTCCAACAATACGATTAGCAGACTAATTGATGATTTATCCCAGGATACAGAATGCCAGCTTATAGACTGAGTAAAATCCTCAGGCAAGTTTTCTATTCGGCTGTATGAGTCAACTGATATTGCTGGGTGTGCAATACTCCTTTTGTTTGTACGCTCCACATAGGAAATAAGAAAATGTCTGAACTTCATGATGTTTTAAATGCAGCAGTTAAGGTTGTGAACTATATTAAGACCAATGCTTTAAATACACGTTGCATTTAGCCTTTGTACTGTGAATTAGGAGCCGATCATGAACTGCTATTAATGCACACTGAAATACAATGGCTTTCCAGTGGGAAGATGCTGCATTGTCTATTTGAGCCAGTATGGGACTCGAACTCGAGTCGAGTCACAGGGGGTAAGACTTGCGTCGAGTCGGGTCTTTGACATGCCAAGGTTGAGTCAAGTTGGCTCGAGTCAATTCAAGTCATTAGTTCTGATAGTTGAAGACAGTTTGATTTAATCAGATTCATTTTACAGGAGATTAGCAATCTACAAGTAAAAAGAAAATAACATTTTAATTAAAAATACAAAATTAGGATGCACAATATTGTGGCCATACTTGCCCCACTGTTGTTCACCATTAAAGGTCCACGGTTTCTGCCTTGTGTTTTGTCTCCATTTCAGTGAATTCATGATTCCTTTGTCTATTTATAAGCAGATTTTGTTATTGACCATACAGAGGCCCCTTTACCTATGCTCAAATGGGTTGGATGTACAGTAATGGATACCACAAAACTAAAGAATGCATTTACAATTTATTTACAATTTTACTGATGGCAGCCTGAGTGTTTTTCATTTTTTCTCAACAGTTTTTTTCAGATACCTTAACCATATAAAAGGACATTTTGTGGCATTTAAATGGATATTTGATATAGAGATATTGCTTCTAGGCCTTAAAACATAGCAGTTACAAAGGAAAGCAGTAATGCAACGGAGGCAAAATCAGAGTTTTAAAAGCACTGCATACTCACACATATATGCTGCAGTTCAAAATCAATAAACTCAACCTAATTTAAATACTTAACGACAATATTTCACACAGAACACATCGCACCATAAACCCTTTAACCACCTATACTTAGCACAATAAAACCCCAGTTGTCTGTCTAAATAAAATCATCAATGTACTTAAAATGTGCAAACATACAGTAATACAAAGATGTCAGTAGTATTTTGAATAACCCTACAAACATAAGACTCAAGTTTAGTCTTTTCTTGCAGGGAGTGGAGTCATTTGCAGATTTATTCACTCATCAAAACTAATTTCATTTGGCAATGCAGGGAAAAGGTGGTAATATTCTTGCGCAGCATTGCAAAATTGAGGCATTCAAAGTAATGCTGCAACTGTGGCAAAAACGAATGACAATGCCGTTCTGAAATCTTCCTACTTCTGTCTGAATTTATTGAAAAGAAGAGGAGTTTGATGTCTCCATGTGGCGGGGGGTACTTGGTGTATTTGGTTTATTTGATATAGTGTATTTGGTTTATTTGATATAGTTTGGGTTATGTAGCACTGGTGATGTAAAATGTATATTTGCATTTGGGCACGAGTGTTTCACATGCAGACTGTGCCTGGACTCAAGCAATCAAGCCAGGCACAGCTTCATAAGAGGAACAAATCTTTCACTCAGGGTTAGTGTGTTCCAAGGCAGAACGAGAGTCGGGAGCTAAAGCAAAAGAAAACATAAAAATAACCATTTCTACACAAGCTGGTTATAAAACAGCGCGATACTTGTTTTATTCAGTGTTTGTTCTGTGTCTGTTTTGTTTGTCCGTTTTGGCCATTGTGCCTTTTGTTTTGAAGTGTTCTGTGCTGTGTGTGTGTATGCTTCCTTCCTGGTCTGACGTCACCCGCAAGACATCTTGCCAAATGTGGTGTCAGAACATGGGATAACAATGCCTCCAGAGACTCAAGCCAGTAACAGTATTGCGGCTGAACATTTCTTTTTTTGGAGGTGTGTTCGGGGGAAAAAAAAGAGAAAATGAAGACAGGAAAAAGCGAGGGAGGTGCTGCCGGCCTGAGTGGAGGAAATGGACCAAGGGCTAGATGGCTGCCTCACCTGCCTGAAAGGGGAAGAGTGGTGCTTCGCCTGTGCCGAGCCCAGGCACTCCACCGTGTGCGGCCTCTTTCACAGGGGCTCCAGTGTGTGAGGAGTGTGGGGAGTTTGGGCACATTTATGGAGAGTGCCCATGGGCAGACCCCTTCTTCAAGGAGGCCTACTTTGGCCAAGAGGTGGAGTCATGTGAAAAAAGGCACTCCAGCCAACAAAGGCGGATTCCCCCACTTTCGCAGTGTTTCCTTCTCCCTCCTACCACAGCAAGATTGAGGCCTTAAGCTGGTCCCTCATCTGTGGGCAACATGGGCACTTTCCAGACAACTTCCCCCTCCAAGCGGTAGAGGAGGAAGAAAACCAATTGCTGGCCCCGAGAAGAAAGAACCCACTAGGGAGGAGCCTGAGCATCCAGTGCCCACGAGGGGGAAGCATGAGTGTCCAGCGCCCACGAGGGGGAAGCATGAGTGTCCAGCGCCCACGAGGGGGAAGCATGAGTGTCCAGCGCCCATGAGGGGTAAGCATGAGTGTCCAGCGCCCACGAGGGGGAAGCATGAGCATCCAGTGCCCACGAGGGGTAAGCATGAGTCTCCAGCGCCCACGAGGGGGAAGCATGAGTGTCCAGCGCCCACGAGGGCAAGATCTTTGACTGGCTGATGGACCCTGAGGGGAACTTCCAGGAGGCCCTCCCAATGGCGATCGTCCCTCCTTAACATCGCAGCCATGGTTTTCGATTACCTGGCTGCAGGTATGGGATGTGCCCCACTATCTCAAGTCCCATTGGGAGGAGCCACACCTAATTCAGCACCACAAACAGTAGGCACGTCTATGCCAGAGCCAAAAGGAGAGCTGTACCAGTCCCCTGCAACCGAAGAAGAGCTGCACCACTCCCCAGTGACCGAAGGAGAGCCACAACTGGCCCCAGTGACCGAGGGAGAGCCACACCAGTCCCCTGCGACTAAGATAAAGCCACACCAGTCCCCGTTGATAGAGGGAGACTACCCGCTGCTACCGCCTCCATCACCAGGGGGAGACTACCCGCTGCTCCCACCTTTGCCAAGAGGGAGTGTTTGCTGCTGGTGCCGCCTTCGCTGCCAGGGGGAGACTACCTGCTGCTCGCGCCTCCACCTCTACCTCTAGAGGGAGAATACCTGCTGCTCCTGCCTCCACCGCCAAGGGGAGACTACCCGCTGCTCCCACCACCACCCGAGGGAGACCACTTGTTGCTCCGGCCACCACCACTAGAGCTGAAGCTACCTCCGAGGGTCAGCTCCTGTCATGACCTCCCAAGGGTCAACTCCTGCCTTGTCTTGCAAAGCCTGTAATGCCTAGGGCTGCCAAGCCTGAACTGCCTAGGGCTGCCAAGCCTGCATTGCCCAGGGAGGCCAGTTTGCCATCACTTGGGGAGGCCAGTTCCCCATCGCCCGGGGAGGCCAGTTCCTCATCGCCCGGGGGAGGCCAGTTCGCCATCGTGGGGAGATGTGTGATGAGATACCCCCCTCCCCTGGGTGTATTTGGTTTATTTGATGTAGTTTGGGTTATGTAGCATGGGTGATGTAAAATTTGTATTTGTATTTGTATTTGGGCACGGGTGTTTCACAAATAGTTCACGTGCAGACTGCACCTGGACTCAACTAAATGATTTAACAAGCAATCGAGCCAGACACAGCTGCATAAAAGAGGCACAAATCTTTCAATCAGGGTACAATACTTTACAATACTTTATTTAGTGTTTGTTCTGTGTCTGTTTTGTTTGTTTGTTTTGGCCATCATGCCTTTTGTTTTGAAGTGTTTTGTTTATAATAAACTGCACATCAGTGCTTCATTCATACCTCAGTGCTGTGTGTGTGTGCCTCCTTCCTGGTTTGACGTCACCCGTAAGCCATCTTGTCACACTCCATTACCAAACGGGCAATTGACCAACATTTAAAAGCCCTTTGTGATAAGTTTCAGGACTACTTTTCAAGAAACCCTCATGATGAATATGGCTGGGTTGCTGAGCCTTTTGTCGTGGACGTAGCAAATCTCTTTGCCATACCAACTGGAGTCACAGCTCATCGATCTGTCGTGACCTCTCAATAAAAGTTACAACTTACCTCTGAAGAAGTTGTGGCTTCTTGCTGTAGGCAAATACCCAGAACCTTCTGGTAAGGCAATTTCAATCTTACTGCCATTCACCACCACCTATCTGTGTGAAGCATCATTTTCAAACAAAATACAGAAACAGGCTGCGTATAGGTAATGTTTAGTTACCTAATAATTAATTTGATAAAAGCAAGCATTTTAGCAACCTGTAAAACTACCAAAGCCTGAATGCTTATATAGTGTGCAGTGTAGTTACACATTAATGGAATGTTGCTTTTTGACTGGTTAAGAAGTATTTAAGTTAAAATACTGAATAGTGAATAATTCTGGGTCATGGGTTCATTATTCCTGTGTTCATTTGGGTTGCCAAACACTGCTGTAGGGTATACACCAGAGGTGAAGGTTTCTGTGATCTGGGCCACTGTCTGTAGCACATCTGTTCTTATCATGACTGCTTAATAATAGCAAAAGTACCCATAATTACACATGTTTAATACATTTTAAACTAAAAGGTAAAATATCAGTTTAAATGTCAATAGCATGTGATGACTGAAACAGAAAACGATGCAGAGTGAATCTAAACCATTAATCTAAAATTGATACAGTGAATCTGTGTATTGCTTTTTTTTATCTTTTCTCAGCCGATCAAATCAGTGTTTGGATGGATTTATTTATTTATTTTCTCTGAAAGAATATTAACATGCAAATTAAAAAGCCATACTGCACTGAGTTTATAAAAAGTACCCTATCACAAATTAATCAGATATACTTGAGTTAAACCTTGTGTAGCCCAAAGGGATTGAAACTGATTCTAATCTAATAACTTGGAAATGCATTGTGTTTATTCCTGTGTCTGTGAATTAATACATTTAAAGCTTTCCAGTGTGAGTGGAAAATGCCAGCTATCAGTATGCTAAGATTGGAGGTGCCGTGTCAGGAGACAGTCTCCCTGTACTGCTTGAAAAGCAAAGCCGTTTGTTTTCTATTCTCGAGAAGTGGTGTTTCTTATTCCAATGTTAAAATCAATAGCTGCATGTCAGTAGCAAATGAGATATCTGAATGTAGTAAAGACCTCAGTGCCATAAATGAGGCTTCATACTCCCCTGTGTATATGACATGCCTCATGTGATTTATTCAGAATCCGTCTGTAACTGCCTCAGCACAGACAGCAACAAGCCCAACTTACAGTAAATATACAGAACCTGATTAATATCTTTGCATAGGCACCACTTTACAGTATATTGAAAATAAACACACATATTCACCAGTCGTATACATGTAAGTCTACTTTAACAATGTACCACATTTCCACAGTCACTTGATTGGGAACTTTAGCATGTACATGTAAAATGACATGTTTACCCCAATGCTACTGGCCTGATTGACTGCTTTCCATATCCTGCTCTGTAGTCTAGCCAGGCTCTAAGCTCCTCAGAGCGCCTAAAGCTGTTCTCCTTCCTCCGCTCCCACAACCCACACAGTAACAAGAGTGAACCACTCCAGCTCCCACACTGCATTGTATTCAGCTGCCAGATCTGCAGCAGAAAAAATTACCCGACAAACTTGAGGAGCCATTTCAGTAAATAACTGTCTAGTTTACCTGCCTTTATTCCGTAATCCGTCATGATAAAAATCATTTTCTGATAGAGCTAGACTTTAAAAGTGGACTTTTCAGAATCTGTTAAAGGTGTTTAAAGCTCAACAAACAACCTGTAACACACTAGAAGACAGAATTGAGTATCTGCTACTTAATCTGGCTTAAAACCTTAAAAGCATGATATGTTCGGTAGCAAATCAAATAATATAACTAGTTGCTTGTGGTTATAGAACAGAACTTAAAACGTAAAACTTTTGTGTTATGCTTGAAAATAATGTCTACCGTAACCATGACCTTTAATGACCTACATGTGTATTATATCATTTTTCTATCACTGTTTTGTATATATTGTCATGTGCACTCTGAAGGTTTATTAGAATATGGATAGGAGATTTCCTGTAACCTGATTGGTCAATCAAGTGGGCTTAAATCCCGATTAAGCCCGTCCGAATGTTAGTATTCAAACTTTGTTTATTCACCGTTCCAAATCAATCTGCCTGAAAATCCATATACTGTATGATAAATAAGTAAATCGGTTAATAGCTCAGGATGAGCATTTAAAATCTTAAAATTCTATTTATAAACACAGACGTAAACCAACACAGTGTCTAACAAACAACCAATAACTAAAAACATGTATTTTAATATTTTCGGAGCACAAGCTATAAAAGAATGGTTACTTACTAAGCTTGACTATGAAGAGTGTGATGGGAACAGTAGTAGCTGGGTAGTAAAGAACAGCAACACTGCCTTCTAGACATTCTGCAACAACAGACTCTGAGTTAAACAGTCTTGAAGAAAAAAGAAACGAGACTGAAACTGTAGAACAAACACAGCGGGCTGTTCGGCTATTTAAAAGCTGGCTATCAGAAAGGAAAATAAATGACAACTTTGAAAATGAGACTCCACAACAACTAAATACTACACTAAGAGAATTCTATGCAACGGTAAGAACAGTTAATAAGGAGCAGTACATCATACAGAGTTCTATAGGAATAAGATCAGGGATAAATCGGCACCTTTAATAACCCTCCCTTCAGTAAAAACTGTAATATTCTGAACGACTATACAAGTTCCAGCAGTGTCCTGAAAGCAGTGATTAAGAAAATGAGGCATGCAGGCAAAGACAAAACAGCGCATCATGATGCATTAACAAAACAAGACCTTGACAAAATTAAATGTTCACTTTCTACAGATATTCCGAAAGGTCTGTTGTATACAGTCTGGTATAACATTCAGCTACATTTTGCTAACAGAGGCAGAGAGGGTCAGAGACTGCTACCACCTAAATCCTTTTCAATTATGCAAGATGAACAGGGGCTGAAATATGCCACTCTCTCCTTTAACAAAGAAACTAAAAATCACAAGCAAACCAGTGACCGCTTCAAGAGTAACTACCGTGGAAGGATGTACAAAACACAAAATAAAAATTGTCCAGTAAAAACCTTAATTAAATACATGAATAAATGCCCCGATGAAGCAACATGTTTTTATTTACAGCCTAAAATTAATTTATCGCCTGAAGAACTCTCTTCTACCGACATATGGTACCACCCACTTCCTCTTGGAAAAAACACCTTAGATAACATGATGCCAACATTAAGTAAATTGGCCAACCTGAGTAAAAGGTATACAAACCACTGCTTGCTGTCCACCGTAATACAACTATTATCTAATGCCGGTCTAGAATGCTGACGAATTATGGCAGTAACCGGACATAAAAATGAGTCTTCGATTAAAAGTTACTGGGCACCGGATGAAAAAAGAGACAAACCTGGTCTCGCATATTGACAGAAGGAGGAGAAAATGCTAATATTACAATACCATCACCTGATCTGAATTTTCCAAAAGAGACTTACAATCCATCGATATGACAGTTTCAAGAAATTAGCTTTCGTCCAGCATGTTTTCCAATATGCTGAGCAATTGTACCATTAATGGAAACATTCACATCAATAACTACTAAATAATTAAAGGCATCCGATTTAAAATGCAGGCCTATTTTACTAAAATGAATTTAAAAATAAGCTTACCTGTTTAACGTTCACTTCATTGTTGTTGTTGTTTTTCCTAGTACTTTATATAGTTTTGTTTTATTTGTAAGTTAGCCTATATCTCCCATGAAATATATGATGACTTCAGGTGTGGATGTTTCGCAAACAACCATCATCCAGTCACATTGGTGGAATGCCGCAGCCTGACAACAACTATTGTCCAATTACATTAAGCGGAATGCAGCAGCCTGGCGTAATTCTAAACAGACCGCAGAACAAAATGTAATCAGCTGCAACAAAACCTAGTTCTTGATAAAGTGATAAAGTCACAAAATACTATCATTTTTTTTTTTTTTTTTTTCATTTGTAACGTATCCATATTCTAATATCATTTGAGCCCTCAGGAGCAGGCTTAATCATGTGGTTATGCCCTTTTTGTTACGTTAATGCCCTCGCCTACGGCTCGGGTATGTAACTGCACGAGGTGGGCATTACCACACGATTAAGCTTGCTCCTTCGGGCTCAAATGCTTAATCAGTACAGTGGTAATTGAATAGTACTGCACAGCCCCTGCAATGCATGTGTACTAGCACTGTCTTTCATCCAAGATTACCAAATGAGGTGTGAAGTTGTAAGAAAAATATGTTTTTTATGCAGTCGAATTTCACCTAAGGGAGAAGTGATTGGATCGCCAGACCAAATGTTTCAAGCAGTGATTGCAATCAGGGAGCAATTACATGTGGACACTTTGAATTACTGTAGGTGACGAAGGCAGTGCTGGAGATTAGAGAATGGATTGTTTTTCAAGGTCGTCTCTTATGTCTGCTTTGACCGTTTCCTGTCCTATTCCCTGTAACCTCCTGAGAGCTTTCTACTGAATGCTGAGTTGCTGTGCCTGCCAGAGTAGGTGCAGCTGTATTCTGTGCTTTTGAGTTTTAGACTGGCAGATCTTTTTTTACAAAAGTCCATTCAGGCATGGATTCGATTTCAACATGCTATACTGAAGCTCTCTTAACTCACAAAATCAGGACCCCCACCCCACCCCACCCCCCTAGTTTTGTATTGCTGTTCATTAAAACAATAACAAAATCCTCTATGTATGTTGCACTTACATTTTGCATGATCTTGGGGCTTCAGAATCAGGGCTATTGTCTGGATATTTATAATTGGTCTGTTCAGTTGATATATGTATTTATGATTGATGTATCTTGTTGTTGTTTAGATTCACTCTGTATCATTGATTGTTTCAGTCATTCTGAGAAATCTGTTGCCCAGTTGATTTATGATTCATGGTGTACGATTAAAAAGAGGTGGCATTATTTTGAAATATAATGCTGTGATACGGACAGCCCAGGACATGTCAAAGGTAACGCAATGGGTTTCTTATAAACTTTGCATTTTGTTCTGTAACACTTTAGCTACTGTGTAAATGAAGTCAGAGACACTTCATGTAAAGTGTTACTGAAAACAATGTAAGGATGCAATTGAGGCCCACTGTGTGAGGGAGTACAACTTTAATGAAACCAGTGCAGTAGACCAATACTACAGTATCCTGTTTTCAGCTCTCCTTATACTGTTTCTTTCAGAGGTGTATCAGTTTGTGCTAGAACTTAATACTTATAGAATGTATCAGAGTAGAAAAAGACTAACTGGTTCAGTATTGCTTAGTGATCAGACACTGTCTTAAGTTTGATAATGTTAATTTAGATTTCACAGATAAAAGCTGACCAGTTATGCTTTTCATAACCATTGGCGATTGGGCCACAGCATGATTGGGCCACAGCATGGCCACTTCGTAAACAGGCTTTTAAAGATCTCTTATGAACAGTTTATTAATGTATGTCTTGATTCATAGTTTGATAATGTATTCAGATTATAATGCGTACAACATATAATGATCCCTAATAATGTATCATTAACATAGTATTTTCCACTGTTGCAAGCTTTTACAGCATGCCCTTTGGTTTTAAATAAAATGAAAGTAATCCTAACTCTTGTTACATATGGCTAAACCCGGAGACATTAGCTCTTTTATCTAAAATCATTTAAAGCAGTGTCACAATGACTGCACAGCTAATCACAGCTCTGTATTGAGCGACAATGTATTAAGCTTTACCACAAGGCAACTGATGTTCAAGTGTACGCTTCTCATGTGCTTTGTTGTAATATAATTCTAAAGTCTTATTAAACCAGACTGATGGTAAAGCATTTCATTACTGAGGGACCAGAGTGATTATGTTCTAAGACAAATCAGTTTTGGGGGTGGGTGCCCCTAGCAAATAAATATACTGAATGATGCATTAACTAATAAAGCATCCAATGTACAAGTTTACCTTGCTAAATTTGCCCAGTAATTTTGCAGTTGGCTCTGTTTATGCTCATGCTTATGGTTTATATTATAGTTTTTACTCATAGGGACACCCCTGCTGGTTTGTGGGGGGTGGGGGGTGGAACAACGCAAACCATCTCACATGCAACAGTACCCTAAATGTTTACATATTTTCTAGGAATGCTGAACAGCTAGGGGTGAGGTATTTATTGCCCTTTTAACCCAAATCAGCCCCTTGATTACTAAACTTCATGGAACTGCTGAATAGCAGCACGTCCCATGAGTTGGGTAAAACAGGCAACACATGTCCCACCCCCAGCACAGCATGTTCTTTTACCACAGACTACTGCAGAAATGAATGGTGTACTGTCCCCTATAAAGGTTTACCATAGTGAAGCCATAGCAAAATGTAATAAAGCATAGTAAAGCATAAGTAAGCACTGTGAAAAACAGCAACATATGGTAAGCATATTACTAAACATGGCAAACCAAGCTAAACTATGGTAAATGCATAGTATGGCTATGGGAAAACCTTGGTAAACTGCAAAAGTACCATGCAAAAATACTGTGGTACATTTTTATAAGGAGTAATAACCAAGATTGGTTAAGTCTGTTTGTTTGCAAAAGTAGTTTACCCCCCATACAGTAATCAAATAAATGATCTGTGTGTTACTGTGGTCATATGGGTCAAAAATGTGAGATTTTGTATAATGCATTGTGCAGGATTTTTCTATTCCTTCTAAATAAACAAACAAAAGTAAATGTTTTAACAAAACAAACCACTCAAAACAAAAGGGCACGTTGGCCAAACAAATAAACAATAACAGTAACAAGTAGTATTGTGCTGGTGCAAAGCCAGCACGTCTAGCAATTGTTATCTCTATTTAATAATTTTACCTCCTAACTCTTCACTCGTTCTCCACCCTTGAACACCCTTCAAATAATGAGCTTGGAGTGGGTCTTTTATATATGTGGCTGGAGCCTTAATTACCTATTACCAATAAAAACAAGGGTCTGGGTCTAAATAGCCAACAATAATCATCAATGACCCACATAAGCTAGAGCAGTACAGTGAGCTTCTGGGCAATAAACACAACAATCCTGCCTACATGCTGGACCATAAATACATTACAGCATCATAATTCCAAATTCTTAACAACAATGATTTCCATTCTCCAATCCTGCAGTTGGCATTTCAAATACATGCTGCTTTCAACTGAGGTGGAGAAATCTGGGGTTGTACTTGTATTATCTTATACTTTGAAAGAAATATGTAGAACACCTAAAGCAACTGTGAATCTGCAAGCACCAATTTGCTTCGAGATGCGAGAAAAGAAAGATGAATTGGACAAGAATATTAAAATAACAGCAACTCGTGAACTAAGCTTTTAGCTACACAAAGAAAATATATCTTTATTTTGGTCTAACATTGTCAGTGCAGAGGGCTTTGAATTACATATATTAGGAAAATAACTGAGGTAGGAAAAATTATGTATTAATGTTCATAATGCAAAAACATGATATTTATAGACAGATTAGATCTACAGCTCCGGTTTGGTATTGGGACGAGAAAAGATTGGGTTTTACAGACTGGTTTCATGGTGCAGAAATTCCAGAAGTCTTCCAAAAGGGTGTGCACTTGTATCTACTTAACATTTGAGTTCAAGTCTGTATGCAGTATGCTCAGAGGTTATGATACCATGTTTGAGAAATTCCACCACAAAACCATAGTATGTGTTGTAAAAGGTGGCATAATCAATTGACCAGAACTATCTTTGTGTGTTTCATTGTAGACATTCCAACTGCTAGGCAATTTTGAAACCGAAGTCGATGAACAAAATATAAGTTGCTAGGCAGTATAACAGCACATAGGCCTCTAAGTTAAAGTTTAATATCTGGAGCTCATGTTTATGCCTGTTTCCTTATTTTTTGATATGCAGTACACCCTTAGACGAGTTACCAGAACCTGATTTTTTTATTGCGGTTCACCCATTATACTTGAACACTGTAGTGTTTAGAACAAGCTTCTTAACTTGCCAGTTCCGTTGTATCCCTGCAATATCATGTTCAAAATATCCACCAGTGTTTTTATATATTTATACATAGGATGTGAATTAATCAACAGGTTGTAATGCAAGGGATGATTTTATCTGTTACATTTACTGACGATATTCAGCTGAAGTTTAACCAAAAGCGCATCAGCAATGGTAAGTGTTCTGCATTGCTTTAACCTTAATATTAGAAAGTGTTTATTGTTACAATACTGCGATATGCAACGTAGTTTGCAAAAAGCAGTGATAAAGAAGCTATTTTGGTCCATCAAAAGACGTATGTTCACAACTCCACAACCTTATAATATCTGAAAATCAAAATGAGATCCTGATGCAGGCTGTTACTTTGTAGTTGTTTTCACTCATTTAGAATACTGTAAAACAAGAAAATTTCACAAGCAAGAAATGTTTGCTAATTTCGCGTTTATTAAAAATCTGCAAAATGAATGTGCTGTGAAATATATTATTCGTATATGTGTCGTACATTAAAAGAAAAAGTAGTGCAAACATTTAATGCAGCAAAAATGGACCTTAAAGGCCATTAGCAAAATTAAGTTGCTGCAAAAAAATAATCCTGTTTTACTGTAGTAATGGTTATGCATTTACCTCATCCCTAAAATGTTTTAATTGAGAGATGGATTCAAACCTATTATAACTACTGCGCTCAATTGTAGATTTCAGCACCTGGACAGCGTCAGTAAAGCCTATCATTGACAGGAAACTTCTGACAGATATTCTAATTGGTGCTGTTTCAATAGATAACTGTTTTTTGCTGCAGTACTGTATCAATAAGCACTTTCAAATATTAGGATTAAAGGATAAATGTTGGGATAGGTACTGCTTTTTGAGGTCAGTTGGAGATTGCAGAATTGTAACAATAAACATTTTCTTATAGGCCATTAAGGTTAAAGCGATATGAAACAATTTGTAATATTTAGAAAAAGTAATTACTTACCATTGCTGATGCACTCTCCCATAGAGCTTGGTGAAGCTTACAGTCTTATTACTACCGTGTAAGTGTGTGTAATAAGACTGTGACGTCACTGCTGTAATCGATTACAGGCCACGGCAGTGACGTCATCACCCTGTCAGAATTCTAAACAAACTGAGAACAAATGGCAGACTCAAGATTTCTAGCTGTCAATGAGGCTGAGGTGGATAGTTTTATTTATTATGAGAGACACAATACGTGCAAAACAACAGTTTCTCAAAAAAGGGGGAAGGGAAACGCTCCTCACTGGGCTGACTCTCTCACAGATGACAAAATAAATCTGCTGCTTGCTTCAGGAACAATCGGAATGGCAGACTTGGCAGCCCTCCTGAACATGGCATTTTTTTCTTGACTTCATTTTCGTGCTCTGGACCAAGGAGCAGCACTACCTCATTTCTCTGAATACCGACTCGCTCGGAAACGAGTTTCTAAAATATTCAGAGAGACAAACCAAGACGCAGTCTGAGGACAACACTGGAGGCATACGGTCTCTGAAACCAACAATGTACAGCAACACCGAAAACTGGCCCGGGACCCAATCAACGCGTACAAGCTCTACAGAGAGAACCGGATGCAGGAAATTACAATTCCGTATTCCCCTACTACCTTGCACCAAACTTGATGCTGAAAGCAAGAGGATGTCGCTATGGTTGAAAAATATGAGACTGGCTATAAACAAAATAAGGCAGATGATGCACAACATGCTAGCTCTCTGCAGATCTGCCAATATTTGTGTGCGTGTTCAGTAAATTACAACTTGCCATATATAAAAAATAATTAAGTATAGGTAAGTGTGTGTAATCAAGCCTTTTAAGGGTTTCTCTGGGATCTGGGTGAGGGACGCAACCTATGGTCTTGTGGCGTCTGATGTCCCATAACCTCGCGAAGCCCTTAACAGGCTTGATAAGGTGACACACAATGTTTAATATCATTAAAAGATGGCCTGACTAGAAAAAAAGTTTTAAGCATTATATAGTACCATAATTGCTGTGCATTACTGAAGATACTTTATGCAACCAAAAATCCATTGCATACATTTGAACATATACAGGCTAACTTCACTATAACAAACTCTTCTTATAACGACACTCATTTTTAACGATCCCAATAAAAAGAAAATGCAAATTAGCCCTATTAGAATGATCAAGATCTCAGTACTGGCTGACACCGAACTTTCTCCAGTGTCAAGTGTGTTATTCTCTCAGTGAAAACAAACACTATGGTTGACTAATTGTAGTACGAATCATGCATGACGAATGTAATCGTTGCCTGTCAGTCATCTTCACACAAACTGCAACCAGCCAACGGGCGTGAGGAGCAATCTCTGCTGGATAGTTTTTTCAAGAGAAAGGGCATGCAATTAAAATTATTCAGCATGTAAGTGTACATTCTTTCCTTTTTCATTTACTGTTTTCTTTTAAACACACCACTGGGGGGAATTAGTGTTGGTGTAATTTCTATGTGGAAACGGGTTTGTTTTGTGTGCTTTTTGGAGTTATGTTTGAACAAATGATTGTTTACAGATGAGCACTCGATTGAGACTTGCTGCCTGCCTGTCTTGCATGTGTCCTCTGTGCGTTACCATCGTTGGTAGCATCACATGACCCGTTTGTTTACTTTCTGTTTTGTGATTAATAAATCCTGCGCGCCTGTGCCGGCGTTTCAACTCCCACTCCTCTGTCTTGCCATGCGGTTACCCACACATGTGACACGAGTACCTTGTCACAATACTGTTTAAATTTTGATCAATTTGAAGGAATCTTCATAAAAGTACTATATATTGATATTCAATTCAAATTTGCCATTTTGTCATTATTATAGTGAACACCCTGATAACGAACATGTCTCCAGGTCTCAGGGGGGTTCGTTATAGTGAAGTTAGCCTGTATTTTAATGAAGAAATTAACAGAAACCACAAATTACAACAGACAGAAAAATGATAATTATGTAACTGTTCTTGTGTACATATATTCTTTATCTGCAATTATAGCTTAGTGGTATTATAGACGCAGAAAGATTACTTTAAGCAAATAAGGTGTTATGTTTATATCACAGTTTACATTGTGACCATATGCAGATAACTAAAGCTCCCATTCATCGTCTGATTACTGCAGTAACATTAAAAACATCAACATTTTCACAGGGGCATACAACCCCACCTCACCTTAAATTATTTTTTCCACAGCAACACCGAGTGCCCGGGTGATGTCGGGCAAACCTTTTTCTTTTTTTTCATTCTTTTTATGTATGAGACTGAGAATATTGAAAGATGTGAATAATTACAATTTCCATGGGCAACAAAACTGCTAATATGCTCATTCAGGCACCAGGGATGCTTGCAGTTTTCCTTCTGTAAGCTTAATAACTTGGTTTTGTGTCTAATAATTTATGCAGATCCATGGCCTCTTTTTCTCCCTGGCTGACTGACATTTCTTCTATGTCATTTCAGGAGTACTCTGGAACCTATCCTCATGTGATGCACTGAAGATGCCAATCATCCAGGATGCCCTTGCTGTACTGACAAATGCCGTGATAATCCCCCACTCCGGCTGGGACACCACTCCACACCAGGAGGATCGCAAACTGCAGCTCCATTCATCACAGGTGCTGCGCAACGCCACAGGGTGCCTGAGGTCAGTCTCAAAACTTTTTTTTTTTTTTTTTTTTATAAATTTAGTCGTTGCCAATTATTTTTATTATTTTCTCCCAATTTAGAATGGCCAATTATTTTTTAAGCTCAGCTCACCACTACCACCCCTGCGCTGACTCGGGAGGGCGAAGACAAACACACGCTGTCCTCCGAAGCGTGTGCCGTCAGCCGACCGCTTTTTTTCACACTGCGGAATCACCATGCAGCCACCCAAGAGCTACAGCGTCGGAGGACAACGCAGCTCTCGGGCAGCTTACAGGCAAGCCCGCAGGCGCCCAGTCAGACTACAGGGGTCGCTGGTGCGCGGTGAGCCGAGGACACCCTGGCCGACCTAACCCTCCCTCCCCCCGGGCGACGCTTTGCCAATTGTGCTCCGCCCCCTGGGAGCTCCCGTCCACGGTTGGCTGTGGAATAGCCTGGACTCGAACTCGCGACGTCCAGACTATAGAGCGCATCCTGCACTCCACGTGGAGCGCCTTTACTGGATGCGCGACTCGGGAGCCCCAATCAGTCTCAAAATTTAAGCTCTGTTATAGTTACAACACTTTGTAACAGCAATGGTCTGCACAGGGTCCTACCCATCTAATCCAGACATTGCTGGTTATATTTTTAAAGTTAATAAAACCAAGTTCTTGATTGATTGTTTATTTTTTTTAACCAATATCTGGATCAAGGCATCAAAGAGAAAAGATCCTGATTCAAATTATGTATCAAATGCCCGAACTCCTTGCCCTTTTATTCAATATGGTCTATCATACAGTATATTGTTATGTTAACCTGTTTAAAAAAAAAATGATTGGGTAATAAATGCCCTATATTCCCAGTTACCAGCTTCTTATTTCTAGTAGTTAAGCCTTACTGCACTTGCCCTTTTGGGTTTCATCAGTCAAAAAGGCGAAGCTCTCACAGCACCAAAGTGTCAATACCATTATTTGTATCTACCTATTCTAACCCACTCTCACTGACAAGACCCAACCTAATCCATTCAGCCACTCTGCTATGCAACCCATATGTTCAGTCAAGGGGACAGTAAAATAACAGGAACCCATTCCAATTGCTACCAGTGTGGCAGTGCACTCCCTGTATGTTTGACTGAAAACACCATAGGGAGTACCCTCCTGAGGTCAGCTTTTTGATAAGAAGTTAAGGAACAATTTCCAGTTCAATACACGCTCAGACAACAGAACATGACTGGTTAAAGCAATATATTAGGTCTGACTCACAGCTGACCTAGTATAGGAATCTTCCATCTAACATGAACATACCTGTCTTTTATTCTTAAAAGAAAAAAAAAAAAAAACTGTTAAGACTGGCTTTACTCACAACCTTTGCAGCAGGTTTCACAATGTGAATGCGGTGCTTTTCTGGGCTCATTTCAACCAACTGTGGTGCTTTTAGTCACAGTTCCTGCACTACAGAATTGGCGTTTAACTTGAATGTAAACTGCAGAGTTTAACAGTCTTTAGTTGCTGCCTCCATTCATGTTGCATTATTAGGTTCTAATACTGTAAAATAGTGTCTATTAGACAATGTATTCAATAAATCTGCTCACACTTAATAACAATAAATAAATAATAACAATATATCTGAAATCATACAGGGAAATAGGTTGTATGCTTTTTTTCCCCACATAATAGGTGCGTGTTTCTTTTAAAAAATGTATCCAGAGTTCCAATTGTATTGTGAGAACATAATAATATACATGTCAGTAATATGTCCACAATTGATAAACCTCAAACGAGTGAAAGACGGTTGGTTGCAATGCAAGAATAGCCCCAGATGGAACTTGAACATAAGGACTGGAGCAAAGTAGACTGGCTACTGATTGGTCTGGATCTTAGCCCACATATACCGGGCCGCCTGTTGTTCTCTGCTGGGAAGCCTGTCAAGCAGCATGCATCCTGCCTGGCTTATGTGGCTATTTGCTGGGCTTGGCCTTAAACCATCATCTTTTAAAAATAATATTTCTCTTCATTTGGACTAGCTTTGAACTTTCAAGGAGGTCCTGGCTACTGTATATGGTTGTGAGAATTAAAGACTTGCTCAGCAGTTTAAGTGTACTGTAAAAAAAACCATGATACACGGAATACATTATTTTAAAGAAAGCGTTTTAACTACAGTGTTAGGAAAACAAGTATTCATTTATTTTTCTTATTTTATTTTATTTTTTTGTCAGATGGTTGTGGGTACCACAGTTCTTAAAATATATTGCATATTCACAATTTAATTTGTATGCACAAGACAGAATCGTATTTGAAACATGGTTGTGCTTATGAGTTTGCTTGAATGAATGTGGCTAGTCCAGTATGCATGTACTGCACACAGTGTTGGAATTCAGAGCAGAACCACATAATTACAGTTGCTGCTAATCCAGACTTATATTTTGAACCAATGAAATAATGAGGGTATTTTTCCTCGTGTAATTTCTCCCCTGCTGATGGGTAGCAAAAATATTTAATAAATGAGAAATGACTTACAAAAAACAGTCCCTCAGCATTTTGGCAGTAACCTTTGTATTGTGCAGAAGCAGTATATGAGTGAAGACCAGCCACCCCCAGGGAGAAGGCCAGCTTTGAAATGCAGGCTGTGCAGTGGAAGATGATTAAAAAATATCGACAGACTGATAGGTGTAATGATTATGCTATACAGGTGAACAGAGAGAAATTGTTAAGGAGGTAAGAATCCAGACCAGCTTTGCCAGGAAAAGCTATTTCTAGAATTCCAGCAAGAATTGTATTCAGACTTTGAAAGTCAAACATGGAATTAGTAATAGCTAAACCTTCAGATTTCTACTCCTATAATCATGTTGCTGCCTCTTCTATAATCATACAGAAACTGTGTTGGCTCTTATATAGAAAACTAGAACTCTGATAATGGACACACAAAAGAGAAGCAGGGATAAGGTATTCTTGCTCATTCAGTGGTGAAGATACTAGCTCAAGTATGCTATATTTTTTCCTAAAGATAACAATATTGAAAAAAGGAATCTCTTGCATCAGAACTTTGACTCATTTCTGTAAATAAGAATATTCTCAGGAGGACCCAATCAGAGTCAGTGAGGCAAGTGACACTGAAGATAAACTACCCCCAGATGGAAGCTTGACCACTGCAAATCATTTCAGAGAGCAGAAATAAAATTGTATTAAACCCCAAAGCTCAAAGGAGAGAACAATCTACAGACAGATGGATCACTCACCTTCCAGGCATTCTAAATGATACTACAGCTTTAGCTGTAATAATGTCCACATTAAGCGAATGTGTAGTCTGCAACCGTCCTGCTGTATGTCTTTAGGATTTAAATGCAATAAAAGGCTCAGACTCAAAATTATTTTACATCAATATGCCATTAAGACAAATATATGGTTCATGAGAGTCTGTGAAATTTTAAACATTGTATCTACTCAAGGTCTCAAAAGACTAAACATGTGATTATAGGATTCTGAAAAGTATTACATATCTTTAAAAGTATAATCTAAAAACATAACTTGTGACAGCCCTGGATAGATAGGAACAGAGAACCGCAAGTTTGATAGATGGTGTTTTCATCACTTCAGCTGAGGGTTGTGGAGACGTGCCAGCAGGATAAGCATGTTGAAGCTGGTATCTAACCCCAAGTGTTGTTGAATAAACAATTACTAGATGTATCTTCTTGAACTATTATTGAGTAGAATAACCTATTCTTTTAACTAATGTCCTGGAAGAAATCATGAATCGACAATCAAGTAGAGACAAAGACATGAGAGCCATGGAGAGAAATCTTCATGTTAGGAATCTGTTTGACTTTAAAAAAGCCCACATATACAGAGCTCCCTCACTATAACACGGGTCTTGGGGGGACACACAATATGAGCGTTATAACCAAGAGCATTATAAACGGGTAGGGAGTGGGGCCGCGGGACACATAACAACACACATCTGACTAAAATACAAAATAAAATAACTCCCTCTCTATAATGCAAATATAGTGAAGCAAAATTTAACTTTCTGTGAATTAACCATGCATAAAGCACCATGTAATCAATGTTACATTTCTTTACAAAAAAACAAAGAGGTAACATTCCCACTCGTGGATCATTTTAATTAGCAGTTTTTAAACTATAAATAGCCTGGCTGAACGGCGGCAGACAAGCAAACCAAGTGCGAGAAGGAAAGCGAGTCGGGCGAGGGAAAGAGGGAATGGGCTCGCTCCAGGTTCGGCTGCTGGAGTGGGGCTGGAGCGTCTCGTCTCCCGGAGAAAGCCGAAGCTCCTCTCGAAGCAAAAAAGTAAATACATTAGGAAAAATAACCACATAATAGGCCTAATATTTATTTAGTTATAAAACGAATGCTGAATAAGATGTCTGTGTTATGAAGTACCAGCGCAGCTTTTCTTCAGTTCAGATACTGTATCAAAAGGGAGAGAGAGAAACGGAAGTTAGTTGTTTACAGTTTGAACAACACTGGTACTGTATTTACTGTAGAAATATTGCATGAATCACTAGTATAGGGAATTGGGGGACATGCTGTAGGAGCATTATATCCGAGGTGTGTTATAACCGAGAGCCTTATAGTGAGGGAATACTGTCATACTAATGTATGTACTTGATCACGGCATACTGAAGATGTGCAAGACGGGTGGCCTGTAGTCAGTCAACTGTGTGATTAGTTGTAAGGGGGCATGTGGTGTAGACAGATCCAAAAAAATCCATCAAATGTAAGCCTCCCTGGAATGGTCATCGAGCTGCTTGTTTAATACCCTTATTTTCTGGTATCTCTGTATGGTTAATTCAGAAAAAGAGAGGTATGGATTGCTTAAAGGATCTGCTGCTAGAGCAATGTGGAAATGCAATTCCAACAGTTGAAAAAAGTCCATCCAGTAGTTAAGGTTCACTGGTCTCTGCAGTGAAACAAATGAGGGTCTAAATCTGTGACAGTTAAAAATGTGAATGAGGTGACGTATCCTTCTTAACAACCCAAGTGGAAAACTACAAAGGTTGCTGCAGGAGAAAACATCAGACATACAATTAATTATATGGGATAAACAGTTTGATAATACTTTGGTCAGGAGCAGTGTGATAGGTTCTCCAAAAGACTGCAGATTGTATATCAAATTACACAATTAGTTAGGGGGTAGAGGCTGACTGTTGTTATACGTCATTTGTAACTCATACACAGTATATCATCCACAACTCTAAACAGCCCATCATAAGAAGAGAAACAGCAGGGAAACATTTTGGCAAGTGACACTGACAAAGGCAGTAGTCAAAACATGTGTCTACTTGACTGAATTTCTTGTAGTTTTTACTCAGTGATGGGCACATGCTTTGTAAGGATGATGTCCTCAGTTTGTAGTTCAAAGACCTTGACATAGGGAAATTATGCTTGGATATCGCAGGAAGCCACAGATGGTAAATTGAAGTTTATTGTTGATTGCTGAAGGTGATTATGATTGGATTGCACTGACGATGGAGGGGCTGACCTGATGTGGTGCCATCACTGACTACAAAACATTTATTGCTGGAGTGTATTTCTGCTGGAAGGTAACTCCAATTTGGTGCCCAAATCTTCCGCCAGAAGATCCTGCTGTGTAGTACTTAGTTTTGGTGATGTAACTCATCTAGTAATTGCTGGACGTGCTGAAAGCTGGCCTTGATGGAAGTGCTAAATCACTTAACTGGACTGTGTTGTTGTTTAGAGACAGATAAGAAGGAATCTATGAAAAAGACCTAGGAGTTTACTCAGAAATGCCTTCATTTAGACAATGTGGGGAAGCTATAAAAAAAAGGCCAACAAGATGCTCGGATATATTGTGAAAAGTGTTGAATTTAAATAAAGGAAAGTAATGTTAAAATCTTACAATGCATTAGTAAGACCTCATATAGAATATTGTGTTCAATTCTGGTCATCTTGTTACACAAAGGATATTGCTGCTGTAGAAAGAGTGCAAAGAAGAGCGACCAGAATTATCCTGGGTTTAAAAGGCATGTTGTATGCAGACAGGCTAAAAGAATTGAATCTATTCAGTCTTAAACAAAGAAGACTATGCGGTGATCTGATTGAAGCATTCAGAATTCTAAAAGGTATTGACAATGTCGACCCAGGGGACTTTTTCGACCTGAAAAAAGAAACAAGGACCAGGGGGTGACATATGGAGATTAGATAAAGGGGCATTCAGAACAGAAAATAGGAGGCACTTTTTTACACAGAGAATTGTGAGGATCTGGAACCAACTCCCCAGTAATGTTGTTGAAGCTGACACCCAGGGATCCTTCAAGAAGCTGCTTGATGAGATTCTGGGATCAATAAGCTACTATCAACCAAACGAGCAAGATGGGCCGAATGACCTCCTCTCGTTTGTAAACTTTCTTATGTTCTTATGTTCTTATGATAAGTTCATGCATCATTTTCTAGGAGAGAGTTTACTGAAAAGCTAATTGCCAGTGTATTTCTGTGCTGGTCCTCAGGTGCATCTAAATACAAAATGAAGAAATGGACATTGCTGAAAAGTTGGCATTAAGGCACTGTTTTTCTCGTACCAAATCCTTTGATTGATACATACAGATTATTCAAGGTACATTTTAAGACATTGCAGATCATATGATTGATATTAAAATATTAAAACAAATTATTATTTTTTTAAATCCCTGTTTCTTAGCCCATCTTGTTCTTCATGAGTGGGTGTGATGGGGCACTACACCTACTATACATGGCTTTACTCTGCTTTGCTAGTCTACCTTCTTACCATAGTTATGCAGTAAACCATTGTGCGGTTGACCTTAATTAGTAATGCTGGACAGAAATCTAATAATGCTTTCAAATGTATCAAGTAACTCACTGTTTTGACTTCATTGATCTTTAGGATAATGGTCTTTGAAGACCAATTATTTATTTTTTCCAGGGCTACCTGAATGTGCTAGAATTAGGCACAGTTAAAGCACACTCCATTTCAACAGAGGACTGAATTTGATGAGAGGGTGGTAAAAGCATCAAATCAATTCATTCTATTCTTCTAGTTTTCTGATAGTACTGTATAATAATGCAGCCCTCCAATAATACATGTAAGTGCAATAATGAAGAAGTGAACTGTGTATCTAACCTTGTTTTGTGAATGGATAATTTGCATGCCACAGCGCTTAAACCCTTCACATTAAAATTCATCTCACTGATTTAATCTGCCTATTTACTTGAACCAAACAGTCAAATATATAAATACTCAGCACCCTGATACATATTAAAAGGCTTCCCAGTTTTGTTTCAGACAATAACTTACCATTGGCAGTCAATTAGGGTATTAACATGTTTCAAGTGATCAACAGCATCGCTAGAATTCCTTTGTGGCAAGAATTAAAAACATATCTCAGAATTCTAATCACCTAACTTAAACAATATTTGCCTTGGGTCACAAACTGATGTGGGTTTATTCCAGTCACACCAGAATCACTTTATTGACAATCAGTACGTTTACATGACAAAGCATTTTCCGAAAACAGTCATAAACAAAAATACATTTCAAGTACAAGTATTAATACAATTAAGAGCAAGTTAAAATATAATGACTTCGGTTCTAGCAAGTACAAGTATAAATACGATTCAATAACGGAGCAAACGGATCCATGCAGACTGACTACATGTTGTTATTATTTTCTCTGTTTTCTAAAACCACGTGCAGGAATGAAGGTCAAAGTTTGCACATGTGCAGTACGCTATCAGAATAAGTTTTCCGAAAAGTGCGTTTACATGATATACATTTGGTTCATTTTCGGAATTGAATCAGAAATTTCTAGGTGCTGTTTTCCGAAAACTGACCTAAGGAATATTCCGATACATTTTCCGAAAACTGTGTTTACATGACTTTTGATATCGGAATTAGTTTTTCTGAAAACTTAGTTTTCCGAAAAAATATCGGAATTCTTATGCTCATGTAAACGCACTGACTGATAAACAACAGTGTAGTGAGTGTTTTTAAACAATAAGTGTTGTTTTTTAATCAGGTGACAAGCATTTATATAGTTTCCTCTAGATATAATTTAAAAATGGCTGCATGAGGCACATGTATGGATTGTTTTGTTTAAGGTATTCAATATATTACAGTGTCTCAAAAGGTGTCTTGTGGATCAGCAGGGTGTTCATAGTTTGTGTATCTGGGTTATACAGTTGAGTAAGTTATTTGACAAAGAGCTTATGTAAAAGTGTATGGATATATGAAATGCAGAGAAAGACAGTATCTAAGGATATAGTCTAGTCTGGGCAGAGAGTTGTTTTCCTGATCATGTTTAAATATGTAAGTGAACAAAGTCCAAAAACAAGTTTATTTGGCAGTGAAATGCAGTTATTGTGATATCTGCAAGAGTGATACTCTTTGCATTTGTCATTTCAGCGTCTTTATTTGTTTCCTTCACTGTCTGTACCTGTGGAACAAGAATCCAAAATGTAAAGATGGCTTCTGCAATTAGTTACATCTAAAAAAACATTATGACCCAAATCAGATATGTTTCATAGTTATTAAAAATGTATTACATTAAAGAAATGCTAAGGGGGGGCAAGTGCTGACAGTAGTAAAGTGAATGAGAGTAAGGACAATTGAATGACTTAACCAGCAGTCTCGTTTTATAGGGATTCTTTATTGAAAAAGAATATTAATCTCTGCCAGACCCCCTCCAGAGGAGCACAGATTGACTGCAGGTTTCTTTTAGCCACTGTTATCATGATAAAGAGGAATCAAAGCTGCATGCAGATTAACAAGTACTGATCATATGACAGACAGCATGGCCTGAGCAACAGCATTCTTCTAAGCAACAACCATTTGTTAAATTTTTTTTTTTTTTTTTTAATGGACCATGAAAAATATAAACTATCATGCTGAGAACGGTGGTTCCACATTTTAATTCAGCAATATGTAAACCCATCATAAATCACAGCAGACTTCTCTCTAATAAATGTATTGGACAATGACATCTAGGATTCTCATGAGAAACCAGTTAAAATCTGTGTTTGTTTATGGCTTTTTTTAAACCAATTGTTGTGGCATTAGGGGAAAACATGGAGAAACTGCAAACTGCAATGCAAATTCTTTAATCACCTTTCTCGTGGCAAGTAAACTGTGAATATTAAACAAGTTGGAAGCTCATAATTTAATAAAGCAAAGGCATTTGCTGCATTTCTAATCATGGTAAATACATCAGAGGATGGTTCAGCGTCTTGCTTTGTGATGCCTGTACAATGTGTCATCTCACATGAAACAGACAAGCACTGTATTAGTTAAAATTGCGTTGTTCTTCCATGACAGCTTCCCTCCCTGTACACAGAGCAGCTCAGATATTCAAAAGCTGTGATTACAATACTGTAGCACTTGATTTATTTAACTATCATTTTGATGGAGTACCAATTTACTGATAGAGCTTGCTCAATGATCAAAACCCCTTCATCAATATTCTAGGATCATACAATTATTTAATAAAGCTGTGTATAAGAAGAGAACAATAGTCCTCCACAAGAGCTGTCTTTTCACTTGACTGTCTTCATAAAGTATTTAGGTTTGAAAGCCCTTATAAGAAAAGGAATCTTTAGACACTGCAATACAATGGGTAAGTAGGTATGGAGGTATGGAAGTATGGGGGGGGGCAGTCATATTCATCTGAATTTGTTAGAAAAATAAACCATACGATGTGTCTAACATTAGGGTCACGTTATTCACCAGTTGGACAGGGATTCCAGTATATTCACACTTGGCCATACTGACTTTGCAGTGTTTGTCACAGCTTGATGTGCTCTGCGCATAGTGAAATGGAAGATGTAATGTATGCAGTAGATTTGAGGATAGATGCTGTGAAGGTTAATCGAATGTTACATCATTTAAATATTGCATTTAAAATATATTGTCTCAGTAGAAATACGGTAGTTTTAATTTCACATTACACAAGATGTGATGCAGCAAAACATGAATCCCCATCCCTTTGAAACTTTCAGAAAGATTCCTCTGACCTTATTCTTTAATTTGGCATAAGCAATAAAACCCTCATCAATGGTCAATACAGTCTGGTTGCTGACCCTGGTAGGAAAGGAAGAGAGTATCAAGGCAGTACCCTGTATCTCCACTTGTCACACTTACATTTTTTTGTGGAAAACCGCTTAAGAAAAGAAACTTGGTGTTCACATTATTTAGCATAAGTCACTAAGAGTATCAGATTGTGGGGAAATAAGGTGGTGTCTCTCCGTTTGTACATCTGTCTGTCTATATGTTACCCTTACATTTTTACAAGTATCTTGAGAACAAAAGAAATAATTCCACATAGTTAAATATTGGTTAAATATTGTTTACCATGATAATAACACCTAATTTGCTTACCTCTAGGTCATAAATACCACTTATACAATTTTCATTAAACTATTAATTGCCATTTCTTAGTCTGTACTATTCTGTATACACTGTTGATGTGCGTCATGCTCGTCTTTTTTTTTTTTTTAAATCATACTGGTAGCTCTAAATTTGGATTTATAGCCATAGCAAGAATATATGTTACTGACATACTTTTTTTTACAGTTTATTGTTTTATCCTTTTCAATGTTTTGCTTTCCTTTGGTTTTACTTTATTAAAGCTAGAAACTCTATCTGGATGTCCCACATCCATCTACTGTGTGGGAGTGCCCTGCCACGGAGCTTCCAGATTGTAGGAGGAAAGTTCTGAGGTTTCTGAATTGTAACGAAAGATTTTCAAACCTTAAAGTAGCTTTATGCCACCTAGTGCTCTCAGCTCCTCAGTTGATACTTTTTGTCGTTTCGTGGAAAGAGATACTAATTTTTAGTTTTCTTCACGTTTAATAATGTATTCTAGATTTTGGAGAGGACAGTAAGAAAAATAATTGTTTAAATAAAAATGAATTAGATTTTTTACTACAACTTCACCCAAAACAAGCTGTGTTTTATATATTAGTAAAAATAAATAAAGATATGGTTAATCCAGCTGGAAATGATTCTCTTATTGAACCAATTTCCCAATTTGTTTTATTTTATTAAGCCTTTTGTACAACATTTGCCTTTTTATATCAGAGACACTACTCATTTTCTGAATCACATGTATTAGTTTCTAAATTTGGTTTATGTTTAACCACTACTTTGTACACGAAAGACACAGATAGGAATAATTTGTTGAATGCAAAGAGTTTTCATACACCTGTTTTTAAAACTGAATTTACCATTTAGTCAACTATTAAGGATTCGACGAATATACGATTCAGAAAATGAGTTCGAGGTTCATGCCAAAGAATTATGTGACAGGTTTTGAGCTAACGGATACACAGATGCAATAATTACTCAAGAACATTCTGTTACTTTTGTTTCCACCTTTTCTTCAATTTCTCATGAAGTTAAAAATATTGTCAATTCACATTGGCATATATTGACAAAGTGGGTCATTTATTTACACATTCTCCTCTTTATGCTTATAAAAGGCCCAGCAATCTGAGAGGCCAGCTGGTGAGAGCTGATGCATATGTACCTCCACAACATTTTATGTCTCGCATTCCATCTGGGTATTTTCCTTGTCACAATTGAGCAAACTGTAATCCTATGATTAATGGTGGTTATTTTACTCATCCTCATTCTGGTAAGAAATATTATGTTAAGGGACGTATTACATGTATGACTAACTACATTGTTTATTTGTTGAAATGTCCATGTGGGCTATGTTACATTGGTAAACCATTGGAGAATTAAAAACTAGAATTTATGAGCATAAGAGTACAATACGTAATGGAGATCAATGTTCACCTGTTGCAAGACACTTTAGTGAACACAATCATGAAGTTTGCTCTCTCAGATTTCTGGGCATTGAAATGGTTAAAAATCCTAGATGGGTGGAGATTGATCGAAATAATTATTGCTGCAAAGAGAAGCTTATTGGATTCACACACTTAAAAATCAGGCACCATTTGGTATGAATGAAGAATTGTTCTTATCAGTGTTTCTGTTATTTATTTTATTTATTTTTTATTTGCATTTTTATATGTTTACAAGCAGATGTACAGCAAAGTTTCTGAATTGGTTTTCTAATCAAATCGATTTGTGTGATATTTACTGACACTTTAATAATGGTTATTGAAACTGTTTTAATTTGATGAATGATTCTCCTATTTGATCTTCTGTAACAATGGTGTGAATTATCCAATATATGTTTTAGCCGTAAAACAAAATATAAAGATCTTTAAAAGTGCTAGTTGAATGTGATTTAAGGTTGTTGTAATTATATTATTAAGGAAATTGTTTTCACTAAATACACTTTAATAGCCTAATGGCAGGAGGCAGTGTAGTCCAGTGGCAGAGGTGGGATTTGAACACCAGTTCAAATCCCACCTCTGCCACTGACTGACTCACTGTGTGACCCTGAGCAAGTCACTTAACCTCCTTGTGCTCCATCCTGCAGATGAGATGTTAAATCAATGTCCTGTTGTAAGTGACTCTATATAATGCACAGTTCAAATGAAAGTTGCTATATAAAAATAAAGATTATTATTATTATTATTATTATTATTATTATTATTATTATTATTATTATTAATTGGTATTGCATTTTCACGCTCTTTTTAAAAAAAACTAACACCTGTTTGTCGTTAAGCTTATAAAAGAGAGTCTATGCTCATTATGTATATGCACTGATGAAGGCTTGATTGCCACAACGCGTGTGTTTGTTATGTTTCTGCCATTATTATTATTATTTTTTTTTTCTTTAATTAAAAAAGTTATTCTATAAGGAGTGCTGGCTTCTTTCCACTTTTTTTGTAATAGTACCCTGTATGCCAATTATTAGTACCCGGGTGATCATGCAGTCTGCCAGCAAGCATATAAAAACACTGCACAAAAACACTGCACAAGGAGATTTGATCTTATCCTACCTGCTGGGGCCGGCCGGAATCAGTAACGACAGTGTATCACACAACCCTGCCCCTTAAATAAGGGCTCTGTGTTTTTCACACAGACGTAAGCTAGAAATATTAAATCCCGCTCTATCACTTCTAATCTCCCGGCAGGTTATAGCTAACCTTGAATAGTTAATGAGTTTCATGCTGATTTAATGCATGTATGACTAATTTATCTTCTGTCGGTCTCAATAAATTTGATAAAATCAATTAGGATGTTTTATTATTTAATTACTTAACATATAAATTGATTTTTTTAATTTATTTTTTTATCAAGCAAAGCATTAAAATGGACATTGCTGTGGCGTTTCTTGCTTTTCTATCAGTAACACAGATAATTATTAAGGTGATCTACTGTTTGCCCCGCATGGATCAAAAGATATGCCCGACTCTCATCAGCCTGCCAAAACGTTTATTGATTAGGGATTTAAAAACTACATGCATGTGTCTGTTTTATACTTATACTTTAGAATAAGTGCAACCTATTTTTTTATTCACAGTGCCCTCATTCTCCCACGGGGGATTTCTGTTGTCAGATAAGAGTGATAAGAGTGAGATATAAAAAAATTTAAAAAAACAGAGTGGACACACCTTATATTCAAGACCAGAAAGAACAGACCAACAACAGTTAGGTGACTAAAACAAGCTAAAAAAAACATAAAATACAAATATGTCTTCGTTCTGATAATGCAAAACATGCTTGTTTGTTTAATCGATTGACTTTCCTTTTTTTGAATATATGTCCGTAGCACTCGTAGAAAAACTTTGTCATTCAAGGATGTGTCATCTTGCTGCTGTACATAATCAAGCAGTGTTTCAACACAGGTGAGGGGTGTACTGTGAGATCTTCGATGCTGTGGAATCAAGTCGTCCCCCTCCCCTTCGCTTTCACGCGACTCTGTTATCTGTCCATGGACACGTTTCACAATGTCATTGCCAGTAAGCAACTCATGTCCAGGTTCACCGCCTCCCATTTGCTCCACAATTTCTGCTAGGCTTGCTGCTGAGATTTCTTCCTCGTCGAACTCTTTCTCATCGCTTTCCTGTGGAAAGATTTTTCTCCATGATCTGATCAGCGTAACTGGTTTCACTTCATTCCATATGCTAGTCACTTCATAAATCGCATCCAGAACTGTCAGCGTCTTCCAAAAAGATTTTAAATCATTTCCTTTGTTAACATGCTTTTCTAACAGTCCAGCTCGATAATTCCTCTTAATGCATGCAGTCACTGCCTAGTCCATAGGTCTCATTTGCTGGTAAATATTTTACAAAAATTTTGCCATCTTCTGATTTGAGAATGAGAAGGGGCATTATCCTCTGGTAAGCATTTTGATCGCAGGTGCTCTCTGACCCGGGGAACAAATTTCTTATCAAACCATTCTTTAAAAATGTCACGGTCCATCCAGCACCTTTCTGATTAAAATAATAAACATGCATATTAGAGACTTCAGTTCCTTTTAAATGAATGTGTTTTTTTCACTTTGCCAATTACACAAAGTTTGAGTTTATGTGAACTGGTCACATTTGCACAACACAAGTGTTAGCCTTTCTTTACTAGACTTGTGGCCAGGAGCATGGCGTTCGGTTTCAAATGCTATGGTCTTGTCAGTAAGCATTTCCAACAGTTTGGTTTCATCTGGATTGTAAATTTGTTCTGGTTGGAACCCTTCTTTTTCAATTAATTTGATTAAATCCTCACGGAAGTTATCAGTAGCTGACTGGTCTGTTCTTAACTTTTCCCCTTGAATGGTAATCTCGCAAAAGCCGTGTCATTTTTTAAACCGAGTCAGCCATCCAGATGAAACATTAAAATTACCCTCCGTTCCTAGAAGATCAACAAAAAAAAACGGCTTGTTTAGCACAAATTAGTCCAGACACTGGTGTACCTTCAGCTCTCCGAGTTCCGATAAGACAAACCGCTGGAAGATGAGCTATTCACATAGGAAATCAACTCCTCCTTCCTTCTTTTTTAAATCACGAACCGTCTGCTCACCAGTTCCATATTTCAATGAAAGTTGTTTTAAGTACTACCTTTTCACAGCTTCTCAATAATTTCATTTTTTTTGTTCCAGTCGTCAAAACTACGCATTTACTTTTACTTGGAGACATATTTGCGCTCACAACAGCATTCAGTGATTAACCTTGACCTAATAATTGAACCAGTGCATGTGTAATTGTTTTTTCTGCAAGCACGGTTGATCTGCAAACAGGAAAAACCTGCCCACGGTTAATCGAGAGTTGACTGTATTTATTCCGGTTCGCTTTGCGGTCCTCTTGTCCAAACTGCATGAAATGACAACTCTTATATGATAAGCGACACCCAACACATGATGTATTAACGTACTGTATATATCCATGCTTGATTGGTAAATATGTCCAACCTCACTTAAATCACAAACACAAATATAAAAATTGCCATTATCACATATAGCACAGTGAGATATATAGCAATTCATGATTTTTTTTTTTAACATTGAAACAGACAGTGAACAACAGTGAAACAATTAAGAAAAGCATCCTTGAATTAGGGGTTTCCTTAGAAAGGTAACGTGATGCAGGTACCCATTTTGTGTCCTTTTATTTTTTTTGAGGTCTTTATATTAAGTATCTGCTCAGTAACATTGCTATTCATGGTGAATTTGATCTTCTTCTTGAAACCTTATCCAAATTAAATTCAAAGGCCGAGTCAGTCAGTGTTTAACAGCCTGTCAGCCTCTTACCCAATGTGGATCTTCTGGCTGTAAGTAGTGCCTCCCTGACAGCCCTTGTAATGAAAAAAAACCCGTCTGTACAATGGTGTATGTACTGCATATGATGTAGCGTCAGCAGGACTTTAATTAAAGCTGATGGAGTTCTTTCACGTGTATATCTCTTTTAGATATCCATTTTATGAGAGGTGGCTTGGGAAGTTTAGGAAGCCATTGGTTTTTTTATCCCTTGGTTGATTCCAGATTTGGGAATACTTTGTAGAGAGTTGGAATGCATCTTGACAGGTAGTGATCCCAATTATTTCTTTACCAGACAGGCATTAAAAAAAGATGCTTCCATTTGCTATTGCCGTACCTGTATATATTACATATTTTTCAAAACATTCCATCTACCAATAGAGGCAGCTCAAGTCATTTTAAATTAAATTCAGTTTTTTTACGTCCCCCCAACATGTACGTGTTTATTATTTACAGCTATGCCCAAATGTTTTGCATCACCCTATATAATGAACTAATTTTGCTTCATAAAGTCAAATGAAACCTCCTGAATAATGTTAGGCTAACATATTGAATTACATACTGCTTTGTAGTTTTCCATATATTTAACAAAAAACTGACAAAAATTGAAAAATGTGACATTTCGAAATCTAACATGAAATACTGTATTAGTACTATTATGGCTTCCGGTAGACTCTTGCGATATCATTTTGTAGTTTCTTTGATTACACAATGTTAAATACAAGATGTAAATTATGTTCTTATAGATTTTTTTTTTTTAATTGTCTCAATGCTAAAATTCTAGCTGATGCAAAACCTTTGACCATAGCTGTATATTGAAAAATACATATTTGTGTCAAACAGGATTGTTAGTTAGTTCAAAAAGTTGTATTTAGTAACTACAAATAAATTGCAAGAAATATGTAGCATTTTCTAATCCAATTTCACTATGAAACCGAGTAGTATTGTGTGACGGGCAGGATTTTTCAATCTAGCTGTACTTATTTATTTTAATAAAATAAGCTTTTTGTATGGTCAGGTGTACTGTATGAGAAACAGATTTTAAATGTATTATTTTTGTATGTATTGTATTTGAATGAATTGTGTAGGTATTTGCAAACTGAAGGAATACAGTAACAAATAAAAGCATAGGCGATTTTCCTGCCATTTAACAATTAATTGTATTTTAATGCAACTGTGCAGTGCTGTGTTTCTGTCCCATTTGTCAATCAAACAAAAGTTGTAAGCGTAATATTATGAGAAAAATAACCGGAGCTTGCTGATGCTCCAATGTCTAATTCTGTACTTTCTTGTGCGCTGCAAAAGAAACATCCTTAGAGGATTGTTTATTTCTCAACTAAAAGTAAAATAATTCTTTGTAAAGAAGACATGTACATATAAGCTATATATATATATATATATATATATATATATATATATATATATATATATATATATATATACAGTACTGTGCAAAAGTTTTAGGCAGGTGTGAAAAATGCTGTAAAGTAAGAATGCTTTCAAAAATAGACATGTTAATAGTTTATATTTATCAATTAACAAAATGCAAAGTGAGTGAACAGAAGAAAAATCTACATCAAATCAATATTTGGTGTGACCACCCTTGCCTTCAAAACAGCATCAATTCTTCTAGGTACACTTGCACACAGTTTTTGAAGGAACTCGGCAGGTAGGTTGGCCCAAACATCTTGGAGAACTAACCACAGTTCTTCTGTGGATTTAAGCAGCCTCAGTTGCTTCTCTCTCTTCATGTAATCCCAGACAGACTCGATGATGTTGAGATCAGGGCTCTGTGGGGCCATACCATCACTTCCAGGACTCCTTGTTCTTCTTTACGCTGAAGATAGTTCTTAATGACTTTCGCTGTATGTTTGGGGTTGTTGTCATGCTGCAGAATAAATTTGGGGCCAATCAGATGCCTCCCTGATGGTATTGCATGATGGATAAGTATCTGCCTGTACTTCTCAGCATTGAGGAGACCATTAATTCTGACCAAATCCCCAACTCCATTTGCAGAAATGCAGCCCCAAACTTGCAAGGAACCTCCACCATGCTTCACTGTTGCCTGCAGACACTCATTCGTGTACCGCTCTCCAGCCCTTCAGCGAACAAACTGCCTTCCGCTACAGCCAAATATTTCAAATTTTGACTCATCAGTCCAGAGCACCTGCTGCCATTTTTCTGCACCCCAGTTCCTGTGTTTTCGTGCATAGTTGAGTCGCTTGGCCTTGTTTCCACGTCGGAGGTATGGCTTTTTGGCCGCAAATCTTCCATGAAGGCCACTTCTGACCAGACTTCTCCAGACAGTAGATGGGTGTACCAGGGTCCCACTGTTTTCTGCCAGTTCTGAGCTGATGGCACTGCTGGACATCTTCCGAATGCGAAGGGAAGTAAGCATGATGTGTCTTTCATCTGCTGCAGTAAGTTTCCTTGGCCGACCACTGCGTCTACGGTCCTCAACGTTGTCCGTTTCTTTGTGCTTCTTCAAAAGAGCTTGGACAGCACATCTGGAAACCCCTGTCTGCCTTGAAATTTCTGCCTGGGAGAGACCTTGCTGATGCAGTATAACTATCTTGTGTCTTGTTGCTGTGCTCAGTCTTGCCATGGTGTATGACTTTTGACAGTAAACTGTCTTCAGCAACCTCACCTTGTTAGCTGATTTTGGCTGTTCCTCACCCAGTTTTATTCCTCCTACACAGCTGTTTCTGTTTCAGTTAATGATTGTGTTTCAACCTACATATTGAATTGATGATCATTAGCACCTGTTTGGTATAATTGTTTAATCATACACCTGACTATATGCCTACAAAATCCCTGACTTTGTGCAAGTGTACCTAGAAGAATTGATGCTGTTTTGAAGGCAAAGGGTGGTCACACCAAATATGGATTTGATTTAGATTTTTCTTCTGTTCATTCACTTTGCATTTAGTTAATTGATAAATATAATCTATTAACATGTCTATTTTTGAAAGCATTCTTACTTTACAGCATTTTTTTCACACCTGCCTAATACTTTTGCACAGTACTGTATATATATATATATATATATATATATATATATAGTGGCAGAGTGTGTGGTAGTGTGATAGGAGGGAGGTATGTGGGTCCAAGAATCACACATAGTTTATATCCTGTGAAGGTTGACAAGATGATAAGGGGTTAAGAATGCCTATAAGTATCAGTGTTTCATGGAGCCAGGATTAGGATCACCTGGCTCAATTTAATTAGGTACACCTGGCTGCAATTAGCAGTGAAAATGGTTGTTCTGGTGGCTGTGAAAGGGCTAAGACCCGAGAGGAGGAAGCCTGTAGGACCAGACCTAGAAAAGGTATTTAATAATAGAAGTTTGTGTTTAAACCCTCTTGGTAAACAGCTTAGCTGTCAGGCTCACAATTAAGGATTGAAAAGTTTAGTTAGTACTCCTAGAAGGAGTTTGGTTTTCGTTTGTTCATTTGTTTTGTTTTGTAAATGAAAAAATAAACGCACAGGCACCGCCCTGTTTCAACTGTCGGTTTTTTGAATACATCTTCTTTTTTTTTTAATTTAGTCGTTGCCAATTAGATTTTATTATTTTCTCCCCAATTTTGCCCAATTATTTTTAGGCTCAGCTCACCGCTACCACCTCTGCGCTGACTCGGGAGGGGCGAAGATGAACACACGCTGTCCTCCGAAGCGTGTTCCGTCAGCCGCCCGCTTCTTTACACTCTGCAGACTCACCGTGCATATATATATATATATAAGACGCCTTTATCCAAGGCAACTTACAGAGACTAGGGTGTATGAACTATGCATCAGCTGCAGAGTCACTTACAACTACGTCTCACCCGAAAGACGGAGCACAAGGAGGTTAAGTGACTTGCTCAGGGTCACACAATGAGTCAGTGGCTGAGGTTGGATTTGAACCGGGGACCTTCTGGTTACAAGCCCTTTTCTTTAACCACTGCACCACACAGCCTCCTCACTCACACCTGTGTGTGCAATTATTATTATTTTTAAAACTGACATCACGATATTTCGGACAACCTGCCTGTCACCAGACATGTTCCATAGCACTAACGTCAACAATGACGGTGTAAACTCCATCTAAAACCATTACTGGCCAGTAAAATAACCAGGCAGTAGTTTTATAAATCATGTGTTAAATACTGCCCGGTAATGTTTTTTAATGGCCGGAAATTACCGCCATAGTTTATGAATATGGGCCAACAGAAAAAATAGCGTTGTTACATTCAAAATATATGATTTTCGCTACAATTATTATACAATAAATATTCCAAAATATTTAAATGCTTACCTGAAAAAAAATAAATGTTAAATTGTACAATGTTTTGGTTTTTTTTGTCCACCTGTAAAGACCATTCTACTTTCACCATCAGTGCATTGTCAAACAAAAAAAAAACGTTGCGATCAATTAAGTCAACTAATGTTTTTTTTTGTTTTTAATTTATGTTGCTGTGCAGATACAGTAGTTATTTTTTGAAGAATGGGACATTTTTAAATGAATTAAACATGTATCTATAAAAGTTGTGTGTAAGTGCTGCACACTGTCATTTTTGTTTGGGTAGTCTGTCTGTGTTAATTGGAGGCATGTTCACAGGGTAACGTGGGGATGGTCACAATGCCATTGCTTGTACAATCCTTAGCTTGCTCAGTAGATAAATCACTTCAGTCTCCAGAACTGCTGACCCAGCCACATAATTCATCAGTGAAATGATTGCAAGAAAATGTTCTTATTTTTAAATGCAATGTAACACTGGTCAAAGCAGCTACTTCCCTTGAAGAATAAATGTGATGTGCTTTGGGTTTATACTTTTGAGTACATTTTTTAAATAATGCAATCTACGACTTCTGTTGTTATTCATCAGTATCCCCTTTGTTCAATTTTGTTTTTTTGGAAATTGTTTATATAAGAAGTTACCCTGCCAAGGCATTGAAAAACATATATGCATTATAAAGCATAACAAAAGAAAAAAACTTAACATGGTACAGTTAAAGACACTCTTGTGTCCACACATATCTTAAAAAATGTATTGCAGTTTTTATTCCACACACAGTAATTGAAAGTTATGTCTATGCATTTTACAAATACATTATTACACTGAATAATATGCTTTATGATAAGAGGTGGTTCTGATAAAATAATGTTTTATTATTTAAGGGAGATTTTAAAAAAAAGATATATATATTGGTGGTGACTAGTTTGAAATTTAATCAAATTTGAATCATACTGGAATCTTTCATATATACTCTAGCAATTGTTACATTTGTTAGCTCACCTGGCTTGGTCGTTGAATTGGAGGAAACCCACTGACCTTCAGTTCTACTGAGCTGTTGTCGGGATTGAACATTCTAAATTGTGGGGGGAAAAACAGGTGTAAAATAATTGGGCACAAAAATAATCATCCACTTAGTGTTCTTGAGCTTGCTGCCTGTACAAGCCTGACATATTATCCTGTAATGCTGTCTTTTTGGAGTTAATTGTGCTCCACTTTACCTCCCACGCTGTCTGGGTGTAATGCATTGGCAGTGTGCGTTGTCACAATGAAGGTAAGGAGTCTGTGAGTGCTGCAGCCCTGACCCTGTTGCTGCTTGTGTTTCAGGAATGTCAGTTCTGCAGGAGAAGAGGCACGCAGGAGAATGAGGGAGTGTGATGGACTCACTGATGCATTGCTATACGTGATTCAGTCTGCTCTTGGGAGCAGCGAGATTGATAGCAAGGTCTGACTTTGTATTTCCTTTTCTTCTCACATTACTGGACTGTAATAAAGCAGAGCAGCACACCAACAGAAAAAATGGGTGACTTAAAAACAAATGAAAACTTTGTGGTTGGTTGCACATTCAAGGTTGCTACGACTATCCTCCGAATGGCATTCTTTAATCATAATTGAACAGTCACACAATTTCACATTCCAAATAAGGATGCTGTTGTATTTTCACAATAATGAAAATTGAGTGTTTGTGAGGGGAAGGAGGGAGGGGGCAAATCAGGTCCACTGTAAGTGGTCTTTTTGCAATTCCATTAACAGAGGCTCCACAGAGTGCAATCTTTCATCATCTCTGTGCTGTCATATTAAAATTATTCTCTACTTTGACACCACAGGTATTTTTTTTGTTGTTGTAGACTTTAGTAAATCCAATGTCCACTGGCTCATTGAGGGATAATTAGGCAATTCCTGGGAAACAGCAAGCTAGTCCATTAACAATATGACCTTGATGGATGTGTAAACCAAAGCACTCGCACACGTTCCAGGTTTCTTACTTGCAAATTGTGAAATGAACATTAGATGAGCAATTTTATTATGTACATTTGCTACATATTTTATTTTGCCAATGTAGTATCTCTTGCCCCTGTTAAGTCCTGAGGTCCCTGCTCAAGGACATTTTTATGGAAGCCTAATACAAAGCCTGAAGCAAGAAGCCTAATTCCCTACACATTCCCTTAAGGCCACTTGGTGTAGTCTGAATTGTTAAGGTCTGTCACACTCTGCTGTTCTCTGTGGCCCACAGCTAACTGCTGTATAACACTATACTCCCCCCTTCTCAGGTTTCTGTACTGCCTTAATATCTCACACCCTTGATCAGCATGAGACTCCAGCAAGCTCCGACAACCAATCCTAACCACCCGCATGTGCATGCATTCCTAATGACTGACCAAAAGCACCCAATTACGGGGCCCCCACAGATTTGACTAATCACATGTTTTCTTTTCTTTTTTTTTAATACTCTGCCTTATGAACAAGTCTTAATACAAAATCCATTCTGTTAAAATGCTAGTTGCCTTCTTGTCATTTAATGTTTTAATATATGTTAGAATTTCCATTGCCTGTCCTTCCAGTAGTACAATACTGGCAGGACATATTTACTTTATCAGTTATGTCCGTCTCACTGAACTCAAATTGTTTTTGTTACAATGCCACTGTAACTAAATACATAAACACTGAAGTGCATAATTTCAGAGATACCCCTGAAAAATCCACTCTAAGAATTATCTTTCTTCTCACAGGTAATATTTTTGTCAAAGTCTTAACAATTATAAACGACAACAAAAATTGCAACACATGCAACTGGTCTACAATATAGTGTTTCCCCCTACATTACTATTCATTACTATTTAGAGTGAACCTTACATTAGTTCTCAGTGTATGACCTGTGGACTTGACAAATATACCTTATTAATTACCTGTAATCAGTTCCAAGCTTATTAACCTCTTTCCACATTGGATGCTTTCTTTTCCAAACGGGCTCTTTCAATAGCACACCTTCAGGTTATTTGCTGACAAAGCCCACTGGCCAGCTTGTTTGGTTAAATACATGGTGTGTGGACATTTGAAGGACATGGACAAATCCCTCTGCTCTCATTGCTGAATTATGTCACAGACGTTTCGCTGGCTCATTCTTCTTCTGACCTCTTTGTTTGATACCGTTATTTGTCAATATGCTGCCTCAGGCAAAAAGAGTATTAGCCATTTTGTTGCCTGTTTAAACTCCTTCAAAGGACATGATAAATGATATGCCCTAAACCACCACAATTGCCATGTGTCATGTTAGACAACTGCCATCACAACTGCTGTTTCAAACATGTTAGATGGTATAAGGAAGTAAAATAACTCGGCAGATATTCCTGCTTAAAATCTGTGTGGCAATAGTTAATTGATGCAAACATTGCTATTTCAAACTAAGCTAAAAGCCAAGATTTCTAAGTTCCAAGGGCATCTACTGTAGAATAAAGACACTACTCTGTTGATCTGTGAAGCTTACGATAAGTCAATATGCACAGTTGGCACTGATACTTTTATCTATCATATTTTTTTTTAAGTAATTAAACACCTACCCTAGGATTGAATTTTAATTATATAACCTCTTGCGGCTTGCTAACACTGCATTCTAAAAGTTCAGTTATCATTACCACAGTTGCTGTTTATTTTGTTATTTAGTGCAAAAAAGCTGTGCCGTATTTAAAATATAACCACAGGGATTGTAAAGGTCACTATAAACAAAGAACCATTTGGGGATTCTTTTTCTTTGTTGATATTTATCTTCTTTTCTTATTCTTTTTTTTTTTAGACCATTGAAAACTGTGTCTGTATCTTGAGGAACCTGTCATATCGGCTAGCTGCGGAAACATCTCAGGGACAGCAGATGGGGACGGATGAGCTTGATGGATTGCTTTGTGGGGATGCCAATGGCAAGGACACAGAGAGCTCGGGCTGCTGGGGAAAGAAGAAGAAGAAAAAGAAGTCCCAGGATCAGGTGGGGGGTCTGTCTGCACCTGCTAGCAATTAACACCGTTTTGTAGCTACTGTGCAGGGGAAAGGGTCCTCCGCAGATCATTATTAATTTTGCTACAATGCGCATTCATGGGCAAGTTTTGCTGCTTGTTCTCCCTTTTCAAGATGTTATGTTTAGCTTTGTATCAACAGAAAGAACAATGTGTTTTCTCTTGCACTTGTTGGACTCCATTGCTTTATTTAATGTCTTAGCTGCGAGAACGGTAAAACCATGCATTGAGTGGTTGCAATAGAAAAAGAAAAACCCACAAGAACCGGTTTGATTTGATATGCGGTTGTTGTTTGGCGTGCGTTTGTTCGGAGTTCTACTGAAATATTGAAAGGTTTTTGCTCAAAAGAGCCAACTTATCAACATTTCAGTTGTCATGGGAAAGTGTGTTTGAAAATAAACAGTGGAGGTACTGTTATTTTAACATAACAAGAAGGGCCTTACCAGATGGTAAAGGGTGAGGGTTCCTATTGCTATTTGAAAATGGATATGTTAAAGAAAAAAAAAATCATTTTTTTCTGTTTTGTTTTTGTCATGAGTTTGTGCAGCACTAGTTTTTGTTGCTAATTAATACAAACATTTTCATCATTATTTCATCAGTAATGCGATTTGCTCAGAATTCCATCAGTTGTCTGGTAGCCTTCACTCAGGCTTCATTATCCCAGCAGTGGACTATGTTGCATCGTGGGTATTTCCAATATCCAAATAATACCTCAATACTAAAAAAAATCTTCTACTTACATTGAGCTGTTTTTCAGTTCAGGTACCTCATACAGAAAAGCAAACATGGTTTGTGAACTGTTTGTAAAACATGTAAAAGAATAAAAGTACAGTTAACTTTTTTTAAGATTTGAGATTTGAGTGCAGGTTTGTGTATTTGTGTAAGTTTCAATATTCAAGTTAACGTTAGGTCCAAAATTCATTAACGAAAAAGAAAAAAAAAAGTTTTAGTCATTAAAAACATCTCATAGTCTATGTGTTGGCATAGGTGGAGAATAAGGGGCCAAGCAACTTAGCTGGTGGAGAATAGGGGGCCAATGCAACGTGTCAGTTGGCAATGGAACTTGATACGAATGGAAAGCAGATATATCAGATACCTCGGTATACAACATCATTACCATGACTTTTCCAGTGTGAGAAATGTCATACAGGTATGAGTATGATAAAGAACAGCTACATAAAATTAGTGGGATATATCTGGCGATGTCCGAGTCATGACCGTCGGGCTAAAAGATCTGTTCTGTCAGAAACTATTTTCAAAACACTCACTTAGGCCTTCAAGAAATATTGTTTCTGATTTATTTCTGGGCTTGCAAGAAACGGTGATTAATCATAGTTTGAAAGATAACATCCAAGGTTCTTTAGCAGAGATTAAGGCCCTCGTATTGACCAATCAGGTTAAAGGAAATCTCTGATCCATTTTCTAATAGGCTTTTGATGTCATGGTAACTGCACTTACTTATTTCTATTTAAATCTATTAATGTGTTTGTGATGTCATTTACTGCATAGTTAATGATGTAATGGTCTACTATTCCTTTCTATTTAAACCTTTAGGGATCATGGTATTGAGTATTTAGCCATTTATTTTCCTTGACTCTTTTGATTTGTACATTATCTAATTGTATCTCTTCTAAAAGTACAGACTGTAGGTCATTCATGTCATGTTCATTCCTTGTAATGTTTTGAACTATTGGTTCATTTACTTTTTTTGTTCCTTATGTTTAATAGGTGATTCTCTATTATTTTATATAATGTTGTATCCATATCCCCTCCATTATTTTATTTTACTACATTTTTGGCAAAAATATACCATAAAAAAAGGTTGCTAGTTTTGCATGACAAGTTTCTTATGACTGCATATACAGTTTCTCAATTTGTGATTTCACTTTTATCTTTGCAAATATATTTTCATACTTTTACGTGTGCCCTTACAGGTTCTAATGCCCTTTAATGTGTTATGATACAAGTTTTTTTGTTTTTTTCTTCCATGCTGTTTTATTAACTTTAACTTTCCAGTGGGAAAAGGACACAGTTGGGTGTCAGTGCAAGACAAGTGACAAGTGCATCAGCCTCTGAAACTGCTGAAATAAACCTGGCCCTATGCAGAGGTCAAAGCACCTGATATTCACAAAGCATTCAACCGCTGTTTGTTTGTTTTTTCTAAAAAGAAAACAAAATGTTAATGTTAAAAATACAATGAATAAATAAAATACAAAAACACTGGATATTACTTTAAGAACTCCTACATTAGTTATTTTTGCTTGTTCTGTAATTTTATACATTTATTTTACAATGGTGCAAAATGAGTGGTAAATGCTTTGTAAATATGGATCGCTTGAGAATTTGCTTTGTCTGCATTTATTTGTATAGATTGCAGCCGCACTGTACAGCATGTGTAAGACTCAGAAATTGCAAACCGACACTGACGGATTCCTATTGTCTGGTGTTATATCAGCAAATAAAGATGTAACACACTTAAAATATTATTGAGCCACAATGAAGGAAATCACTTTTTTCTTTACCTTTCAAATGTGTAAGTGTCAATCTATGCACTGTGAAGGCCTTTGAGGAATGTAATTTCATGCCTCCTGGAGGTGCATACTATATTCAGATAGTTACATTTATATGAGTCTGAAAAAACACTGAAAGATGCATTTAAATAAAGGTCAAGCAAATCTGAATGTCACTGAAATGTCATAAACATAGTAGAGTCTACCCTGTCTGTTTTTACCACAGCTCTAAATAATACTGAGTTTTCAATTTTAACATCTCCAAAAAGTGACAGTGGCATTTTATATGTGTGTAGGGTTTTTTTTTGTACAGTTAACTATGGATATTTGATTTTAACGGTTGCACGGATCAATATTCATGTACAGTTTGCAGACTAAAAGGAACCTTTGAGATCTTCGGATTGATTTGTTTCTTATTTGAATAATAATGCATAGATTTCAGCAGGATCATGTAGAGACCTTGTGGATTCCACAAATCCCACATGATTACTGTGAATTTAGTGTAGTTTACCAATAGTTTACCATGGTTTTCAATGCTCACCCATACTCACTTTGCTTTCCTGTAGATTACCATGTTTCCAGTATACTTTTCTACACTGCAATGCTTTTCCACAGTACCTTACTGCAGTAAACCCTTAATGGAATGTCCGCCTCCTGAGTGATAAAAATGCACACATTTAAAAATAATAAGTTGCTTAGTAAAAAGGCGTGTCATCCAGATTTAGCACTTGTAAAACCCACATGCAAGTAATTTTCAACCAATGAAAGCTATTACTTGTACAGAAAAGATGTATAATAAGGTATATAATTGGGGAACCGATTTTATTGGTAATCGAGTGAGTCAAACAAAGTTAAATCCCTTTACATAATCAGTGGCTTTGAATACTGAATTGTCGCTAGTACTATGATATCAATAATGTAATGGAGTTTCCAAACAACTCTTCTTGAATACAGTGTGAAATCGTTAGTTGGGCATTTAAAGAGGACAGCTGGACCTTGCAGCGGCAGTGTGTTCTGTATAGCCTTAAATCATAAATCAATTGCAAAATAAGGTTACAGTTAATTGACTGAAAGCGTCCCAGAAATAGTCTTAATCGAGAGATAATTACATGATAAGAGAGATCCGAATATTCTATCGAAAAATAGTCCCAGAAATTGAACGGACAGTATTGCATACCTTTTGATACAAGGATTACTTTTGTATTTTGTTGCAAACTTTAATGCGGGTTTCACGCAAAACAGGATCACATTGGGAGCATTTTTAAGAGCAACTGGTATGTGTCTACTGTTATCTTAATTATTGTTCTTGTTTAGATTCACTTTGTTTATCATATACAGTACTTAGAGAGAAGACATGTTTGAGAGCTGTTTAGACAGGGTTCACCAGGATGTGGTGACTGAAACAAAACTTTTATTTAAAGTGATTCTAAATAACAAGAAGAAAACATTAGTTAAAATAACTGAGATTTTATACCCACCCTATACTTTCATATTTAGGTCACCCCAATGCTTGCTGATAAAGATGAACCCAAGAACAGATATGTCACACTAAATGAGGACTGGCATTAAGCTATGGAGAGTGGCACTAAAAAGAATCGCTATGAGCTGATGCTAAAAGTAAATGTATTCATTCATATTTTACCAAATTGTCATTAACTTGTCCGCAGCTGACTAGGAATGACAAGCATATACTTTGACACCAGAGGTGGCAATGTAATAACAGGACACTATCTTTAGTGCCCCCAGCTACCTACTTTACTTGAGCCAAGTTCAGTATATGAGGTGTTTGTCTACATTAGAAGTGCATGAGGATTCTAGATATTACAGTGATTTGTCCTAAAATCCTCATAGTTACATTTGTAATGCCTTTTTTTTTTTGCAGTATTAGTTTGACCTTTGACCTTCCTATTGACCCCTTGTAACCTTTGAATTCCACTGCAAATAACTATTAGCAATGTGAAAGACCTGAATACAAGTTTCTGTAACCATCTGTATGTCAAAAGCCATACAACTGCTTAGAAAGTTAAGACTTATGTAAGAGAATGGTTTACTTATGTAAACAAACATAACAAAAACAAAAGTTGCTCAACCCTATATGTTGAGCTTTGACCTTCTGGCTGACCTCCAATATCTTCATTGGTTTTATTCAAACTTTCAGAAATTATTTTTTTCTGAATTATTATTATTGCTAAAAAAAACTACAAAATCAATGTTTGCACAATTTGGCCGCATTGTGTAAAGAACGAAAAAAAATACATTGAACAATGATGATTTTAGGACAAAAGTACTATAATTTCTACAATCCTCATGAACTTCTAATGTAGCTGGGCACCTCATATACTGAACTTGGCTCAAGTAAAGTGGGTAACTGAGGGCACTAAAGATACAATGTCCTGTTGTTACAGCGTCACTGTCAGTGTTAATGTATACGCCTCTCATTTATCACCTGCTGCGGACAAAGTAATGTAGCAATGCCAATAAGTGGACCAGTACATCAGCCCTGGGGAAAATTATTATTATTTGTTTATTTAGCAGACGCCTTTATCCAAGGCGACTTACAGAGACTAGGGTGTGTGAACTATGCATCAGCTGCAGAGTCACTTACAATTACATCTGACCCGAAAGATGGAGCACAAGGAGGTTAAGTGACTTGCTCAGGGTCACACAATGAGTCAGTGGCTGAGGTGGGATTTGAACGAGGGACCTCCTGGTTACAATCCCTTTTCTTTAACCACTGGACCACACAGCCTCCAAACACCAGCAGGAAGAATACAGATCCTTAAAACAGTCCCTGTTGTCTGGGAAACCAGTATGTCCATATACTCATATAGAACATGTCTATGACTTGTTCAGTAAGACACTTAAATAAGTAATTATCATTTGGTTTTGCTTATGTACATTGAAATAACATAATTTCTGATTTGAAATAATAACATTCCAATTACTGCACTGTGTACTGCACGTTTTTTTTCTTTACTGCACTTTTTTATCATGTATGCTGTTAAAAAATCGATGATCTTGGTCCTGTAAGAACTCCTGCTATATTGTTATACTGTGTGTATGTATCTCATACATTTTATGTGTTCATTAAATTTAAGTGAATCCTTGTGTAAAGAATTGTGTGTCTTACAGTACAAGGTTTTGTTCAGGCTTGTTCAAGTTGTTCTGCATAATTTTCAGAGAAAGTGTGTACATTTGATCATGTTGGCATTTTGTTTAGGTTAATGTTGTAAGCAAGTGGGGTTTTGTTTGGTATATAGGGTGGTGCTATGCAGAGGATGTAATATGTCATGTAACTAAGATTTAAAGTTTTGTATTTAAATTCAATTTAGAGCCTTACTCCAGTTAAAACAAATGGCTTTGAGAAATTCATCTTTTATTTATTTTTATTTTTTTTACATTATAATGAAAACATGGAAACTACCTATAAGGCTCTTTTCCATGATTCTTTGTATTTTTTTGGCCACAGTCATTTTGCACTTAAAAATTAGCATTGCCAACCAGGTGGTTCATTAGTTTGAAATAGTTGCTTTACTCTACAGAACCAGTATATTAAGGAGTACCACAGCCAGAAAGCAATAAAACAGAACTGAAGCAAGTGGGGAATAAATGGTACATTTTTGTAGGCACAGATTTTTCTTCCTGTGATCCTGTTTCCACCTGTCCTGACATTGTTTTTCTTATGGTTTCTGTGCTGTGAATGACTTTTACTGTGATGCTAAATCTGTGTAATGCACACAGTCTCAACTAACTCATGTAAAGCTCATGTTCAAATGAGAGACTTGTGAGCCCTACTTTTCCGATGAATGAGACTGTGATTAAAAGAGACATGCAGTGTTTATTTAGAGAACAGTCTGTGAATCTCCCTTGCGATTTGTCAGATGGAATCGAGGCATTTTAGGTCATGTTAGCTATGATCTGTATATATGTGAGTATAGATGGTCCATGTCAGGAAACTGACAGACCAGTAGGACGCAGGAGTTTGTATCCAGAATCAAGAAGCATTTGTAGATCAGTTCTGTGATGGAGAGAAGGGTTACAAACTAATTTAACCCCATGTTTCATGGCAACTTAAAAAGGAAACTTGCATTCAATCGACGAAAAAAAAAAACACAATAGTGTATTGTTGACAGGAATGCAAAGGTTTAGCATACACTATATGAAAAGGATTAGACGACTGAAGGTACATTATACTTATGTTGTGTGATGTTATTCTTCTCCAGAATCCACCCTTTCTAACTGGAATGGTCTAATTCTGATACTGCACACTAGAACTGCATGACAAAAAAGTGTATGACATTACTACAATAGGGAAGACAAAGATTGAAAAGATGGCTGAAGGGTTAGCGACGTATAGTGTTAACCGTATGTATCTCTCATTAGCATTGGAAGCATTACCATTAATTCCCCTTTTGCTGTGTTGAAGATCTTTTGGTTCTTTGCTTCTTTTTTTACTCTTTTGTTCAGGCTATACATATTTTTAACAGCATAGTAAGTGTTATTGTACCAAGAAGCAACAGCAATGTTTCATTCTTTGGTGTTGACTTGTATTAAAATAAAATTAATTGGAAAATGTGTTGTGTTTCTGAAAGGAGGATCCTCCCTCTAATCATACATAATCAAACTGTTCCTATAAATAGCCTTTCGCCTATGCTTCCTTGTCGTTTCTTTGTTTGGTCGTCCTCCTCCCCTGCCTCCACCTTGCAGCGTGCCTTGTCCAGGAGGAAAGTGGCCCAGTGTGCCACTTGTCCTGCTCGATGGCTATAACTGTCATCAATCAATGATCATTGCATTAAAGTTCAGCCAGCTCATGGGGCGGGGGAAGGTGGCCCAGAGTGCCACTTGTCCAGCCCGCTGGCTATAACTGTCATCAGTGAATGGTCATTGCATCAAAGTTCAGCTAGTATATGAGGCAGCTATAGAGCTCCAATGGACAAGGCCATGGGCCAAAACCTATACATTTTGGCTAGAACCAGTCATTGTATTTTTTATCTTGCTCCTAATTGTATTGTACTGTGATTCTTGAAATGTATTTTTGTTTACGACTGTAAGTCGCCCTGGATAAGGGTGTCTGCTAAGAAAGAAATAAATAAATAAATAAATAAATATATTACTTTCCTTCATGGGCATGGCTGTCAAATGCAATAAAGAATTGTCAATTCAAATAATTGGATATCTCCTTTATGAAATCACAAGTTTTGTGTTATTAAGAGGAATAATAGATTTTAAAACTTTATTTCACAGTGGGACGGTGTTCTCCCAGAGTCTGCAGTGCCTCCAAAAGGGATCCAGATGTTATGGCACCCTTCAATAGTCAAACCCTACCTCACGCTCCTCTCGGAGTGCTCCAATCCTGACACTTTGGAAGGGGCAGCAGGAGCGTTACAGAATTTGGCAGCAGGAAGCTGGAAGGTAAGAAAACCATCACAACATCTTTCTACTCATGTGATAGCTTCTTGGATATATGATGCACAGAAAAATTGTTTGATTGGGGCCCATATGTGGGGTACCCAAATGTGATGGTTTGCATTTGATGCTACGGACTGAGCAAATCCAGCACTATAATCATGTGATGGGGTACACCCATCCCTATGTTTATTTGTAGCATTTTTGTACTATTATAATTATTGTTATTGTTTAATGTTTTTGTATTATTATTATTGTTAAATGCGGTTGGCAAGGACGGGGTTAAACTCTCATCTCTGCCAAATGAACCCCATAAGAATGAGTGGTTAGCAGCTAATCATTTATTGAAGAAATGGCTGTCGATAACGCTCATTAGAAAACCTGTGCGGAATGTGGTCGAGGGCTAAACGAGGTAACTGACAACCAGTTAATCGCTCGACTAGGGATGTGCTTTTGGTAAATTTTTATGAAGGTTTAAATGCAATGCACTGTCAGCGTTTAAACCATATCTACATACATACACACATACTATTTTTATTACATTATGATGTATACTGACAGCCCTGGTTAGTATTTTCTAAGCAAAGAAACCCTAAATAAGCAAATAATGTTTTAAAAAAAACAAACACATACACACCAAAGTATATATTGAAATTAGGGCTGTCACTTAAATTTTTGATTGGTTAATTTATGGGCATTAGTTGATTAACCGGTTGATTCATCCGTGCACATTTTTAATAAGGTAAAGATCTTATAGCGGCTGTCCTGAATGTAATACTAAAAAATCAATAGAATCTTGAATTGTAATTGTACTGCACTATTGAGATGTACCTGTGCTGGCCCTGTGGGCACAAAGTGAATGAAATAAACTAACCCTTTTTTTAACATTATATTATATCAGACAACAAAACAACACCAATAGTAATAATAACTAGAACTGCCAGGCAGTTTTACGGCTCCCAAGCCCCAGTACCAGTACCAGTACCAAACACTTAAGCAATTACTGGAAGAAGCGGGTTTAGTTATTGATATTTGACAAGTTTGAAATCAGTAACTTCACCAGTTCTCAACAAGAAGATTTTGAAAGTTTTTTTTCCAAAAAATGCTTCAGGCAGCCATCTTGGTTCATGCATAAACACCATTTTTGAAAAAGTCAATTGTACTGATACAGGCATGATGGTTTTCAGGGTTGGAGTTAATCAAGTAAAGATGTAGGTCTGGCTGCCATCTTGTTTTTCGAAAGAACACAATTTTTCCACATTTGAATTCTATTGTTCCCAGGATGACACCTACCAAGTTAGGAGTTAGTTGGTTAAACAGTGTGCAAACAGAAGCAGTTTGATGTTTGGGGTGCGTTTTGGCGAATTTGGTGGCAGCCATTTTGATAGTAAAATTTATCACAGCAATTTCTGCTGTGCAAACATGAAGCAGGTTTGGTTGCTGATGACGTATGCAGAGTTTCAGATCAATCGGTTCACCGCTTCCCAAGAAGAAGATTTTGAAAGGTTTTTCCCAAAAATGAGTCGGGCCGCAATCTTGGTTGACACAAGAGCGCAATTTTTTTGCATCTGAACTGTAATCTACACGGTATGATACCTGCCAAGTTTCATGTTGATTATTTGCGAACAGGAGCAATTTGAAGAAGAAGAAGAAGAAGAAGAAGAAGAAGAAGAAGAAGAAGAAGAAGAAGAAGAAGAAGAAGAAGAAGAAGAAGTTTCCCAGCCATTCTGGCTTGGAAGCCTAATTTAAAAAATACAGAATCTATCAAATGCACAGATTCCAATACATTGTTATAGTAACTCTACTGTACTGAGAGAGAGAGAGAGAGAGAGAGAGAGAGAGAGAGAGAGAGAGAGAGAGAGAGAGAGATTTCATTATTTAAATGTTTCAATAAGAATACATCCTAAATATATACACTACATTGTGCAAGTTATTTCATGTCATTGCTATCTAGCAGTTTTTAAATGTCAGTATACAATCATATACTCGAACATCCAGATAAGTAATGGCAATTTGTGGTATGGCAATTTTGTGTGGCAGAATTATTTACATACCACGTTTTTCTCGTCCGGTTCCTCAAAAAAGTTCCAAACGTGGCTTTGCTTTGCTCCTTTGTTTAGAGGTGCCACTTTATTAAAAATATATAACAAACTTCAGAAAAAAATGTTTGTCATTAACTTTATTACACCATGGAGCTGATACCATACCACTCCTACTACAGCATGAAAAACAAAATGCACCAGTGAAGCGCCAGATCAACCGAGAATAAAACCCGCCCCAGTGTCAATCATTCTGTTACACCAATTAGAAAAGCTACTTGGAGGCAATTTCCTACCCCCTTCCTTTTTATAATATCCACCCTTACTGTGGCACCACAGCAGTAGGATATGCAACGGACTGCTGTATATGATGATAAATTACTAAAATGAATACATTAAAAAATGCGTTTGATGAAATTTGTCACATGACCAATTATACATCTAGCATATTATTCAATGTTTAACCACTTCTTAAGAGTTTATATGTTTTAAAGTTTCAAATTCCCATCCCTACGCTCGACCACTGTATATACCAGCAGCTTTTGCAGACAGGGTTGGTTGTTCGGGGAAGTAAAGACTGCGAGAAAGAGGAATGTATCTAAAAGACAATTGCTATGCGTACTGGAGCTGAACCAGCACGATACTTGCTTTGTTTTGTGTGTATTTGTTTGTTTGGCCCTCGTGCTGTTTTGTTTATTTATTTAAAGTTTTTTTTCTTTTTAAAAACGAGCGCATTTGCGTCTCACCCCACAGTACTTGTGCCGTGTGTATTTCCTGGTCTGGTCTGCTGTCACCCACCAAGCCATCCTGTCACAATCCCCATTAGAAATGCATAGGAATTTAAGGTTATACATACCAAAAACTCTACACAAGTATGAAATGGTTGCTGCATTCCACCCCGTAGGTGTCTGCACTTTTATGGTTGTTCAATGGTGCAGTTCTAAAGTCTTTGATGTGTATAAAGCACACTCAAATTGTTCTTTTGTCTACTACATAAGTAGAATCTCAGTTCCAGTCTGTTGTGTTGTGCCTTCAAGCTGTAACAACTCAGCATTGTCATTATAAACCCAGAAATGCTGGAAATATGAACTTTCAACCTTCTGATTGGAAAATCCAAAAAGTTATAATGGATTCTGTGTCTCTAGAATTGATTTTAGCCTTCCATTTTGACAACCAATCCATATTTCAATTACCCATTGTGAGGTTTCATGGTGACCAAAATACTACAGAAAAACAAAACAAAAAAAAACCAACATTATTATTCATCCTTATTGAAAATGTCATTCACAAACACAAAAATCAAGATATACAAAACAAATAGAGCACAGTTATGGAAATAGCATTCAAAATTGATACAATTTGTTAAAATAAAACCACACTTTACTGTTCTTTTACCATGCTTTGAGCAGACTAAACATGTTGTAGATTTTGCAGCAGAGATCATCAGATTTGGTTTCTGAAATATTTAGATTTAGTTTCATTGTTAAATTATATGTCATTTTATGTCAAATTAAATATACAAAGCTAGTGCTATATACAGTATATGTGAAATTCTCTGTTTCATTTAAAATATGTTTAGTCATCTGTGCAACCTGTCACCAGCAACACATATGCCCTAAATTGGCTTACTGGCGTCTTGCATCACATAGAGAAAACAAATGAATCCCATTCCGATGTCTGGAAGGGTCCATTTCAAGGCAAAAGGCTGCATTCTTCTCAGCTCCTAAAAATGTATAATCTTCAAAAAGATCGTCTGAAGATCGATTGACCTCCTGGCCTCCCGGACTGAAAGGCTAAAGTTTGATAGCTTTGTACTCAGATTATTGATTGAATTACCCATTCAAGGCTTAAAGCTGTATGATACACTGTATGTGGTAAATATGAAAGGGGTTATCTTGATGCGATAGTAATATAAAATAGTTATATATCGTCTGTCAATCTGCCTGCTGATGTTGGAAACCCATTTCGTCCACTAAACCAGTCATTGCTTCTCTCTTTCTCTGTCTGTCAATGAGTATCCCTTTTGATATATTTATAAATTGGCATATGTCTGCATGAAAGAATAGTACCCTGTTACAAGGAAAATGTAGTTGTAAATTTCCTTCCAGAAAAGGGACATTTTATTATCAAATCAAATAAATTAATATTTTTTAGTGAAAACAGTAAGAATGTTTTTTGAACAAGTTTTGTGTTTTTCTTACTAGACTGTGGAACTCTCAATGCTGGGTCCTTAGAGCCGACACAAAGTTTTTCTTAACCCATTAAGTAACTGTGATGGGGTGCAGGCTAATTTGTGGTGGTTTTGTGTTTTTTGTATTGTTTACAGTGGATATGAGTGAGTTTGGGGTGTGGTTCAGTGAGTGAGTTTGTGTGAGGAATGTGTGGAATGTGCCTGGGCTAATGAGGTGCGAATTACCCAATTAGCCCAGGCACCTGTATAAAAGGGAGTGGTTGGGTATGTTAGTGGGTGAGTGTTTGTGAGAAGACGTGTGTGTGTGTGTGTGTGTGTGTGTGTGTGTGTGTGTGTGTGTGTGTGTGTGTGTGTGTGTGTGTGTGTGTGTGTGTGTGTGTGTGTGTGTGTGTGTGTGTGTGTGTGTGTGTGTGTGTGTGTGTGTGTGTGTGTGTGTGTGTGTGTGAGAGAGAGAGTGAGTGTGTGAGAGAGAGAGAGTGAGAGAGAGTGAGAGAGAGAGACTTTGACTTTTAAGATCCTTTATTAAACATTCCAATTAAAATCCATTAAAAATCAATAAAGGTAAAACACAAACAAAATTAAGATTTATCAATATTTAAAAAATCTTAAAATACATCATGTTCTCCTTAAAATAGATTTTAAACAAAAAGGATCGTAGAAAAATCAATTTAAAAGTGTTTTCTTTCTGTTATAAACAGATTAAAGCCAAAATTAATAAAAAAACACTGTGAAACAAAAAATAAAATTAAAAACAAAATTAAAACCTAGAACAAAACTGGAGCTCCCCTCCTCACTCACAGCACACAAGGTGTCTCCCACACACCACCTCTCCTGAAGTCCTCCGGGTTATTATTGAGTTTAAAAATTCAAAATCCACTCTTATCCGGCTGACCACCAACACCCTGAACTGCACCACAACATCAGTCAGCCCGCCCCAGAGATACTGTTCTTTCTGGATTTTAAAATGGCCAATTTTGCCTGACCCATTATAAAATTAATTAAAACACACCTGTTTCTCTTTTTAAAACTGTAGGGAACCCCAAAGATAAAAGCTCTTTAAGTGAACTCCTCGCCCTAGGCCCTGCAGGAGCTCTTGTAGAAGATGGAAGAGTGGTCCTAGCCTGACACACTCACTATACATGTGAAACACTGTTTCCTCTGCAGAGCAGAAAACGCACTCTGAGCTAATGCTAGCATCAACTCTGTGAAGAAACCTGCCGGTGGACACAATACAGTGCAGGATCCTCCACTGCAGGTTCCCCGCTGTCTTGGTGAGGGGCAGTTTATACAGAACCCTCCATACTGGCCTGTACCCCTCCTTTACCTCCATGAAGAGTTAGATCTTTAACTGTGTCTAAGTTTAATAACATTCCCTCGTTACCTACATCCTCCTCTCCTTCACCTACTGCTGGACACACTAGCAGCCCTGGAAAGATGAAGTCTTGTCTCTGCCCTGTGCCGCTGGACATCTCCTCCCTCAAAGCCTCCCTGAGCTCCGGGGAAAGAGAACTCCTTAGTTTACTGACCATTTTCTCAGCCAGTCTCTCAGAGTGCTAGCCCAGCCGCCCAGCCAGCTGTGTAGCAGTCAGCCAGCAGGAGAGCTCAAAGTTGATCAGGTGTCTCAGCCTGGTCACTCCTGCCCTCACAAAACTGGCACAGAGCGTCACTGACTGAAAAAAAAGTACAGGGAAGAGCGGATTGAAAAATAAGGGCTCCTCCAACAGGGCCCTGCCTGTCAGGGACCCCTCATCTCTTTTTACCCTCACTGCCCTCCAGGCATCTAAAACACTCAAGTAAAAAGAAGAGAGACCTACTTTAGCTAGTCTTGTACTCTCAATTAAAAACAGGTGTTTATCTATCCCCAGCCCCCCTACTCTGCTGAGGAAAAAACAAGCCAGCCTCTTCCAATGAGCCTCCTCCCCAGCATACAGGAGCCTCTGAACCGCCTGCAGTCTGAAGGCTGCCACCCTGCTGGCAATGCTGACCAGCCCCGCCCCCTTCATCAGTGGGAGATATAGGACCGCTGGCCTCAGCCAATGTCACCCGCTCCAGAAAAACTCCAACAGTACTCTTTGGATCTCCTGCACCATGCCCCGGGGAGGGTCCAGACACACTAGCCTGTGCCACAGCATGGAGGCCACCAGATTATTGATCACCAGGACCCTTCCCCTAAAGGACAGCTGAGCCAGCAGTCCCCTCCATCTCTGCAGCCGCCCCCTCACCCTGTCCACTAGGCCCTCCCAGTTTTTCTGCATATATATCTCCGCTCCGAAAAACACCCCCATCTCAGTGCCTCAGGCAGGACAGGGGGGGTGCAATCATGCCAACTGCCTGACAGGAAGGTGTCACACTTTGCCCAGTTAACTCTTGCTGTAGAGGCTCTCTGGAATGTGTGCAGGCTCTGCACCCGCTCTCCACCTGCTTCTGCTCTAAAAACTCACATAGCTGCGCTCTTTTAAAAGACTGTCTGCAGCCATTCACGTTAAAAGAAATAAAAACGCACTTTTCCATAGCGGCTAAAAAATATAAAACTGACAGAATAAAACAAGCAACAATAAAAAAATTCTTAAACGAAGTATCCATTATAAAATTATTGGTTAGCATCATTAGCGATCTTTTTCTTAATTATTTGTACATATTTTTTAAGACGGTACCTTTTTTTCTGGTCAAACTCCTCTAATGTTGCCTTTCGTGTGACGATGTGTGCTGAGTGGAGGAATAATCTCAAATCGGGGAAGAAGTTTTCAATTTCAACCCCCTTTTCCCTTTGTACTTTCCATAAACAGTTTAAATTCATCTAGGGTATAAAATTTTTTCCCCTGTTAACGGGTTGGCTATCGGGGATGTCAGAGATAGCGAGGAGTCAGAGCTTCCCTCCATCTCCTCTGCTCCGTCCTCGCTGCCTGCTCCGCTGTCCACAGCTGCCAGCTCCTCCGCGGCTCTCTCCACCTCTACAGCGCCGCTCTCCTCTCCTCCTCCCAGCACAGCCACAGCCGTCACCGCTGCCTCTGCCTCCGCTTGCTGGGGTTCAGAGAGAGAGAGCTGCACAGCACCGGGTTGTAAGCCTGTCGCCGTGCGCTCCCTCTCCCTCCATGTCAGGAGGGACAGACACCCCTGCCTGAGACTGCAGGCTCCCCTCCAGCACAGGCTCGGGGCTCTGCTCTGTTCCCCGCTCGTTATTAGGCAGATCTGTAGCTTCTATGTTTTTCTTTTTTTTTAGTCTTTTTTTAGCTACCATCACAAAACCCTTATCATTTTCAGTAGCTTCATTTTGTGACAGACCGTGGCTGAGTCTCTTCAGCCTCGGCTGTGGTGTGGGCGGCTTCATCCCGTTCGGCGGCTCCCTGGTCTCTGCAGACTCTGGCTGGCGCTGCGATGGGGGAGCAGCCTCATCCTCCCGCTCACCCCCAACATCCCCAGCCTCCTCCCTGCCATCAGTACCCTGCTCCTGCCTTTCCTGATTTCTATTTTTTCTCGGGCAGGCTCTCCTCTGGTGTCCCTGTTCCCCACAGTTAAAGCACCGCATTGTGTCAGAGCTAACAAACACTACGCAGCCCGTCCCTTCCACACTGAAGCTCCAAGCAACATCAATCACCTCCCCCGGGTTATTCAGCAGTAAAAACGCCTGTCTCCGAAAAGACAGGACGTGCTTAACATTTGTATTTTTGCACCCTAGAGGTATATTTTTAATTGGGGACACCAGTTTGCCATATCGGGCAAGTTCATTTGCCAAGGTCTCATTTTTTTAAAAACGGCAGCACGTTAGACATGATTACCTTGGTAACAGGGGTTACTAAGGGGGGATACTTGGATAAAATCCCCTTTGACCGAAAAACCTTCCTCCACTAGTTGATTGACCAGCGATACCTCTTTTAAAAATACGACAAATCTTTTATTCATACGGGATGCCGACACTATATTGTCACACCCGACCACCTCTCCCACTGCCAGCAGGCACTCCTCCACCGACACGCCGGCATCGGGCAAGCAGCTAACCCCGTGTCGGCGGCTGAGAGCCCCTAGCCCTCCAGAGTGAGATCCCATAACGGGACCTACACACACACACACACACACTACTCTGTAAAACAAACGATGAAACAACGAAACAAAAATATGTAAACGAACTAAACAATTAACAAATAAATATAGATATTTGGAAAAAAATAGTAGTGAAAACACTCTCCTACCGCACCAGCGTTCAAACGCTACCGCCTCTCCGCAAGCTCCTCCTACAATCCCACAATCCTCCGCGAGAGAGAGAGAGAGAGAGAGAGAGAGAGAGAGAGAGAGAGAGAGAGAGAGCGAGAGGGAGGTTCTTTTTGGTATAGTTTATGTTTAAAGCCTGTTTTTGTGTTTGTCTTTTTGGTTGGCCATCGTGCCTTTTGTTTTGTGTATTTTGTTTAATTAAAAGTCTTTTATTTTCCCTGCACATCCTGACTCTGAGTCTCCTTACTTCGGTCAGCCTGTCACAGTAACAAATATAATTTCTTAGCAAAATCAGAACACACCCTGTATTTATGCAATTTGATAAATTACATTTAGACTTAACTTTTGTGGTTAACAAGATTATAGTAACAATATAGTTAAGAGAATTAAAATAACAGGTAGATAAGTTAAAAATTCAGCAGAAAATGACAAAGTAGCCAGTCCTCCTCAAATGAGGACAATGGCACTTAATCAGTTAAACTGCCATGTTTTTGGTATTCCATGCTTTCCTTAGGCCTCCTTGTTCCCCTGTACTGTCTTAGGTTGGTTGTTATCTCTGGTTTACAGTTCAGTGGTCTTATTTTATTTATTTACTTTTTTGTTGTTATTGTATTTCACCTGAATAATGCCGTGTGAGACAAGCCACCTGATACAATACATCAGTAACTATTATATTTGAAAACGAGCCCCTGCTGACTTTAATCCCTAATCCCTAACTCCCTGTGGTTCCCCAGCCAAGATCGGCACCTTAAACTCAAACCACATGACTCACCCTGCATTCTAAATAGCAGTGCTTTTACAAGGTGAGCTTAAGTATTTTAACAGTGTATGAAGAAAAATATTCTAACCAGAATAGTGAATAAACAGACAATAAATATAATTGTATGGTCTAATCTGACCTGGACATATCTCATTTTAATGTAATAGTATATGACTGATTTATATATACATTTTGGGTTCCATTAACAATCAGTCTACCATTATTTATCTAGAGATAAACAGATACATACAAATATGTATGTCTTTGATTTCACAGTTGCCTGAAAAAAGGTGACCAGAACTGAACACAATATTCTAGATGAGGTCTTACTAATGCATTGTAAAGTTTTAACACTACTTCCCTTGATTTAAATTCAGCGCTTTTCACAATATATCCAAGCATTTTGTTGGTCTTTTTTATAGCTTCCCCACATTGTCTAGATGAAGACATTTCTGAGTCAACTTAAACGCCTAGATCTTTTTCATAGATTCCTTCTTCAATTTCAGTGTCTCATATGGTATTTATAATGGACATTTTTATTGACTGTGTGCAGTACCTTACCATTTTCTATATTAAATGTCATTTGCCATATGTCTGCCCAGTTCTGAATGCTGTCTAGATCATTTTGAATGACCTTTGCTGCTGCAACAGTGTTTGCCACTCCTTCTATTTTTGTGTCGTCTGCAAATTTAACAAATTTGCTTACTGTACCAGAATCTAAGTCATTAATGTAGATTAGGAAGAGAAGAGTAAACCTGAAAAGCATGGGTGGCACATATTTTTTTTAAGTGGGTAAAATGTACCTTGGACTGGCCTCCTTTATTGCTAGCTAACTGTTACTAACTGTCTTTTAAGTTCTAAATGCAAACTGCTACAACAAAAGTGTGCAATGCAAAGTATGTACTGCTAAATGTCTTGTAAAATAATGATAAATTAAAAAACTAAAAAACTATGTTAACAGGAAGAAAATACGTTGTAATACAATACCATTTTCAATGTACCTGATTTTTAGGAGGGTTTACAATAAACTAGTATGTGTCCTGAGTTGTGCATCATTGTATTTGGATTGAGGTGGGGCTATGCTAATGGTGGGACTATTCTGTAACATATTGGGACATAATAAATGGAATAATAATGGAATAATGAAATAAATATACAATCTTTCTGTTAACCATATAGCAAAGTAGAATAGCTTTCATAGTACATTCTTGTTAAAAATAGCTTTGGTAGCCTTTGGTAGTTTTATGGAGTGCTGCATAAATGTGCTGTAGCCTGATATTTAGCACATACTGCTTTTCTTTGAATTGTGGCCAATCTAGGATTCTGCCCCTGGTACAGTGGTAATGTATAGCTACATTGTAGATCCCCACAATACTTACCTTGTCATGTTTCACCGGGCTGTCATTGACAGAACCTCTAACCATTTTTTCTTCTTGATGTTTTCTTTTTCACAGTGGTCTGTGTATATCAGAGCAGCGGTCCGAAAGGAGAAAGGTCTGCCTATCCTGGTGGAGTTGCTACGAATAGACAATGACCGGGTGGTGTGTGCAGTTGCTACAGCTTTAAGAAATATGGCCTTAGATGTGCGAAATAAAGAACTTATAGGTATGTGGTCTTTATACTGTGCTTCCAAGTGTTCTAAACATATTATCATCCCCTTTCTAAAATATTTGATAAAAAGGCATATGGGAGGGAAAGGGAGTGTTTTGCTTTGACACACATTTAAATGCATATATTTTCAACCCAGTAATATTCATAGACAGTACTATTTTTCTTATCTGTTCCTGCAGCCTAAACTACTTTTCTCATATCTGTTACTAAGCATGGAGGTAGTAATGGCTGGGTTTGGTCTTCCCAAACTCTCTCAATGACACCATTTGAAAATGATTTACCCTTTTGTAAATCAGAGCCAATATTTAAATCTGAAGCCTGTTTGGTATTTACCACATTTACTATTTACCCTACCATGGGCAAAGACCTGATTAGCCATACAGTAAGGAACAATTTTGCTGCCCAATATATTAGTGTCTTCCAATTGAAAATACACATCCACTTCCCAGGATCGGGAAAACGGAGAAAACGGAACTCATTACTGTCGAGATCGCTCTCGTTTTCTCAAGATCACAACATAAATGTAATTATCTCAGGTAAACATAAGTAATGACTTCCATTTTTCTCAAGATCCTGGGATAAATTATCTCATGATCACGAGATAACGGAATAGTAATACCGAGATCCTGAGATCAATTATCTTGTGATCATGAGATAACAGAATGTTAATACCGAGATCCTGAGAAATGATCTCGTGATCACGACATAATGATTTTTTTTTCAGATGGCCTCAACGATTTGGGGATTCTAAAATATATATATATATATATATATATATATATATATATATATATATATATATATATATATATATATATATACAGTATATATATACAGTATATATATATATTTTATTTTTTTTTTATGTTCATTTTTGTTTGTTTTTAACAAACTACAGGTGTCTGCAGATGTATACTGTTTAATAATTGTGGAGGTTATATATTTGCCTTGCAAAGAAGCCTGTATTCACTAAACAGAGGTATTCCACCATGTTTGTATATACTTTTTGGACAGATGACCTCTTATGTTCCCAGCTTTTCCCTGAGGTCACAATAAGCTGATCTGTTAGTGGACTATGGAAATCAATACCAATTAGTATATTAATGCCAACACCATACTTGAATCCTTTGTCTACTTTGAAGATTGATCTTTTTGAGTGTTCCTTTCCACAAGATCGGGAATACTATCAAGGTTATTTGAGATTTTAAATACTTCTGTATTAGGTGAATCACTGTGAGCTAAACAAGCTAATGTAATATGGCTTGTAAAACATAACTTTTTGGCCAGAAACAAATCACATGATTTACTTCCAAAATGACATGTCCTTCTGCAGTTTACAGTAGTTTTCCCCTACTTGAATATACACTCTATCCACAGAAGATTTTAAAACATCTAAAGATTGAACTGTTTTTGCATATATGGTACAAATTACCACAAAATAATTTGAATGTTTAAGCAATTTATAAACATTCTACTCTGGGGAAAAAGGGGGAATTGACATAAGAATTTAAATGGAGATTGTATTGAAGAAATACAAATGTTTATGCATACCATTGGCACACGCATCTATAAGTTAAGAGCAATGAAATTCAAAGTATGTGTGAATAGTGGCTTAGCTGTTTTAAAACCCCTGACACTATGACAGACTATTGATCTTTTTCTGTTAAAATCTAGTGAGCCGTTGTATCTCCATGGTAACCGCTTCACTTGTTTCAGGCAACTCCAGCAGGGCTAAACATGATGGTAACCACCAGGAAACTATTTCTCAGAGATATGGCATTTATTCAGCATTAACTGTTTTTCAGTTATTTTATTGATCAATACTCAATGCTGTAAAAAAGGGTACAGCCTGTGTTTGGAACAGTCTCTAAAACATTGTGTTCCTAAACAATTAAAATGATTGTATCATTGATACTTCAGTGCTTCGACTGCTAATTGAAATAGTAGAAATAGTGGAATGCCAAGAGAGGTCTGTAGTCTTCTCAGATTCAAACATACTGTACTACTCTGAGTTATCCATTTGAGCGCCCTTCTTTCTATTTGATTTATGGAACACTATCAAGTTGTGATGGCCTTTGTGCAATGGATTTGCATTATAGTGTGCTATCTAACTGTGACCTGACTATACTTTTGCAATGGAGCAACTTCGGCTCTAATGTTTTTTTTTTAATTGCATGTGCCTCTAGTTGTAGTTTACATTAAGCTTACAGTAAGTTATGATAATTCACTTTTATGAAGTAAAGATTAAAAGAGAGAGGAGACCATACGGCCCATCAGTGCTCGCCCAGTTCCTAGTAGCTCCTAGTTTATCTCATAACCTTGTTAAGCAGTTGGATTTAGAGGATCTCTAAATGAACAGAAACTTGTACTTGGATATAGAAAAAATGCTCTTATGATTCAACAAATAGGCTTCCATTATCAATTGTTAAAAGGTTCATAATTAGGGCTTCTATTTTTCAGGTTTTATTGATTGTATTTTTCGGTGCTTATTTTAAGCTGTTTTTGAGTTTTATGTAAATCGTTTTTTTCAGGGATTTCGTTTTTGATATACTGTACTGAATAGTGTCAAAATATGTATTGTAGTAACTCGACAGTTACTACTATACACTTAAGTTGTACTTTCTTTCCTTTGCTGTCTTCCACAATGAAATCCCTATGGTCACGGGCACATTCTTCTAGGGTTTTTGTGTGTAGGCATTTTTGTATATTTTGCCACAATTCTGTTTTAAATCCTCCATATCTTAACTGTTATACAGCTTTAAATCCCGCAAACAAGCCTTCATCCTGATTGTAATCTCGTTTTAAATCTCGTAAGCGGCGTCACCAATAGAAATGTAAGAATGTGCTGTCACTCAGTAGTAAGGGTGGGTTTAAGGTATTCAGAACAAATTAATGATAAATGCAAGTCAGGAAGGCGGGACATTGCCCAGCAGCACTGGGAAATGTATCTATTATTATTTTTGTAGTAGGTTTTATTTTTTAATGGGAAAAGGGTAAAGTCAACGTGAATTGATTAACCATTTCCACAGTTTTTCCGGTGTTTATTGGCCATCCACCGATTTAATTTTTTTTGTATCGGAGGTGTTTTATCGGGTTTATCGGTTAAATCCGAAAATCAGAAGCCCTATTTATAATTTGCCTTAAAAGCCAAAAAATAATTAAACCAGAGCTGCAACCAGGAGCATTCTGCAACAATCTGTGAGATCTCCAGTGAATCCAGCTGTTCGTGGCCTTAGGTTTCCTCCTTAATCTGGAAAATAGTACAGATTTAAAACTCACAGGATTATTGCTCCCTCCCCCCAGCTCTCCTTTTGTTTCAAGAACCAAACAGGAGTAGAGCAACACGCTCCCTTTTGTGCAGCAAACCCCGCCCCTGTAGTCAGTGGAATACCAATCACTATGTGACATGAATTCTTGAAGCACTTGACTCGAGAGACGCAGCTGCCATACTCGCACTGCCCTCTTTTACCAAGATGGCACCCCCCCCCCACAAAAGTGACTTGCATCACGGTCATGTGATCTTAGTAAAATAAGTTCTCTCAGTGCCCTCTACTTGTCTGGAGGCTGAATTACAGACTAAAACCCCCTTGACTTATCACAGTTAAGTATACTTTTTCATTCTGATTAAAGTAGACCTCTCATCTTTGAGTTGTTCTGTATTTGTTTAGGAGTTTAGAGATGAACTCTGTTATTCTTTGCTGTTATGTATGTTTTTAAATGAGTTAATACTACAGGCCTTGTTTTGATTCAAGTGTTAAGGCAAAGACAGGAGAACAGGACAATTGTACCAGTTAAAAACAGGCAATAAGCAACTTTGCTGCAGGAAGGAGCAGTTAAATTATTATTAAGGACACTAGTTTTTTCCTGCCTGAAAAGTTACCCTTGCTTCAAAATAGGGCCACAATTATTAAATGCAATGAACAACTTTGTTTCCCCTTTCTGCTGTATTATATTATTCAAACTGTTGTACCTTTTCAGTGAAAAAAAAAATTCTGTGCTATAGTGAGTTAAATGTATTCCCTGCTAAATGAGAAATATAATATTTCATGTGGAAAAGAATCCCCCTGTACACTTAGTTTCCCCCTTATGTAGTAAAAAACATGCATTGGCACAAATTCAAATCCTCATGCTGACAGTAGAACATTTATTTTGTGTTCATTTAGTTGCAAGGACCCAGCACTTTCCGAAAATCAAATTACCATTATTTACCCTTTTATCAACACCAGCAGTAACATCTTGCAATGTTAGGCTGGTAAGCAAGCTAATGTAATTACATGCTACTCAGCATTCTTGGCACAACTGCAGTTTTTTTTTTTCAGGCACAGCTATGAAATTTTAAAGGGAGGAGGAGCACTGTGTAGCTTTAGCAGGGCATAGCCCATATACAAATACTATATTGCTGACAATCATTGTATGCATTCATAGTGATAGTTAGTTGAAAACTAGATCATTCTTTATTTTAAGGGGCACTAGTTTGACATGGCCAACAAGTATTTAGAAAAGGTTGCCATTTTTGTTTATGGTTAATGAGATTGTTATATGAAATAGTTTCTGAAGATTTATTAAGAAATTTGAAGGATAATTTCCGCAACAGAAAATAGTTCCTATGAACTATTGATATTCAGGTAAGATTTTTCTTTACTTGAGTTGCAATTTTGAATTCATAGACATTCATTTGAATGTTGCCGTTAACTGTACAATTCTTAAAGTGACTGTCAATTGTTGCAGAAGGGGGCATTCAAGTGCAGGAAGGGGCTTTGCTTTCATCTGATCTTATTTTTTTGTTTGGCAATGCTGTCGTACTTCTCTAGTGATGCTACCAGACACAAGCGATTTCCGGGCTCTTCAAACATGAATCTGCGGTGACATTCTTTGTTCCGTTCGTAGGGATTTTTGTGATTTTTTTTTTGTACTTAAAGGTTTGTACGTTAAAGGTCATGGTGGCATACTTAACTCCGTTTTTGTAACGAAAGAATCTGCCAGTAGTTGACTGTTTCCTTTTTTCCCCCTGCGTCCAAAATGTAACTGGATGTCAAACCAAACTTTACTCACAAGACCAACAGCTGCGTCAGGGTTCAGGGCTTCAGAATGTTTGATTATTTGAAAATCTCTTTCAGTTATTGCATGATGATGTTGTGTTTTATTCCGGCCTTCTCGTCTAAGTTTTTTAAATTGTACCCACAAACACGTTGTTTGAACTTGTGAATTCTGTGTCGCTCATTAGACACCAGGATAAACTTAACAGAGTCATTTAAATGTCAGTTCAGTCCAGCACGGAGCCCAACATAGCTGCTGATTCCGTATTGATCGACTTTACAGTTTCGGACTGTTCCATTAAAAATCTCTAAGGATATTATTTTGCTCTTCTTTTGTTAGTTGGGAGAATTCAATATGTATTTTTTTTTAGACAGCCAGTCATTAAAGCATTTAATAGCCCGACTGGTTTGTTTGGTGGTATTCATTTCATGTCTAGTTTTTTCTAGCACGTCAATGTTAGAGTTCTGTACCTCGGCGTGATGGTTTAACCTTTTCTTTTGTTCGCTTCGGGAGACTTGCAAATATGAGCCGATGCAGATTCTATTTCTGCCCATTTATTGATTGTCATCGGTGCAAACAGCTCAAAAGTGATGCCTTCAGTGTTATATTCCATGACTGCCAGGTATTTTGACTTTTTTTTAAAAAATGTTTTATTATTATGGCGCAGTGATACAATAGTGCAGTTACTATATCGGGGATTATATCACAACCCACGCCCTGTTGTGTGTTATCCCTTACATAACCAACTTTATTGTAATACTCTAGATGTTCAAATATGTAGACCGTTTAGAATTGCACACCTTTAATTACTTCTTTTGAAAGCCTATAAATACATGTATATATCTCAATCCATTCATGACCAATTTTACAGTGTGTCCACAAGAAATATGGTGAGGGATACCAACCTAATTTTCTCAGACATCGGCATGTACTTTATTTTCAGAAATTGGTGAAGTATTTTACATAAGTGCCATTGCATTACCTGATTGTGCACTGCATGTGTTTAATTTACACGTACATTTTCAAATGTTGTTAGTACTATATACATTTATGTTCACATACCTTGAGTTACCATAAAGTAATCGTTTCCTAAGTAGTCCCACCTGAATAAAACACACTCCTAAATCAATATTAATTTCTGTATGGAGCAAGCTAAAACTGAACTAACTATGTGAGCATTTTCATTCAGAAATGCTGAGAAACTGTTTAATTCTAATTTCACAATATATTCTAAAATATATATTTTATAGGGTACTGTAAAATACAGCCCGAAAATCAAGGTCACGGTGATCTATTTCAGGGTTGGCCAACCCTGGTCCTGGAGAGCCACAATCCTGCAGGTTTTTTGGGTCTCTTTAAAATCATCAGTGACTAAAGACCTGGAAAAATGTTAAGTGTTGACCAGTGAAGAAAATATTTGGTTCAATTAAGTAATTGAGAACTCGGGTGGAACGAAAACCAGAAGCCCCTGTGGATCTCCAGGATCAGGGTTGGCCACCACTGATCTATTTATTGTATGCATTCTGAGCTCTGATGGAATGGGCAAACAGACTATATATTAATAAACAATACTTTAAGGCCTACGGTGGCATGTGCCCTCGTATCTATCAGTGACTAAATCACCTCCTGCTCCTCCAGTCTCATCTGATGATTGAATTGTTCCATTGTTCTAACCTGTTCAGTCTGACATCATGTGGATGTGATACTACTGTACAAATTAACAGCTTTTGTTCAAATATGCATTTGGAAGAGTTTTCTAATGGATTCTATGAATTTTTGGTTAAAAATGAATTTATGTTAAACGGTACAGTAAAACCTGTCCAATTCAGCCTCTCTACAAACCAGCATTCTGTATAATTCAGCATCATTATTGGGTCCCAACCAAATATTGAAATAATGGCGCGATACCCTCTACAGTTCAAAACCTCATATTTGTCTAAAACCAGTGTAGAGCTATCTGTGCAGTCCCGGACCAAGTCATGTGATTTTTCTTTTCTAGATTTACAATTAAGTATGATGTGTAAATACGCGCATGCCCTGCAGAGATGGTACATCTACTGTAAAATATTGTTTCAATAATGGAGAAACTATATTCAAATTAATCCAGATGTGGATTTACAGGTTATAGCTTGACAATACTTCTACTGTACTGTAATAGCATTTTTTAAAGTGTTGAAATACTTTGTCATTTATATTTGTTTTTAAGTACAGTATTAGATTTTGCAATACCTTTGTAATCCAGCATACTGTATTATCCAATACAATTTTCCAGTCCCAAGCGATGCCGGATAAGACATGTTTTACTGTATTTTAATGATGTAAACTGACACTTAAACTTTGTATGAACCAATCAGGGTTTTTCTCCTAGGGTGATTTATAAACCCACTTAGGCCTATTAACATTAACAGTAGACCCCAAAGACTCCTACATGTCATGCATGTGATGAAATCTAAAACCGTCTGACAAAGATTTAAATATTAATTAGTTCTGACAATATTATTTTATTAATTCATCCTAAACCATGCCTACCTATTTTTGTACATGTTTTCAGTACATATTAAAATGATCCTCTCATCTATAACCGTTGACAGATGCTAAATAGAACCAAGTGGGAAAAAACCCTCAAATAATCAGTGAAGCAGTTGAATTAGCAATCACTAATTAGGTTTTGCTATTTTGCATGTAAATATACTGTACATTTTCTATTAAGGCATTGCCTTTGACCAGTTGTTTAATTTCATTTTCATTTTCTGTTGGACATAAAACTATCCAATTTAGACAAGCATCATTCGTAGCCCTGTATATTTCACGTACAGAGTTTATTAAATTGTTATGAGCCTGTGTTTTCCATTAGAACATTTTAAGAAATGGGTATTATCATGAGTTTATCACTGCACTGGAGTGGATTGGCTTCCCAAGGTGAATCTGAGGGTAGTTAATGGACCCAGAAGGGTAATTCTCCTTTCTATATAGCAGACATCTTTAGAAGTCATTCCTCCTATCATTCACAGTTTTTATTGCTTCAAAATTATTTTAAAAAAGGACGATAATTTATCTGCTGTGTTCTCCTCATTTTGAAGTATGGCATTGGGGGATTCTTAGTTTGTATGGTGATGCGATTTCAGGCTCACATCATAGAGATTGGGAATACAGTTTAGTAAAATGTTCTTCAGCATGCTTCAGGTAGTGATGCATATAATCTTTTTTTTATATTCCATGGACCATTCTCGTTCAATAGTAAAACACCTTGACATATTTAATATTACTATTTGTTTATTTAGCAGACGCCTTTATCCAAGGCGACTTACAGAGACTAGGGTGCGTGAACTATGCATCAGCTGCAGAGTCACTTACAACAACGTCTCACCTGAAAGACGGAGCACAAGGAGGTTAAGTCAGTGAGTGAGCCGGGATTTGAACCGGGGACCTTACAAGCCCTTTTCTTTAACCACCGGACCAGACAGTCTACGACAGGCTGCCTTCCGCAGTTACAACTTCAGTACTGCACACTAAAATCATGAGAGTCACACAACAACACAATTACCATTCAAAGCAGTTCGGCGTTTTAAAAGTGTATTTCAAGATAAATACATAGACAACAAGCTCCTTTACGTACCTTGAATAGTACAAATCTCCCTGTAATATTCACTGTTCAAGGACTCATTTGAGACTTTGCATGATAACACAAGAACTAACATGAGCATGCCTTTTGTCTGCTTTCTCTCCTTCTCTCTGCTGCTTGCTCTGCCACCACTCCCTAAACTCCGAAGGCAAGTACGCTATGCGCGACCTGGTCCATCGTCTACCTGGAGGAAACAACAGCAGCGGCAACAGCACAGCCAGCAAGACCATGTCGGACGACACTGTAACTGCCATCTGCTGTGCTCTGCACGAGGTCATAACTAAAAACATGGAAAACACCAAGGCCTTACGAGATGCAGGTGGAATTGAGAAGCTAATCGGCATTGCAAGAAGCAAAGGAGACAAGTATGTATTGAATAACCTGCCCTGTGACCCCTGGTGTGTGTGTTTACTTTGGTATCTAGGTCACAGCAAATGATGGTCTAAAGAGGGAATTTCCCAGACAATTTTAATATTAATCGTCATAGATTTCTACTTAATGAAAAATCCTGGGTCCTTATAGAGCAGGGAATGCACATACAAGTTGAATAGGAACTCTATAGTTGATTTGCATGTGTAGCCTTGTATGTGCAACAATTAAAATATGAATAATGCAAGAGAAATATACACTTCTGCATGCCTACTGCATCTACTCATTTGCACCTAAACTCAAATATCTATGTGCATAGATTTTATTTTGAATTGAAAGAATTTTTAAATGAAAATATTTTTCAAGTGGTTCATCCACAGTTATTAAGGGGAATACATTTGAATACTTAGTTTAGGCTGATATTCAAGGGAGGTTATTGAATGATTGCTCTCTCATTAGGCTTATTGAATAATTTCTCTCATTAGATCACTTCCTTGTATGCTATATAAATCTCAGGTAAACTAACCTGGGTGTTGCCATCACCTCCCCTCCACCTCCCCAACTTCCACCTTAATGTAGGCAGTCCCACTCTCACCATACCCATACAAGCAGTCATGATCCCAATGTGCCAAAACTATCCCAAGGATTATCATGATTTTTGTTTTTCAAAGAGCAACTTTACTCACCCTCATTTTTAGAGAATACCTCTTCTGCAGTTAGATAAATTTAGAGTCACAGAAAAAAAAAACACGCAGTCAAGAGGCATTTAAAATCAGTTCATTTAACTCCAGGAAAAAAAAAAAACACACGTTAGAATAGTCACAAGGGTCAAGATTGTGTCAGCTAAGCTTGCTCATATTAGGTGCAGTAATAAATATCATATTGGCTTAACACTTAAGGTTCAGTCTTCAATATTATCAAATGCTTTATCTCTTTTCTATGTGTCATAAAGGAATATATTGGTTTTAAGGGAAATATTTAGCTAGCATGACAGTGAGTGATGTATACATCCAGCATAATGACTGGCCCTAAATGCACTGTGCCTGATACATTTGCATTGCCTCCATCAAACTTCAATGGACAGTGGTTTTACAGTCATTCTTTTCACAGTACCACCCTCCCTCCACGCGGTGCAGTCAGTGTTTGAACTAAGAGGGTTCTTTTATCAAATACTGTACATTATGCTTTGGTAAGAATGTTAAGATTTAAGATTGAACCAGATCGGATATCTGTGTTTTTATTTTGTGCTGTATGTTTTTTTGTGTGCACCAGACACACATCATGATGAGGTGACGGTGGATGAAGTAAATGTGTTAAATTAAATTAAAATGGAAATGCAGAAATATTTGCTTGCAAGCTGTCCAGCCAGAAGTCTCCAGCGTTTTCCATAAAAAGCAACATATTATATAATCAATGCAATAATCAATATTTTGTTCAGAATAATGTATAACAAATGAACAGCTAGATCAGAAGAGTTGAGGAAATATCCCAAGGAGGCTAAAACAAGACGCCCTCCTTTGGATATTACTCCATTTCAAACGGTGTCATAAAGTTCACACTTCTCTATCCTGAGATGAATCTGTTCAAACTCAACTGCAGAATCCTGAAACCAAGCATACCTTATTATTCAGAACTCTCTGGTCCTATCTTGATAAATAACAAAAAGAGATTCACTTTATTTACAAAAAGGATATATGATTTTCTTCATATTTTCAATGTAATTTTTTTTTTTTTTTTCATAATTCATACCATAGTTAGTTATGGTACCATTGCGGACCATGATTGTTTTGTGGGTACTATAACAATGACTGGCTATGATGTACAGCTATGTTGTGAAAATTAGTTGAACATAATATGGCAACTTCCATATACTAAGCATAGTTTGACAATGGTTACCATGGCAAAGGATGGTCAATTCAGGGTTGGCAATGTTGCTGGTTCATAAAAAAAATTTAAAAAAATAGTGTAGCGTGGTTTAAACATAATACAATACAAATATCTGGCTCTGGCGTTGTGTTGTCAAAGAGAACAAGATGTTGAGCAGTCATTTCTATTAGGTTAGTGATATTGAAAAACTAAGTATGAAACATGACTGTGTAATGCAATGTTTAAGATTCAGGAGGCGCTTATTCATGCTGAGCACGATTCATAATTATTCATAAGTAAAGCCTTGTGTTTTTCAAAATCTGAAATAGCTGAAATAAAATTAAATGCAACATATAAAACTAAATAAAACGAAATGCAAATATAAAATGAAATAAAACTAAAAATCATTATAAAGCAAACATAGAATGACATTTTTTTAATTGGGAGGTTTATAAAAAAAAAGTACTTTTAAATAAATACTTGCAATCGTAGTTGTCAAGGCTCAGTCGTTACCATAGACACGGTCTGAATACTAAGACAACTTAATATATTGCATTAGGTTATATAACTTGATACTCTTTGAAAAACATAATGAAGATACTACAGTAACAGCCCACAGCCCAATTTATTAAGATTTAGAATGCAGTAAGCATTGCAGCACAGGGAGCTAATCAAGCACAGTATTTCACATTGCTAAGCCAACAACCAAATAGTACATACCAATAGCACATTCAAATTGTTTCTTTTTCTTCATTAACAATGTTGCCAGTTAACCTTTCAAGGAAATTCCTCGAACAGAACGGGCTGTGTTAAAAGGTCATTTTGAAAGCATTAAATTAAAGATTATGGTCATTTTGAGATAGCCTTCATTTCAACATAATTATGTATTTCATGGTTTAATTATGTTCCTCCTAGCTGGCTAGTAAGAACTTCCTTGATATATGTTTCTACTGTTAAGTGGGACGTTTGCTGATTAATCTTATGATTTATTATTCGTAGGCCTCACCGTTAAATCTGATCTGCTACTTTAAAGTTTTCAGCCGATTTCATTGTGAACCCATTGGTGTTGATGCTTCTGCAGCAAGCAGCAGGGGCTGCTTTATAAAAGAGTACAGTATTGTAAAACCTCTTCACAATGTCACCCCTGTTATTATTGTTTAATTAAGGGGCCTTGGTACAATCAAATGCAATGATAGATACTGTATCGTTTGCTTGGCAGAACACATTGCAAATAGTGGAGCACCCACTAAAGTGGCAATGTTGATTATTATTATTATTAATATTATTTATTTATTAGCAGACGCCCTTATCCAGGGCGACTTCTAATTGTTACAAGATATCACATTTTTTTACATACAATTACCCATTTATACAGTTGGGTTTTTACTGGAGCAATCTAGGTAAAGTACCTTGCTCAAGGGTACAGCAGCAGTGTCCCCACCTGGGATTGAACCCACGACCCTCTGGTCAAGAGTCCAGAGCCCTAACCACTAATCCACACTGCTGCCTATGGATATATTGGTTTCTAAAAATGTATAATGTAGCTTGTTGCTATGATTTGCATTTCTGTGGAAAACACTAATTTGACAAGTATTGACTTGAGATACAATTGTTAGTTTGATGTCATTTAGCTGATAGGGAAGTCTGCATGTCTACAGTAAAATTGAAAAAGGAGGATTAAAAAAAATTAAGTCATCGTCCCTCATATACTGAAAATAAAGCTTACATGAAAAAGAGCTGGTTCCGGGTGAAAATATCAATTGTATGCAGTACAATTATGTATATGATATATTCTGCTGTAATAGAGTCAGCTGTATTGTTTTCAGCCTGATCATGTATGGTGTTTCTTTTTGTTGTTGTTGCACAGGCACTCACCAAAGGTGGTGAAAGCAGCATCTCAGGTCCTCAGCAGCATGTGGCAATACAGGGATCTGCGTAGCCTCTACAAGAAGGTAAGAGATTATTATTGCAACACCTCTTGAGGCTAAAACAATCATCATTGCTAACCTAATCAACAGACAGGGTTTCTTTTTTTTCCTTTTAAGAAACCCACAAGCAATCTCATTAAAGGATACTGTAAGTAGCTTTAAATGTCCATTTTTATGTAAAATTCCGCTTTCTAGTTATGGTGGTTGCTCTCTTTCTTTTCGGTTTATCTTAACTGTAGTCTGACATTTTGCCACACTACTTTATCATCCTCTGCAGTAGCTGTTACTGCTTGTTCCAGCTACAGAGTAGTTCTTTTGCAGTGAAATAAACAGGGTAGTTCGAGAACTGCACTTTCTGTTGTGAGTCGCCTTCATTTCCACGTAACACTACATTGGTGATCAAAAGTGGGATTATGGACCAGACGTTGCGGGAAATGAAGGCGAGGGACACGCTGATGCCAGGATGGGCTGGGACGCAGCCCTTTGCTGAGCTGATGGTCGGGAGATGGCTGCAGAGCAAGGCAGAGATAGCCTGCACAGAGGGGCGGAGGCAGTGCGGATCATGTCAGCAGAGAGTGAGGAGAAGCCAGAGGCGGAGACAACATTACAGCAGCCATTACACTGCCCACCACACTGATGAGCAGTGTGTCGTTTGCATCGACAGTGATGAGGAGGAAGAAGAACCGGACACAAGGGCGGATGTAAACAATGGTGGAGGTGGGTGCAAAGTACATGATAGACCGGGCTACAGCAACAACACTGCCCCGGAGCGGAAAAGACTGCATCACCCTTCCCAGATATGACGGTAAGGGCGATTTGGCAATTATTCTTTGTACACAGTTTGAGCTAATTGCATAGGTGGAGGGATGGACTGAGACAGAAAAGGCTCTGCAATTAGCTGCCAGCTTAACAGGTGTCTTTGCCTTGTCTGCTGATGATAACACCAGAACAGTGTCGGGACTATGGGGCTTTATCAGGCCTATTAAAATCCTGTTTTGATAACAAGAGTCAGTTACTTAAGCTCCGACATGAGCCCCACTGTGGCCGCGGGAGAGTAGGGGAACCGCAAGCTACATGGCTGGAGTGAGAAAGCCAGCCGGCTGACTGCAGTGTTGGGGGGCGACGCCCAGCTGGTTCTGCTGAACCTTCCCCCTGACGGCTTGGGATATCACACAGCACTGAGTGAGGCACTCATGCGCCAGTTCGGAAACCAGAAGGAGCAGGCCGGACCCACAGTGCAGCACCAGATACTGATGGGGGAGGCCAGGCCCATCAAGTTACGGCCTCATCGCTTACCCCTGGCCAGACATGAGGCTGCCAAAAGTGTTAAGAGAGATATGGGTATAGTATCTGGTTACAATCAGACACAAAATTTCTTTATAATTATTTCAAAGTTATTTTGAAAGTACAGGTTTGTGTCAGTTACATTAAAATTATAGACAGGCCCTTTGAAAGTACAGGTTGGTTTTATTCAGTGGAATTGCCTTTATGATGTCAGGGTAATCATTTATAGGAGGATATACCGACTTGGAATCACTAAAGTAGTAAGTGGGCAATTAATTTCACACTGTTGTATAATTGAGTATATTTTGAACAGATCCATATATTTACACCCACATATACAGTAGAAACAGTAATAAATTATCATTTAAGCTTTTAAGACTATCAAATAAAACGTATTTGTCAACTGAGCTTGTTTTTTTGTTTTACCACTGATACAAATACTAATACTGTTCATAACATGTATCCTTAACCAACAGTCAAAATACTGTAGTCTGTGATGTGTACAATTCTAATGTGCAACATGCCTTGATACAGAACTGAGGTGTTTTGATGCTGAATACCATAGCTACAGTGCCTTTCAAAATTGTCACCTTTTGTTGCCTTATAGCCTGGAATTAAAATGCATTAAAATAGATTTTTTTTTCATTGATCTACACATCCTACCCCACAACTTCCAAGTGAAAAAATATTCTAGAAATTTGTAGAAAATTAATAAAAAACAAAAACTGAAATAGCTTGGTTGGATAAGTGTCCACCCCCCTTGTAATAGCAATCCTAAATTAGCTCAGGTGTAACCAATTGCCTTCAAAATCACACACCAAGTTAAGTGGCCTCCACCGGTGTTAAATTGTAGTGATTCACATGATTTCAGGATCAGTCCAGCAGTTCCTGTAGGTTCCCTCTGCTGGGTAATGCATTTCAAAGCAAAGACTCAACCATGAGCACCAAGGTGCTTTCAAAAGAACTCCGGGGCAAAGATGTTGAAAGACACAGATCAGGGGATGGGTATAAAAAAATATCAAAGGCTTTGAATGTCCCTTGGAACACGGTTAAGACGATTATTAAGAAGTGGAAGGTGTATGGCACCACCAAGACCCTGCCTAGATCAGGCCTCCAAACTGGATGACTGAACAAGAAGGAGACTGATCAGAGAGGCTATCCAGAAGTCAATGGCAACTTTGCAAGAGCTACAGACTTTTATGGCCAAGACTGGTCAAAGTGTGCATGTGACAACAATATCCCAAGCACTCCACAAATCTGGCCTGTATTTTACTCAAGAAAGACCACCTTGAATCCCGTTTGAAGTATGCAAAAAAACACTCAGGAGATTCTGTAGCCATGTGGCAAAAAAATTTTGTGGTCTGACGAAACTAAAATGGAACTTTTTGGCCTAAATTCAAAGCGTTATATTTGGCACAAACCCAACACAGCGCATCACCCAAAGAACACCATCCCTACTGTGAAGCATGGTGGTGGCAGCATCGTGTTATGGGGATGTTTCTCATCGGCAGGGACTGGGGCACTTGTCAGGATAGAAGGGAAAATGAATGGAGCAAAGTACAGTGAAGTCCTTGAGGAAAACCTGCTGCCCTCTGCAACAAAGCTGAAACTGAGACAGAAGTTCACCTTTCAGCATGACAACGACCCAAAGCACGCAGCCAAAGCTACACTGGAGTGGCTAAGGAACAAAAAGGTAAATGTCCTTGAGTTGTCCAGTCAGAGCCCTGACCTAAATCCAGTCGAAAATTTGTGGCATGACTTGAAGATTGCTGTCAGTTAACGCTCCTGAAGGAACTTGACAGAGCTTGAACAGTTTTGTGAAGAAGAATGGTCAAATATTGCTAAATCTAGGTGTGCAAAGTTGGTAGAGACCTATCCCAGCAGACTCACAGCTGTAATTGCTGCCAAAGGTGCTTCCACCAAGTGTTAACTCAGGGGGGTGGAGACTTATCCAATCATGATCTTTCAGTTTTGTATTTTTAATATTTAATCTTTTTCTCAATAAACTTTTTTTCCCCTTAACAGTTTGGAGTATGGTATAAGTGGAATAAATCCTCATTTAAATTCATGAAACTCTGAGGCACTGACACAACAAAATGTGAAAAAAGTTCAGGGGGGTGTAGACTTTCTATAGGTACTGTATATTAGTTGTATGATCATTAATAATATAAAGGATTCCTCTTTAAACAACACCTCAAGACCTGTGGGGCATGAGTGCTGTATAGAAATGAAAGAGAAATGCTGATTGGACACCCATAACCTCTTCAGAGTAATTTTGATTAAAGAACTACAATCTTGTAGAATTTCTCAGAAGGCCTCTAAGTGAGAAAGACAGCACCTAATGAAGCTAGACTGTTTTGAAATGAAAGTCTTAAAGTCTATAAGGAACATATTCCCAGATGATCATCCAACATGTGAGCATTAACTCACTTTGCACAGGAAGGATGACAGAAACAGGCCCAGGGTAGCTAATTTAGAGACAGGCTTGAGTACTCTTGAGCCATAAAGAGATCTCCTGGCTAAGTGGGTGATATTGAACAACTCTACAAGTGGCAGAGATAAAGAGCCCCAGCAATGTTAATAAGGGATCTAAACTCTGTTGGAACTAAGAATGGCGGACAGACAGAGCAGTGTGGCAGGTGCTGCTCCGTTCTTAGAAAAATCTAAAAGAACTTAGCCACTACACACGATTTTCTTTCTGTGTACTTGTGGCGATGTGGCCGCGCCCTTGTGCGTAGTTTATGTTGCATGTTGCATGTGTTAATGTTGGTGTATAGCGATTGGTACACGGGATATAAGCGGGTCTGTGTTTCACGTGTGTTTAAAAATGTATAATTGTAGTTAGGCACGAGGTTGCACATAATTAATTCACGTGCTGGGATTCAAGTGAATAATTAATTAGTAATTGAATCCCAGCACAACAGTATATATAGATGCACGTTTCACTCACTCGGGGTTGGGTGTTCGTGAGTGGAGAACGGGTGTGGAGAAGGAGAAAATATAATAATAATAAGAAGAAGTGTTTTTTACTCACCGTGTTTGTTTGTCTCCGTGCACCGTTTGTTAAGTGTTAGTTCGTTTTGTTTGTCTGTTTATTTTGGCGTAAGTGCCGTGTGCTGTGTGTTTTGTGTTCTTTTATTTTGTTTATTAAATGCTGAGCACAACCAAGTGCTCAGCTTCACCAAAACCTCACTGTCTGTTGTGTATTACTTCCTGTTTCTGGTCTGACGTCACCCACTGCTGCCGTCTTTGTGACACGTGGTGTCATCGTGGGATTACCAGCGCCTCCAAGACTCAGACCAGAGCAGGAGTACCGTGTGTTTTTTTGGAGAGAAAAAGGAAAAAAAATGGATTTTTTTTGGAGAAATGGAGGGAGGAAAGACGCTAGAGAGGAAGCAACAGCAGCACCCATCCTGCAGGCCAGTGTCAGAGGAGGTGATCGACTGGCTGCTGGATCAGGAGAAGCAAGGGGCCCAGAGTAACATCAGCACAGCAGTTGCAGGCGGTGTTAAAAGGTGCCCTGCACGCTACTAACAAGGCTGTTGTCCTCTCTGGCCCAAAGGGGAGGAGCCCAAATGTCCCAGCCTGAGTGGGAGGAGCCCGAACGTCCCTACGCCTGAGTGGGAGGAGCCCGAACGTCCCACGCCTGAGTGGGAGGAGCCCGAACGTCCCTACGCCTGAGTGGGAGGAGCCCGAACGTCCCACGCCTGAGTGGGAGGAGCCCGAACGTCCCTACGCCTGAGTGGGAGGAGCCCGAACGTCCCTACGCCTGAGTGGGAGGAGCCCGAACGTCCCACGCCTGAGTGGGAGGAGCCCGAACGTCCTACGCCTGAGTGGGAGGAGCCCGAACGTCCCACGCCTGAGTGGGAGGAGCCCGAACGTCCCTACGCCTGAGTGGGAGGAGCCCGAACGTCCCTACGCCTGAGTGGGAGGAGCCCGAACGTCCCTACGCCTGAGTGGGAGGAGCCCGAACGTCCTACGCCTGAGTGGGAGGAGCCCGAACGTCCCACGCCTGAGTGGGAGGAGCCCGAACGTCCCACGCCTGAGTGGGAGGAGCCCGAACGTCCCACGCCTGAGTGGGGGAGCCCGAACGTCCTAAGCCCAAGAGGGGGAGTCGGTGCGTCCACAGCCCAAAAGGGAGGAGTCGGTGCGTCCACAGCCCAAAAGGGAGGAGTCGGTGCGTCCACAGCCCAAAAGGGAGGAGTCGGTGCGTCCACAGCCCAAAAGGGAGGAGTCGGTGCGTCCACAGCCCAAAGGGAGGAGTCGGTGCGTCCACAGCCCAAAAGGGAGGAGTCGGGCGTCCACAGCCCAAAAGGGAGGAGTCAGGCGCCCACAGCCCAAAGAGAGGGAAGTCGGGCTTCCACAGCCCTAGGACCCAAGCTGCCAGCAGAGGGAGAATGCCTGCTGGTTCCACCTCCACCAGCAGAGGAAGAATGCCTGCTGTCCCCACGCCCACCAGCAGAGGAAGAATGCCTGCTGTCCCCGTGTCCACCAGCAGAGGGTGAATGCCTGCTGTCCCCGTGTCCACCAGCAGAGGGTGAATGCCTGCTGGGTTCCCATCCACCAGCAGAGTGTGAACGTCTGCTGGTATCACTTCCCCACCGTCACCACCGGAGGAGAGGAACAGGAGCTGCCTCTGCCTCCACCACAGTCCCCTGCAAGAGCGGAGAGCCGCACCAGTCCCCTGCAAGAGAGGCGGAGCCGCACCAGTCCCCTGCAACAGTAGGAGACCACACGCTGCTCGCACCTCCATCGCCAGGAGACTACACGCTGCTCGCACCTCCATCGCCAGGAGACTACACGCTGCTCCCACCTCCACCACTTCCTCCACTAGGAGCAGAGGAGCAGGAGCTGCCTCTGCCTCCACCACCTCAACCGCTTCCACCAGGAGCAGAGCAGCAGGAGCTGCCTCTGCCTCCTCCACCAGCAGAGGGTGAGTACCTGCTGGTTCCGCCTTCTTTGTCGTGGGAGGACTGCTTGCCCTCCCACCTCCACTAGCAGAGGGTGAATACCTGCTGGTTCCGACACCACTAGGAGCAGAGCAGCAGGAGCTGCCTCTGCCTCCACCACCTCAATTGCTTCTACCAGGAGCAGAGCAGCAGGAGCTGCCTCTGCCTCCTCCACCAGCAGAGGGTGAGTACCTGCTGGTTCCGCCTTCTTTGTCGTGGGAGGACTGCTTGCCCCTCCCACCTCCACCAGCGGAGGGTGAATACCTGCTGGTTCCGCCACTGCCCGAGCAGAGGAGCAGGAGCTGTCTCCGCTTCCCGCACCTCCACCACAGGGAGTCGGTGGCGGAGCCCCAGAAAGGGGAGCTACCGGCTACAAAGACAGGGGAGAGGTCAGGAGACCACTTTCCCCAGCAGCAGTTTCGCTGCAGGAGTTCTTGTGGCGGAGCCCCACAGGAGGGAGCTACCGGCTCACGAAGAAAGGGGAGAGGTCAGGAGACCAGCATCCCCAGCAGCAGTTTCGCTGCAGGAGTGGACCAGCATGCTGTCAGCCGTGCCACTACCGGCAGGGGTGCTGACAGCATTGCCAGCCATGGGCCCACTGAAGCCTCCCTTCCCAGCCCGAGACTTTGTCCTGGACTGCTGGGTTTTAAGGGGAGGTGGCCGTTGAGGCCATGTGTGCTGCGCACAAGGGGGGTATATGTGGCGATGTGGCCGCCCTTGTGCGTAGTTTATGTTGCATGTTGCATGTGTTAATGTTGGTGTATAGCGATTGGTACACGGGATATAAGCGGGTCTGTGTTTCACGTGTGTTTAAAATGTATAATTGTAGTTAGGCACGAGGTTGCACATAATTAATTCACGTGCTGGGATTCAAGTGAATAATTAATTAGTAATTGAATCCCAGCACAACAGTATATATAGATGCACGTTTCACTCACTTTCGGGGTTGGGTGTTCGTGAGTGGAGAACGGGTGTGGAGAAGGAGAAAATATAATAATAATAAGAAGAAGTGTTTTTTACTCACCGTGTTTGTTTGTCTCCGTGCACCGTTTGTTAAGTGTTAGTTCGTTTTGTTTGTCTGTTTATTTTGGCGTAAGTGCCGTGTGCTGTTTTTGTGTTCTTTTATTTTGTTTATTAAATGCTGAGCACAACCAAGTGCTCAGCTTCACCAAAACCTCACTGTCTGTTGTGTATTACTTCCTGTTTCTGGTCTGACGTCACCCACTGCTGCCGTCTTTGTGACAGTACTTTACAAAGAAATTAAATGCGTTCCAGCAAATACTAAATTGGATTACTATAACTGTATATAACGGCTGTGTTTGAATCTGACACACCAGGCTGCAAATCTATGTCCCGCCAGGACAGTTTGGTGTATACCGGTCGGTATTGAGCAAAGGACGGGTAATGACGCCAACTATTGAACAGAGAAAGTTGTTTGGAGGTGGAAATGGGAAAGCAGGCTGTAATGGAAAATGGAGGTTGGGAATTCTTTGTTACTGCCTTACTGTTAACGGGAGATGTTCAGCTGAATCCCGGGCCAGTTGATAACGTTAGTGGCTTGACTGATGGGCACAATCCGCAGTTAATTTCTGGAGCGGTGACTGGCGAGAAAGAGCAAGACGGTGCTAAATTAGGCTATGCAAAAGAAGCAGAGGCGTGCAGTGAGATACTGATAAGAATGGATTCAACTCTGGAGTTGGCTAATGAAAGGAAAGTGGAACAGCAAAGTACAACACAACGTCGGGATTTGAACACGGAAAGGAGAGAAGACCTGATGAGGAATTCAAGGCAAACAGGTGGTAATTTTTTACACTGTTTGAAATGATTAATCATGCTGAAGTACTCTGGGATCCAAAACTAAAACCGAAAAGAATATTTGGTGGACATTTAAATATTAGAAGTCTATCTTCGAAGTGTGATCAAGTGGAAAAAATATTGGCAGATTCAAACTTGGATTTCCTATGTCTGACAGAGACATGGTTATACACAAATTCTCCTTTAGGTGCTTTTGTAGTACCAGAGTACAATATTTTTAGGAAAGATAGAAACCAAGGGAGAAGTGGGGGAGTATTAATATATGTTAAACCTTTGCGGTCCATTTATTCAGCGCGTCTCAGGCGCATCAGGTACAATTTATTTTCACACGTGCAGTTTATTTTAGACGCGCTGTTTAAAAGTATTTTTTTTCACAGTAAAACAGGTTTAAAAGGCACTGCATATCAACAGGACACTCAGTACTGCATCTCCAGCCCCGCCCCACCCCTTGTTCGCTGTATTTTTCACATACCATCTCCTGATCATTAGTTTTATCACCAAACTCCTCAATAATGCGATCCAAGTCATTATTTTATTACTATAACATCTCAAAAAGCTCTGCAAATGTCTATGATATTCTTTGAGCGCTGGATGCAGAAGCAGCTATCTTGTTTGTCCGTGTTATCTCTATGGTGCTGGGGCTAAGTGTATTGCTCAGATCCGGCCCTTTTTTTTCGGCTTCTCTCAGCTCCTATCGGTCTCATTCGGCCATTGAATGGTTTTCTCGGCTTTTTCTGGAGAAAAAACGACTAGAGACCTGTTTTTTTATGTCTTTTTGATGATGTCAGACAGGGTTCACATTGGACCGGAAAAGGAAAATTGCAATGTCGGACCAGGTCTGATATAGGACCGCAAAGGGTTAAGGATAGTTTTATATGTAACCGAATTGAGTTCAAGAGCAGAAATGATCTTGAATATATAGGTGTGAATATAATGTTACCCCCTCAGATGTCTTTCATAATTATTGGTAGGCATGTTATTAAAGAGTGTGACTCCAAGAAAGAATTAATCCTAATGGGGGATTTTAATATTAATTGGCTTGATAAATCAGGCAAACAGCATCCAAAACTCAAATGGATCTAATATTTAGTAATAAACCAGAATGCTTAATAAAGTCATATAATCGGGTGACAAGGCTATCGGATCATAACATGACCTTAATTGCCAGGAAATTGACAAAAAGCTAGGTTCAAAACATATTTAATAAATAAGGAGAACTGTAGCGTTATTCCTAAAAGCGATCTTGTAAACTTTGAGAATAAACTTAAACTAATAAAATGTGACAGCCCAAAAACCTGCTGTGATAATTTTACGTCTTTATTACAAACTACTATAGATAATGACTTTTTTTATAAATTCAGTAGAAGATTTGGCTAACAATTTTGACACTAGCACTAACTAGCACCTTTCAAATTAATGAGGGGAAAACCCATTTTCAATATTCAGGAAGTAACAGAAGCTAAAATTTATAAGATCCTTGGATCTCTTAAAAATTCAAATGCAAATGATCTGTCTGGTTAAGATACTGCTTTCATAAAGAAATACAAAGATATTCTGACATGGCCTTTAACTCATTTGACTAATATAACAATTAAGCATGGAATTTTTCCGAGTGCATGGTACACTCGGGAAATGGAGAATGGAGACTCAGAGGAGATCAGTAATTATAGGCCTATCAGTGAGCTCCCAGTAATGTCAAAAGTTGTTGAGGTGGTAGCTGAACAAATGATGTCACGCTTGGAGGATGCAGATGTTTTACACCCAATGCAGTCTGGGTTTAGACCAAAGCACTCGACTGAAACTGAAAATTGTTATTTTGTAGAAAAGCTCAAACTTCAGCTTGATAGAGGGGGAGAGGTTGAAGCCATATTTTTTGATCTAAAGAAAGCATTTAATGCAGTTATAGATACAGTTAATCATGATGTCCTTATTTTGAAATTATTAGAAAAGTGTAATTTTTCTAATAAGGCATTGAAATGGGTTGAGTCGTATCTTAAGGATCGAAAACAATGTGTCAGAGTTGGTAGTATTCATTCTCCTATTAGGAATTGTACAGTTGGGGTCCCCCAGGGTTCTGTATTAGGGCCATTACTATTCAATCTGTATATTAATGATCTACCGGATGCGTGTCCTGAAGTTGATCTCCAGATGTACGCTGATGATGCAGTTTTGTCAAGAGGCCGTCTGTAAGCTAACTACTGCTATGATAGAGGTGTCAAATTGGCTGGGCCACTCTTGTCTAACTCTGAATGTGAAAAAAACTGTGGGAATGTGTTTTACCATTAAACAAAATTCAATTGGAAATAACTTTGATATTTTAAATTGATACAGTCTCGGATTTGAAATATCTATGAATAATAATGGATTCTCAACTTTTAAAAAGGTGATAAAAACGACAAAGTACAATCTGTATAATTGTAGGTATATTAGAAATAATTTATCAGTGAATGCTGCTAAATTATAGTTGCACTTGGTCACAAACAGGGAAATCTGTTGTTCAGCCAATTCACTCTCTGTATAAACAAAGCCTAACAACTCTAGATAATAAACAACAATGAGATTTCACCATTGTGAAATTCTTACAAAATACCTTTTGTAAAGTTTTTATAATTGTATACATTATTCATATGGAGTTTTGATTTTTAAATCTCAATGCTCAATGCTCCTCCACCATTAAAATAATTCATTACACCCTGTTCTGAATTTAGCAACAGAATCACCAAAGCAGCTGTCAATGGTAATTGTATGGAGGCAAGATGTTGTACTAAATTTGCACAAACTGTATTCTCAATTAAAGGTGTAATATTCTGGAATTCATTAACAGATGATATAAAAAAAATACTTATGAACTGAGGGATTTTGCTTATAAACTTAAAATATGGTTTCATTTCATTTTTCAAAAACATGTATTCAAAACAAACATGTATTCATTGATTGGCAGGGTTGTATTGTTGTTATTCTGCAATTGATTGTTGATTTGCTTACTGGTATCTTTGTTCTCACCTGCCCAGGGACTATCAATGAAAATTAGCTTTAAGCTCAATTTGGGTACAATGCATCATATGACATGTTCATTTATGTTAAAAATTCTACAATGTCCCTGTCAAATAAACAGAATAAAACAATAAAAATACTGTCCTCAGAACATAACTATACCCAGCACAAAAAGAAACCTAGCTTTCGTCCTCTTCTTGGGTCCCTTTTCAGGCAGAGTCCCATCTTGGTTCCGTTTTTAGGCAGAGTCCCGGAGTTTCAGCTTTGCTTGGCAGAGTGACAGCACCTTGTTTAGCATTCGATGTGGTGTGCAAAATGTTTAGTTTTGCTTGGATATTTAGTCTTTTTCACTCTGCTAAATAGCCACTTTCATGAGATCATTTGTGTATCTTGCCTTTTTTTTAAACTCCCAGTCTTTTGATGTTTTAATGTCTTTTTCCACTGGGACATCGCTAGTTTATGTCTTCCTTGCGTCAAAACGATTGTTGTTGCACGTGTGAATTATCTGTACATAATTCAACTTTCCGCTCAGCCTAATCCAGTCCAGGCACCGGTCACCTAATCAGTAGGTCACATAGTTCAGTATGTCTGCAAGCAAGAGGCCCCCTTCTCAAGACACAGCAGTTTGCCCTGTTTCTCAAGACACACCATTTTATTAATGAATCCAGTTACATTTCTAATACACATTCATGTATTATTATCATATTCAGGGAATGTCCCACATGGTCCTTTCAGGAAGTGACTGTAACTTCAGTCACGGTCGCGGTGGTGTCTCAGGAGGTAGCAAAACCTGCAAAAACAGGCTATTCACATGATAACTAGTGCCCAAGCGGGATGGTGACCTCAGATGGGTCAACCTGTACCTGAGCCGAAGGAGGTTCAAAATGTTGACAATGCAACAGCTGCTGCAGTCAATCAGGTCAGGCGAGTAGTTCACTACTGTGGACCTCAAGGACGCATATTTCCACATTCCCATAAAACCAATGCATATGAAGTGCACAGGGAACGGCGTACGAGTTCTGGGTCTTGCCATTTGGCCTCTCTAGCTCCCTGTGCCTTTTCGAAGTGCAGGGAAGCTATACTGGCCCCACTGAGACTCAAAGGCATCAGAATACTTGATTATTTAGGCGACTGGCTGATTTGTGCTCAGTCTCCAGCACAGACAGACGCCCATACAGAACTTGTCACCGAGCACCTTTGGGCCTGTCGGTGAATTGTGCAAAGAGCAAACTAACACCCTTGCAGACAGCCTCCTATTTGGGAGTGTGCAAGTGCAGGAAAAAATATGCAGGCAATTAAGTAACCATATGGCCTTCTGGATGGCAGCATATTATCCATGGAATAACCATATGTCTATTATCTTTGTATTTATGTATGTGCATGGTTTTCTCTACTCCCAGTGTTCCATATGTCTATTATCTTTGTATTTATGTATGTGCATGGTTTTCTCTACTCCCAGTGTTATGAACAAATGTTTTATTTTCCCTAGTATCGAGCAAGAGGATCTTACTTTGATCATCTGTGTAGATAAAACACATAGATTATCTATTATGTGCACAATTAAGCAGTACATGTCCCCTCCTCATAATTGGAATTATCAAAGTGTGCATCTGCAGCCTATTAGATTTTCTGTTTACAGAACATAGATAACAGATATGCATCACTTTACAAACCCCTTCCAGTTTGGTATCAATTGGCTGTGAGTGTAACACAGCTGTGTTGTAATGACTGGCAGAGAGGCTACACCTAACAAATGAGATATCATACAATTACCCATTTATACAGTTGGGTTTTTACTGGAGCAATCTAGGTAAAGTACCTTGCTCAAGGGTACAGCAGCAGTGTGCCCCACCTGGGATTGAACCCACAACCGTCCGGTCAAGAGTCCAGAGCCCTAGCCGCTACTCCACCAGTCTTTTACATGCTGCTGCTGCAAATACATTGTGTTGCCATTGCTGGTAACACTGCTAATGGTTCTGCTAGGGTTTCGGTAACGGCAGTGTCTTTTTTTTCCCCCAAGTATCAGTTTTTTGTTGCAGTGATAAGCTCCTGGTGACTTTTTAAACTGAGTTTTAAGCACCCATGTGGCCTCAGTTTAACTCAGAATCATGTCTAAACTCTCAGCACATTAGGTACGCCAGTGTAACCAAGAATTTTTTTCCTTCCAACTGGTGCACAGTGATGCTACAACGTTTATCTAGAACAAAACAAACACATTAGTTAGGATAACTCTGACCCATACCAAAAAAAATCATAATGAGTAACCCCATATATGATTTTGTTTGCATTATTTTGCAGGATGGATATTCACAATATCATTTTGTTGGCTCTGCTTCAACAATAGAGAGGGACAGGCAGAGACCATACTCCTCTTCCCGCACACCTTCTATCTCCCCAGTCAGAACATCTCCCAACAATCGTTCAGGTAAGTGACACATTGCTCTTGGACTCTCACAATCAGTGTGTGTGTGATGCATACATTTTTAGATATACCCAGAGAACTGGTAATCCAACTGTCAGACATTCATTACCACAAGTTAATAGTGTTAGAATTCAGATTTTGTTCTTTGTTGACCTATTCATTCATGAGTTTTGGTTTGTTATTAGCTGTTATAGTCTACCTTAGGAACCAGCCTCTTGGCTCCTTCAACTTTGAATTAAACTTTGTAACAGTAAATACATAAACCCATATAACATACTGTGAATATATGGTTTCAAGTACGAAATGTAACCATTACCGAATGGGTATTTACCTTCTAAAGATCTGCATCCTGAATATTGAATGTAAAAGCTGCTCTTTGAGCCTGTGTGCCAAGGGAGCCCTACCGACCTGTGTGCCAAGGGAGCCCTACCTACCTGTGTGCCAAGGGAGCTCTACCGACCTGTGTGCCAAGGGAGCCCTACCGACCTGTGTGCCAAGGGAGCCCTACCGACCTGTGTGCCAAGGGAGCCCTACCGACCTGTGTGCCAAGGGAGCCCTACCGACCTGTGTGCCAAGGGAGAGCGGATGACGGAAGAGGAAGCAGAGTCGCCGTTCCAGGCGATCGGCAGACTCGGAGCACATGAAAAAGCTCTGGGTAGATGGTAAAGCTCTGGGCAGCTGTTTCCCACCAAGGAATCATTCTCGCTGAATTACTGCGGGAATGTTCAGTGCCGCCTGTCCCCTTGGAGCCCCAGGGGGCTACGAGTGCAGATTGGCCACAGGAGGACGTACTGTCCATTGCCGCTTCTGAGGAGGTGGGTGAACAGCAGCTGGTGTTCCCGTTTGAGGACGTAGAATCTGACAGCACGTCCCCTGTGGTTAAGCTCTCCCTGTCGGCAGAGCTTGTACTGCTGATCAAAACGGCGACTGCGATCTTGCAAGTGCCCTGGCCTACAGCAGGGGAAACAAGGCAGTCAATTTTCGATGATGAGCCTACCGCCTCTCCCGTATCTCCCCCATTTCACACAGCATTTTCTTTTTGAAATCCAGTCTTCCTGGGACCATCCTGCAACAGCTCCTGCTGTTTCCCGGTTGATGGATGCCCTATATAGGGTGCATGATGCGGAGAAGCTGGGTCTCTATTGCCACATTGGTACAGGCGCTTAATTTAGTGCTCCTATCCAAGGAAGCTAACTGCCCTAACAAGCAGTGCTGGGTCTCTGAGGTAATCCTCAAGAAAGCCTATTCAGCCAGTGCATTCGCCGCACAGCTAGGGACCTACAGCAGCATCCTCGTAGCCTACCAGTCGCAGTTGCTGAAGTCCCTTTCTGAGAACCACAGGCCCTCACCACAACAGCTGGACCAGCTGCATCTGGTTAACAAGAAATTGCTCCGTTTGTCCAAGCTCAATGGACAGGCTGTAGGTAGAAAGAAATCTGGCTGCGCAGCTAGCTGCACATAGGCAGCTTTGACTTTCCCAATCACGCGAGTCTCCAGCACAGGCAGAGGCCCACACGGAACGTGTCACTGGCCGCCTTCAACGGTTGGGCCTTACGGTGAATTAATGAGAGCCAGCTCACGCTTCCCAGACAGCCTTCTATCTAGGAGTGTGCTTGGACTCCGGGTCCCATGCTGGCCACTCTGTCGGACTGCAGTGCACAGAATAGCCGCCAGTTTGGAGCTTTCTCAGCTCAACATTCAACATTCAAGAAACTTCCCAGACCCTTCCTCTGCAGGCCTGGTTTAACAGCAGGATTTTTCAGCCCACATTGAATCGCGACCGCCTATTGAGAGTGTCCCACCACTGTCTAAAGGCACTTTTGGTGGAAACAGCCGGCCCATCTACTCCTAGGCTTAACACTGGGCAGTGTCACCAGAAGGGAGGTTGTCACCACGGACGCGTCCAGTCTGAGCTGGGGTGCTCTGCGGAATGGCCGGGGCGCAAGGTGTGTGAAACCCCCCTTGGCATCAATGTTTTAAAACTGCAGGAGGTTTACCTGGCCTTGCAGAATTTTTTGCAGGAGGTTCGAGGGAGACATGTGCATGTCCGTACAGACAACACAACAATGGTGGCTTACATCAGCCACCAGGGCGACATTCAGTTCAGGTGAAAGCGGCTTTCTTGCATGCTATGTGAATGAGATGCAGGCATTCTTGATCGAGGAAGCCTGCTAATTTTTACAGAGGCCAGGACAAAGGTTGCGCTCCATACCAATCCTGCCTTTTTGCCAAAGACAATCTCAGCTTTCCGTGTCAACCAGGCGTACTATGTAACTTCATTTTTTTATTCCATTATGAACCTACACAAAGGGGAAATATATAAATATGTTTTTGTGTAAAAGAGAAAAGATAAAAAACACATTATCTGAAATCAATTGAACTGAAGCACAATCTCATAAATGCATCAATCTATTACAAACGTAATAAAAGTGCAGATGCAATGAAAGTGAAACATAACATTTCTGTTTTGCAAAACAAATAATACTTAATGTACTGTTTAAGAACACAGTCTATATACAGTTCCGGCAATGTCTAAATCAGATTGACAGATTTTACCTGAATTGAAGTCAATGTAGATGCTATAGTCAGAGGTGAAAGTAACTTTAATTTCTTACCAGTGTAGTGTTATTTTCAGGTACTCGTTAAAAAGTGGTACTCAGCGCACTGTGCTTGCTCGTGCATGCCTCCACTAAGAAAACAGAAGTGCCCATTCATATCAGGTACATTACACTGTTTTTGGTCTTTTGCATCTTTTAAAGTTGAATTTATCATATTTCCCAGTCTTTTACATCATTTTGAATGTAATTTATCATATTTTCCACCATTATCAAAATAGTATGCAAATATTTATCATATGCAACTTGTGCAACTTTGATGTGGACTTCTCGTGAATTGTTTTTTCTTCTTAAATAAATTGTCTGTTTCCAGTTTAAATTTGCAAAATAAATTATGTATAATTAGTGGTAAATGTACCTCTTTAGACAATAGGAAAACACCCATCAGATTGCAATTGATTGGAACATGTACCAAAGTCTGACAGAGTACCACTTGCAATTTGACAGCGTACCACTTTCTGACATTATACTGGTCACACTTTGGTACTCCTACCACATTATGACAATGTACCACTTTTTAACACTACACCGACTCTATAGTCCAGATCACGGCTTCTATCAAAGTAAAACCACAACTTGAACTTGAAGCTTATCTATAAACTTCAGATACATTCGAACAGTATTCCAATTCCAATTCCAAAAGAAAAGAAGATAGTGACATACAAGTTGAAAAAGGCATGCAAATAGAATAATCTAGCTAGAAAAAATAAATCAAAATCACTTTTTTGTATTTTTATTTTTTATTATTTGTGCATTTTCCTGGAGCGATATCATACAATGCCTATTCGGTAAACTGTTCCCCCACTACCACTAGTTTAGTGAAAATTGATTTGAGTTTCTTTCAAGGACTCAGACTCGAGACTCGAAGTCAAGGACTCGTGACTTGGACTCGAATGATAGTGACTCGGATTTGGGCGCGGACTCGGACTCAACGTTCGGGACCCGAAGGTTTGAGGACTTGACTACAAGTCTGATATATATCATTTTCATATAACATTCATTTAAAACTGTAAGGAGTGTTTACAGTAGCTTTGGCATCAGAAATAATACAGGAGGCATCAGAAGGTACTACTGAGAAACCAAAAGGTGACATGACTGGTGCTGTCGTTGTAAGCCTATTTAATGCACAGCAGTGGTACACCGTTTTTGTTTTCCTGCAAAACTAAAGCCTTGGCATAAAGTTAGCATTATTTTGTTAATAGGAGAGTAGCCCAAGTCCCACTGTGAGGCTTAATTGTTTACAACTGGCTTTACTAAGCACACATGTCCTCTTTCTGCTGCCAATGCTGCAGAAAACAGTGGTTTTAAAATGCTGCAGAACATTTGTACATATCCTCAATCCCGCTGCAGCAGAAAGGGTTAAGACTTTTGTTAATAAATATTGATCTTTTTTTCTGAGCAACATGTTTAATTGATTTTAAAATAAAACTACTGAACAATAAAAATAATTACTAATACATTTTAAAATGGTAATAGTAACCAGCGCATTAACATCCCAGCTGTAGATATAGCGATACCAGATGGCATCACGTGCAGAGCATAGAAACAACCCTTTTGTTGTAATTTTATCAGCTATCAAAAAGCCATTTGTAGCAGAAGCCATTGTTGAGTCCACAAAGAAAACACAGCATTTCATGCCTCAGTTTTCGTGGAAAAAGCACGGTTTACTTTTAATGCCAGAAGCCCATGCTAATCAAACAAATCTGGGGTTGAAGTGCAAACTAAAACTGTTAGCTTTCTCTCTGGACATACAAAACCATTTAAAATGTATATAAAAAGGTTAGATTCCAATGTATTGTTTCAATGAAGCTTGATATTCCCTGTGTATATGCTGTAGGTATACATATTATGCCACATTCTAAGAAAAGCATCTTGATAAGTGAAATCCATGCCAAAGACAAGACTACACTAAATGTTTATTGCAGTATATTATTATAATGCATCATAAAGTATTGTAAAGCTGAATGACTTCACTATTTCCTTAAAGCTGTTTTTTTTATGTAATAAAAATAACTAAACACAATTTCCAATTTAGGTTTCAAGAATATGTTAGACCACAGATGTTAAAAGAATAAAAAGGAAAGAACTATCTGTGTTTACTCCAGATAAAATCCCAAGGCAAAGTTATGACATGCTACAGAACCTTAAGTGCAGTGGTAAATTATTTATGAGGGTGCCATCTAATGCATGCTATTCCTCACAGTTAACTTTAAAGAAAAAAAAGAGCAGCGTTCTAATGTAGATTCACCCATGGGAAAAACAGAATCAGTCTGTTATAACTAGGGGTCTACTTAAATCACTGAGAATTTGCATATTTTACCCGGATAGGTTATGGAATAAAACATTAAATAATATTATTCAGATAATATTTCAGAGCACTGTAAAGGCCTGCAAATAGTAGTAGTAAAATGAAGTGCCATTAATAAAGGCCATATATGCAGAACATTTGTTTTCATGTTGTTTGTTGCATCCAAGAATTTTATTTTATTAGTGCTGGGTAAAAAGAAAGAAAACATGCCTGATCTAAAATTCTAACTGTGTTTAAAAAGTAAGCAGTAGGTTGTTTGAAGCGAGGTGTCTGTGCTAGATCGTACCTGTACTGCTGATTTAATTTGGCTACAACCAACAGGAATACTTTTTGTCTGCATTGATATTCAAGTTTGGTTTTCAGAAAGCTGTTGTTTGTTTTATGTTATGTTTAGCAGCCTTTCGTTTTAATGTGTGATTCTGAATCTAAATAGTGATCAATCGTATTTCTTCAGAAAAAATCCAGTCACATGTGCAAAGCAATTGACTTCCATCTGCATGTAAAGTTTCTTTGGGAAATTTCTTGACACGATCCTCAGCTGAAATATACTTTGCTCTTTTTGAATGGCACCAATATTTACCAGGTGTTTTTTTTCCAGATTTAACTTAAATCACGTCATTTTTCTAGATTAAAACCAAAAAAAAAACACCTCATCATTTTCTTTCAGATTTAGCTTATGCATAAATGTTAACAAAAACAGTTAAAAGTTTTGAAATGTGTACTTTCAGATAAATTCTATTATTTGTTTTTGTTGCCAATTTGCTGATTCAATATCGACATTTATTTTTGAAAGGACAGAACTGGACCGAATCTATCAATTTTTCCTTACTTTAACCTTATGAATGACATACTGTGTAATCGCCCTTTGTCTTCACCAACCCGCTGTAGCATGTGAAAGTGCATCCTGTGAGATCCTGTGCACCCCTTCAGCACAGCAGTGTGCCTTTAACATGCGCACGTCATGCGATGTAAGTGGAAACGATGGAAAAAACCTTGAGTTTAACATTTTAAAACAAGAAGAAACAAACACATATTGTACATTTTCCTCTTTGCAAGCTTTTCCCACATCTGTACTATATGTTATATTGAATGTTTTATTAAGTGTAGCGCTGTATATAACTTGTAAGCAAAAATGACAAAACATTTATTTATTATGTGAAGAGTGCACTGGTGTGGACATCGGGTTTGAAGAAGAAAGTTGACTGACGAGAGTGAAGGGAAATAAGGCTGTCATCACATTATAATATATTAGCCATCACATACATAATTCTCTATTTATTTATTTATTTATTTTTCAAAATTTCTAAAGTGACACTCACCAGTAAGTATCAGGGCGCTGTATAGATACAGTATAAATTGTACAAAATCGAGTACAAAAGAATATACAGAAAACAAATCTCAATACATGATAGAGCTGCAAATATACATCTAAATTTAAAAACAACATACATGTATTTATTTATATACAATTACAGCTCTCAATAACATAAATTCAATCAAATGCTCTTTGAAAAAGCAACTATGCATGTGTTGACATAATTATATATATATATATATATATATATATATATATATATATATATATATATATATATATATATATATACAGTACTGTGCAAAAGTTTTAGGCAGGTGTGAAAAAATGCTGTAAAGTAAGAATGCTTTCAAAATAGACATGTTAATAGATTATATTTATCAATTAACTAAATGCAAAGTGAGTGAACAGAAGAAAAATCTAAATCAAATCCATATTTGGTGTGACAACCCTTTGCCTTCAAAACAGCATCAATTCTTCTAGGTACACTTGCACAAAGTCAGGGATTTTGTAGGCATATAGTCAGGTGTATGATTAAACAATTATACCAAACAGGTGCTAATGATCATCAATTCAATATGTAGGTTGAAACACAATCATTAACTGAAACAGAAACAGTTGTGTAGGAGGAATAAAACTGGGTGAGGAACAGCCAAACTCAGCTAACAAGGTGAGGTTGCTGAAGACAGTTTACTGTCAAAAGTCATACACCATGGCAAGACTGAGCACAGCAATAAGACACAAGGTAGTTATACTGCGTCAGCAAGGTCTCTCCCAGGCAGAAATTTCAAGGCAGACAGGGGTTTCCAGATGTGCTGTCCAAGCTCTTTTGAAGAAGCACAAAGAAACGGGCAACGTTGAGGACCGTAGACGCAGTGGTTGGCCAAGGAAACTTACTGCAGCAGATGAAAGACACATCATGCTTACTTCCCTTCGCAATCGGAAGATGTCCAGCAGTGCCATCAGCTCAGAACTGCAGAAAACAGTGGGACCCTGGTACACCCATCTACTGTCCGGAGAAGTCTGGTCAGAAGTGGCCTTCATGGAAGACTTCCGCCATAAAGCCATACCTCTGACGTGGAAACAAGCCCAAGCGACTCAACTATGCACGAAAACACAGGAACTGGGGTGCAGAAAAATGGCAGCAGGTGCTCTGGACTGATGAGTCAAAATTTGAAATATTTGGCTGTAACAGAAGGCAGTTTGTTCGGCCGAAGGGCTGGAGAGCGATACACGAATGAGTGTCTGCAGGCAACAGTGAAGCATGGTGGAGGTTCCTTGCAAGTTTGGGGCTGCATTTCTGCAAATGGAGTTGGGGATTTGGTCAGAATTAATGGTCTCCTCAATGCTGAGAAGTACAGGCAGATACTTATCCATCATGCAATACCATCAGGGAGGCATCTGATTGGCCCCAAATTTATTCTGCAGCATGACAACGACCCCAAACATACAGCGAAAGTCATTAAGAACTATCTTCAGCGTAAGGAAGAACAAGGAGTCCTGGAAGTGATGGTATGGCCCCCACAGAGCCCTGATCTCAACATCATCGAGTCTGTCTGGGATTACATGAAGAGAGAGAAGCAACTGAGGCTGCCTAAATCCACAGAAGAACTGTGGTTAGTTCTCCAAGATGTTTGGGCCAACCTACCTGCCGAGTTCCTTCAAAACTGTGTGCAAGTGTACCTAGAAGAATTGATGCTTGATGCTGTTTTGAAGGCAAAGGGTGGTCACACTAAATATGGATTTGATTTAGATTTTTCTTCTGTTCACTCACTTTGCATTTAGTTAATTGATAAATATAATCTATTAACATGTCTATTTTTGAAAGCATTCTTACTTTACAGCATTTTTTCACACCTGCCTAAAACTTTTGCACAGTACTGTATATATATATATGCACACACACACACACAGTATTTGCTTTATTTATTTACTTTATTTATATAGGAGGCTGTGTGGTCCAGTGGTTAAAGAAAAGGGCTTGTAACCAGGAGGTCCCCGGTTCAAATCCCATCTCACATCTCAGCCACTGACTCATTGTGTGACCCTGAGCAAGTCACTTAACCTCCTTGTGCTCCGTCTTTCGGGTGAGACGTAATTGTAAGTGACTCTGCAGCTGATGCATAGTTCACCCACCCTAGTCTCTGTAAGTCGCCTTGGATAAAGGCATCTGCTAAATAAATACTTACTATAGTTATTATTCTACTGTACATTTGTTTACTGTAGGTTCTGTTGACAATGTGCTTGGCTAAACGGGCAATTCAATCTGTCTCTTTGTTATATTTCTAAAGACATAAGCATGCATGTCTGTGTGAACATATTGCACTGAATTAAGACTCACAAGCATCAACACAATCTCAAAAGATCAGATTCCATATCTGAAAAAATAACAGAAATATATGTCCACACCACAAGCTCTTTACAATAAACAACAAACTATTCTACTACAATCAGCACTCTTTTCATTTGCAGTGGGAGCAAGGTACGCATGCATTAATGGCATATTTTTCAGAATATTCTAGTATTCCAAATACTTCATATTCTGAATACTTATGCCATGTAAATGTACTGATTAAGTGTTTTTCTCTTGCGCCCCATTTTCAAATCAAACCAGTAACTGTCACTGTATACCTACAGCAAAAGCTTACCTACACCATAACGCGCTAATTTCAAAGTAGGTGCTTTGAATGACAGGCACTGTAGCTGGCAAATGAAAGTGCACAGTCTGTGCAGGTCTTGATGATTGACAGTCATTTTAACAAATGAGAGCATTCTAGCACTGCTTTAGTCAACAAGATTTGTCATAACATGATGAAATCACTGACAGTGAACCTATAGTAGCCAAGTAAGGGACCACTGGGTTGACTGACAGCGACCCCTAGCCATTCAGAGTGGAATGGAGACGGGACAGACAGCATAAGTATAAAAACTACACAAATTAGAGATGCAACACTGACTTTGTCCCACCTACAGTACAGTACAGGTAAAAAAAAAGCCAGTACAGACGCACTGGTAGGCTGGTTTAAACATTGTTGTCATGTGAACAGTAAACAAGAAAGTTAACCGCTTTGGAATACTTTTTTTACTTGTATTTGCCTAAGGATGTTTATTTTTTTATTTGCATATCTACAGAATTAAGATATTTAGTTTGCAATGGCATTAGTTCATTTAAATCTAGTTGGTTTTTTTTAAATTTAATTTTATTTTGTATCTTCGCACTAGTACGGTATGCATTAGTTCCTGAGGAGGTGAATTTCAGGGTGACCACTCAATTTCATTATTTTCGTGAAATCCGCAAAATCGCGAATTAGGTAGATCCCTAGTTATACCTGCAACATAAATGAAATGGTTGTTCTAAATTAATTAAAATTAAAATTTGCATAAGCAGTTAAAGTACAAAGTGGGGTGGAGGGTGCATATAACTAGCTTTATGACAGCTCAGTAGCAATTGGTGGGACTTGAATGATGGTGAAAAATACACAGATGTTGAAATGCTCCTTGTTGTTGCAGGAAAGACATGGGATGCTCTATAAAGCAGCCACATGCCTAATGATTAGAGCAAGCATCTACAGTAACAATTGAAAGGTCTTTATTTAATCCTGGCTAAAGGTTGACTGTAGTTTTATGTAGAAAGAGTTATCAGGTGCATGCTGGCAGTCTGTATAGAGGGTAAGCAAATCCTGCTTAGCACTTAGGGACTTGGTTTAGCCACTCAGTCCCATAGCTTCTGCAGGAGAAGATGGGCACCAACAGAAGCAGAAGCCCATTGAGACTCAGCAGGGGGAATGCTGCTGATCCCATAAATAGTTGGGCTGAGTGGGAATAGACAGGCACTGCACAACCACGTCAGTGATTTACTTTGTTGTATGTTCTCACAGCTTTGCAGTTGGTTTGGGGATGCTATTTTTATAATGAAATGTAAATATACACAGAAACCATCTGCTATTTAGGGTCTCTCCTGATAAACCTGCTTTTTTTCATCTAGAAGGTACATTTGCATTATTAAAACCCAATGGGTTCTCGCTTTATATGTATAGTACATCAATATTTATGAGGATGGTTATTTTGATCTGATTTACAGTATCACTGTTTTATTAAAGAGAGTCACTTTAATAAAAAATAAAACAAAACCAAAAGAATCCTAGCAAAGATGGCCGTCAATGTTTTTGTACCGACGTCACTGTCCTTTCTACCATGAATTGATGCAATGGAGGAATCAGGTTGTTCAGATCCGCTTTACAGAAACTTTAAAGATAAGGTGCCAGAAAGTAAAATCTATTTTTAGGATTTCATTTTATCTCCAACATTTGCCTTTCCAACCACAGATTTAGTTCAGGTTCTTTGCAGGCTGCTTATTCTCACAGTGCCTCCAGAGTACCCCCTGGTGGTGGCAACCTGTACTTAAAGAAAAGCAAACATTAGGTAATTCTTTGTTGACCTTAATTACCTCACATGCATTAAAGTATGTTCTTGGTTTTAAGGTGGCACACTGAGGAGAGGAGCCTGGACCTCTATAATATGTTTTTGTTTGACCTTGGATTGAGAAGTAGAGTTGGATGTGTGCAAGGCTTGCTGTATACAGTTTTAATAATGCTGATACACAATCCATTATTATTTGTACAGTGGCAAGAAATATAACTGCCATGTGTTAACATTTTAGTTCTTGTTTTTTGCCTTGTGTAAAACAAGAAATTTAAAGATATTTATCAGAGTGAGACAAAACCTATTCTAAACAAACATTGCTCCTCATTAAGTTTGCCTTCAGATATCTTCTTTTAATCTGTGAGAGTAACAAAAGCACATTACTAAGGTTGAAACAGTAATGTTAATTTTGTGCAACTGAGGTTCATCCAGAATCAATGCTAGAAATCAAAAATGCAAAACGATAGTACTGACAATGTCCTTGTTGTGCAGCAAGTGCCCCAGCCTCCCCTCGAGAGATGATCAGTCTCAAGGAAAGGAAGACAGACTACGAGTCGACTGGAACAAATGCAAGTTACCATGGTAACAAAGGAGAGCACACTTCCAGGAAAGACACCATGGCAGGTAGGAATTAGTGTGAGAATTAGCATTGTGTAAATACCCATTCAGTAACCATTACTGAATGGGTATTTACCTCCTAAAGACCAGAATCCTGAAAATTGTATACCAAAGCTGCTCTTTGAGCCTGTGACGCAGTCGTGGTCCCGCCACTGAGGGAACAAAAGGACTGCGCTCACAGATCTCAGCACCATTTTTCTTTCAGACTGACCTGACGGAGAACCTTGTTCAGAGATGTACAATGGGAGAGTGTTCTAATTTTTCTCCGGCCAAATGAAAAATGACCCTATACATTTTGGGTTTCCATTGGCTCAGTTTATTTTACTCAACAAGACCCTCTTTACACCTGACGTCATGTAAATGAAGGGGAAAGGAGGAGGTCGATATGCAAATTAGCCATGCGTTGTGTTCTCATGCTCGAGAAAATGTGGTTTCCATGCACAGAGAACAGGTACACAATAGAATCTCACCTGGAAATCCATAGTTGTCAGGTGACATCTTGTTTGAGTGAAACTAAAGCACAGTGTTAAGCTCATGTAATAAAGCTGTGATTTGTAAATGCAAATGTATTGTGGTTTGTTCTTTTTTTCTGATATATGTACTGTACAGTGCTTTGCGATCCTTTTGTACAAAAAGCACTACAGAAATGCAAGAAATAAATAAATAAATAAACAAATAAATAATTAAATAAATAAATGCCTTGTGCCTGGCTGTATAATAATATGTTTTACTGCTCTTGCCCAAATTGTTTTTTCAAATGTCCATTGGTGGGATGGCATGTTGTTAGTAGTGAATAATATTTCAACTAATTTATCACACAACTTATTAATTAAAGAAAAAATAAAATAATTAACTCGGAGGTATATAATGAAACTGTCAAACCTAGCTACTGCAGATCACCATGGCTGAAAACCGGCAGAGACGTAGGATTATTGAGATCTGTGCCAGACACCTTCCACGTATGCTTCCAAGGGTGTCTGGATTGGGAGCTGTGGATGTTTTCACGTGAAATGCGGGTTTCCATGTGAAAATAGGCATGGATCTCCCATGTTTTACGTTGTGCTCACGGTAAATGAGATTTACCTTATCCCTCTCTGTGGCCGTTATTTTCAGCCACAAACCTGATTCTGTCGAGCTGTTCTCTCAAACGTGCACGCGCATCGCCACTTCACGTGTAAATAACCACACATGGAAACTCCCCCATTGTTGCTTATATCTGTATATACAGTGGCTCTCAAAAGTATTCACCCACCTTGGACTTATGCCCATAAATTAACCAATCAAAAATGAATTGATTGACAGCCCTAGTTTTTACACACTTTGTATGTGAATCGCAGTAATAGTTTTTCTATTTACATGTATTTGTGTGCACTACAGCATGTTGCTAGTTATGTACCACTGCAGCCTTGTGCCCCGCGTGAAACCAGCGGCTAGAGTCCAGCAACATAAGTCGGCTGACTTTGTGCTCTCCCCCCAGGCTGCATAGCTCCGGCTGGAGCTTATTTTATTTCTCGTTTTCGCTTGTTAGCACTATATTTATTGTTTCATTAATGTTTTTTGTTGAGAAAGTCTTTCCTCTTTGTGTTTTTTTTTCTGTTTGTACAGATACTACATGCAGGCCTGTCTGCAACATGGTGCTCAGCACACATGCAGCAAGAGCAGCTGCTGGGCTCAGCAGCACTGCGCAGGACCGAGAAACTCGCTTCGGTTGTTGTTGTAGCTTGCAATTTTAACCTCAGTATCTTGATGCCGTTTTGGTGACAGCTTTTAGCATCACAATTGCAAAGGCTGTTACTCCAATTGAGCACTGAGCTTGTTGTCCTGTTACATCCTTTTGTTTTTTGTTCTTTCATTCTGCTATGTACTGTACAGTGCTTTGTGATACTTTTGTATAAAAAGCGCTATATAAATGCAAAAAAATAAATAAATAAAAACATAAATAATAGAAATTATAGGAAGTTATAGTAGAAACTTATTATTTTCGCTTAGTTATTCTACAGCTTATTGTGTTGTGCAGATAATCAGGTTTCAACAACTACCACAAGCATCGAATTTATACAACATGATGCAATATGTATATGTTTTAGTGCAATATGCACAATATACCTATTGTGATTTAAATCACTTTACAATAATGATGTGTATATTTTTAGGTATCCCATTGTTCGTTTTTTTTGACACTGAATGCACAGTGCTACAATTATTCATGATTTGTTAACATACTGAGCAGCTGCATAGGGCTTTCATTGTGAAACATCTGACCTATACCAGGAACACTTACTGTACACCTTTTATAAATGCATACAGTATACATGTCATGCAGCAAAATAGCTTTCTGTATAGTTTGTATCAGTTATGTTAGTGTTCGATAAATAGAAAAGAGCTACTGTGTAAAAGAATGATAATAAACCATTCTCCCACCCTGAATCTTCATCAAGTCAGAGTGCTTTCAGCAGTGTGTAGTGTTAAAGACAGTGGGGTTTCTGCAGTGCTAAACAGTATCTTATCCAAATACTGCTACCTTTTAAATATTAAATGATTACCAAAGCTGTAATCATACTTGCTTTAAAAGAGGTGTTGGTTTTCTCAGTCCCCTTCTTTTAATGTTCTTAACATTCACATCTGCCACTGTTTAGAATAATTAATAGATACCTGTGTCTTTTCTGGTGTACAAGGAATTAATGGAGCATTAGATGCTGATATTTTTGTTGTTATTTTAGTGGCCTGGTTCACTTAAATTTTGTTTAAACCACAAAACAAAAACTAAACCAAAAATAAAACCTGCAAGAATATATAAATATCTCAAAACAGTTTGAAATATACCAATGTTGTCAGGGGTGGCAGGCTCACACCAGGGGCTAAATCGAGCTGATACTGATGTTGATGAAAGGTTGTGAACTTTAATCTCTGCCTGTTGGAGTTTTAGAGCTGCCTTTTCTGCTAGCATGTGTGTGCACGTGTCCGTCTGTTTTTGTGTGTAAACACACCAGGGTTGGCGATTTTTTTTATTTAAAAAAATATATGTATCAAAAAAATCAGATTTATTTGATTTTAAATCAGATTTTTTTTTTTTATTCGATTTCTTTGTAGTACCGTATTTGTAGCTCTTCAGTACCTCCAAACTGTAAATTTAAGGATGCTGGAAATGGTGGTTTGTGACTAGTTACATACCAAACTAAATGACTCAATCTTAAATGAATACATAAATAAAGAAAACTATTCATCATTGTGGCATCCTTTAAATGTGAACTACAGTATGTGAACTACAAGAATTTAGTGATGGAGTACGCCAGAGAAAAATACATCTCACTCATCCCAGCCATACTTTTCTTTCTTTGATTTCCTCTTTCTGTATCAATCCAAACACACATAGTTGTTACTTAAGACTACTTTGTTTTTTATAGTGTGTTCAATTGTTAAAGTTTCTGATTGCACCACTAAATAAACCTGGTTTCAGCGGGTCTTAACACAGTGCTCAATTGTCTATTTGGGACCCCACTGCACGGTCATTAGAATCGCTTTGACGAATATCTTGATGATGGGGCAGGCGCTATATAACAGGGCAAGACATGTCTTCAGAATACCATTTCAGTGCAGTATTTTTTTTTACGTCTTCACGCCATTTATGCGCCACAGAATCGGGGGCAAGCGGCGTTCGCGCTTGCACTCACATTTGCGCTGTGATCAGAATACAGCCCTAAGAGTTTAACTTTATAGACAGTAAGCATTTGTGTTAATAAAATATTTTTAAAACATGCTTTTCATGGCTTTTCCTTGAAAAACTATATAAAATAGGTAGTGAATGAAAAAAATTATTATTTGTTTATTTAGCAGACGCCTTTATCCAAGGCGACTTACAGAGATTAGGGTGTGTGAACTATGCACCAGCAGCAGAGTCACTTACAATTACATCTCACCCAAAAGACGGAGCACAAGGAGGTTAAGTGACTTGCTCAGGGTCACACAATGAGTGAGTGGCTGAGGTGGGATTTGAACCGGGGACCTCCTGGTTATAAGCCCTTTTCTTTAACCATTGGACCACACAGCCTCCTATTAAATCAACGATTTAAAAAAAAAATCAAGTGATTTAAAACGACTTGATTTAAATCGGCCAACCCTGAAATATACACATGTAAGTCACTGGATCAAAACAAACCAAGACTCGATGGAAAAAATGTATTGTTAACAAAACAAAACAGAAGGAACTTGAAGCCAAGATTTTTTAACAATTAATTTACTTCCAAATTGCACTTGTACAATTGCACATTATTTTAAAAGTGTGTACAAGTCTTTCTATTTTTAAGAGGAGTAGAAAAATGGGTGGAAAAACTTTTTTTTCCTTTAGAAAACCTTTAAACACAGCTGTCTGTAAGTTTTTCAGCATTGCTGTGAAATTGTGTTAAATGGAATCTCTCTGAAATAATTACTAATCATCAGCATACTAACCAAGAACCCTAACTCCCAATTTATTTTTCTCTCTTTGTGTTTCTCCAGTTCAAATCTCAAGTGGAACATCAACATTGTTCCGGAATTCTTATGTTAACCCGAGTGACGATATCAAACAAAACCAGGTAATGGCTACATATTGAAGTGTAGATTATGTGTGTGCTTCTTAATGATTCAAGAAAGCTATTCTGGTTTGTAGTAGTAGTGCCAGAAAAGTAAGAAAAAATGTAAAACCCTTTAAAGCCCTACCATTACATCACAGGCATGCCAGTTTAAAGTCTGTAATCCTTTCCTCTGTATTCATTCCACACAGCAGTACTAATACTAAGCAAAATTGTATGCTAACATTCTATTAGCTTAAACATCTGGAAGCTTCATGCAGCAATTGTTGTAGATAAACGGCATTATAGGGAACTAAGCATGATTGTTTCACTGTCCAGAAAGTGATAATTGAGCTTCCACTTGCCCCCCACCCAAACAAAAAAGGCACACAAACTAAGCCATTTGGTAGTTTATTTGAAAAAATAGTATCTGTAGTTGATGTGAACACTTGCTTTTCCACAGGCTTCTCAGCCTCTCCCTCAAGACAGCGCCAAGAAAGACTATGAGACGTATCCGCCATTTCAGAACTCCACCAGAAACTACGAAGACTCATTCTTTGAGGATCAAGTGCATCACCGCCCTCCGCCCACCACTGACTACAATATGCATCTGGGACTGAAGTCAACCGGCAACTATGTGGACTTCTATTCAGCTGCTCGTCCCTACAGCGAACTTAACTATGAAACGAGCCACTATCCAGCCTCTCCAGACTCCTGGGTTTAGGACACACGTCCGCAAGCAAAAGACCACAGGAGGACCGTGCATGTGCATGCATACCACAAGACATTTTTCAGCAAGTTTAGTTTGTCAAAGCTTGTTCCTTAGAAAGGTTCCTTTTAACAAATATGAGGGGATGAAAAAGGAAGATCTTGAGTAAAGTGTAAAGAAAGAGTAAATGAAAGATGGCAGGGTGCTAGTAAATTCGTGGGAAGTGAAAACCTTGACCTTTTAAGTCAAGACATAAATATTGTTGTGGGTAACTAGAATGTTGAAGATGGCAAGAGAGAGTGACTCTAGAAAGATTAGTAAGTCAAGTACAAAAAAATGAACTGTTTACACAAGCTATGGGGACGGCTTTTCACATTTTACTTAATTGTGAATCAATGGTTCAACTTGCATTTTGAAGTTTCTTGTGTTCAGGAAGATACATTTAGCCTTTTCTGTAATTTACTTTTTTTTGTTAATGCTTCATTGTAGAGTATTTGATGTACATTACAGAGATGCAAGTGCATTGTGTATATTACACTGATACCACCGTGTACCTTCATCAGTGGCTCTAAATATTGTTTCCGTTTTAAAAAAAAAAAAAAAACTTTGGAAAGATTTATGAATTACCAACCTTTCCTTTCCTAAGAAAAGTATGTTTTAACAGCAAGAAGGAAGTATTTAGCAGTCTTGTTCGTTCTGATAATGTGAATTTGTTTGTGGCAACTAAACAGACGTTTTAAGCAGTTCCAGACAGTTAACAGCATTCCACACTCGTTGTCAATGAAGTGCTTTTTCACTGCCTAAACTTTTAGATCTAGATATTTGAAATAGATTTTTTTTTTCACTTATACCAGGTTTTTCTTTATGATGATACAGTGTTTAAAGATAATAAATTCAAATTTGTTTGTCATCCATAATTGCATAAAACCTGTCTGTTCCACTAGTATCTCAGCTGTCTGTGCTTATATATAAAGAAGAGGACTAAAATGTGCCAAACTATATTATCACTAGTGCCAGACTGGAGATAATTAAGAATTCTAGTTGAAGTTTACATTCAATGGCTAGTTAGTTGTTCTCCTGATGACAATTTATAAATGCTTTTTTTCCTAAATGTGTTTTAATGGAATTAAGCTATATCTAGAGCGTACTGGACTATAACCAGGAGGGCAAAGTCTTTGAGAGCTTATTTCCCTCCAAACATATATAATTCTGTCTCTCAAGTAATGTTAGTTGGGTGTGTGTTGTCAGTGAGAACCATGTTTTTTAAACAAGATACATTCTTTTGTTTCAATTTACATAAACAAAACGATTCAGAAATCATCCTAGAGTAAAATGTTAATAGAGAATGATAAAAATATATATATATAAATATATAATTTTTATGTGCAAATGTCAGTGTCACTAAAAGCAACAAAGTTATCAAACCCTTGTAAAATAGAATTAACATTCATGTTATGATCCCAACAGACACTTAAAGATGTTGACCTCCTGTTCTGAATGATGTTGTTTCCAAGTTATAGAGATAAAAAAAAATGGAATTTGGGTGATGTTCAGATGCCAGGACAATAAATTACTCTGTACAATCTTCAGAGTTGTTTAGCATATTCTCATATTGACACACGCATGGGTTCACAACAAGGAAAGCTCACATACTGTAAATTGACACATGATACCTGATTTTCTACTGCGAAATGCCACAAACTAGGTGGTGCAAAATCTGGAGAATTAACAAACATAAAACAATGTGGATGTTTTTGTTGCCTCTACATTTTGCAGCTGTTAAATGATATGTCCCCTTTTATGATACATTGGTTGATAGGTTCATTTTAGGTCATTTTTGAAGGTTGTAATTAATGCCCGTAAACTTTTTTTAAATAGTGTTACTATTTCTGAAGGTTTTTTTTTAACAACACTTTGACTATGGTTTAGTACTCTATTCTATGCCTTTACCATTGCATTGTACAGCTATGGCCAAAAGTTTTGCATCACCTAGAATTTTAGGATTGATACATCATTTAAAATATATATACTGTATATATATAGGAACATAATCTAGCTCCTTTATTTAACATAATGTAATAAAAGAAACTACAAAATGATAGAGCAGAAGTCTACCGGAAGCCACAATATTTTAATATGTGACAGATTTCGAATGTCACATTTTTAAATTGTCAGTTATTTGTTAAGTATGGCCTATATGGAAAACTACAAAGCGGTGTGTAATTCAATATGTTAACGTAACATTATTCAGCAGGTTTCATTCGACTTTATGGAGCAAAATGTGTTAATTCTATAGGGTGATGCAAAACTTTTGTCCATAGCTGTATATCACAGTATATATATATATATATATATATATATATATATATATATATATATATATATATATATATATATATATATATATATTTATTTTTTTTTAAAGGGAGGCACAGTTACTCTGGGAATGTAAATAAACTAGAATATCAATCTTTCTGCTAAAGTTATAATAGTATAAAAACAGACACACATAGTTATTTTTAGTGTAAAATAAACCGTGATTGTGGGACACCGCAGCTTTAATGGTGTACTATTTTTTTATTAATTTTTATTTTGGTCCTCTTTGATCATAGTTTGCACAAAATTTAAACAGAATAACTTGAAAACATTGGCCCTCAGCTGTAACGTCTATGGGCTTATAGTTCATTTCACTATTTTTGCTGGGGTAAAAGCGATCATAACTTCATGGAATAAACAGATTGAAAGTGGAGCTTTTTATTTAATTTATTAGTTTATTTTTTTTAATGTGTGAATTTAGCCCAAACGTTATTATTTTTGTTTGTGTCTTTTTCCCAGAAGAAAGAGCTATATTTTTTTCCCCTTCTAGCACCTCATTAAGCATTTCAACTCATCATTTTCAAGGTCTTTACGCCAAAAACAACTTGCACCATTTTATGTGAAACACCTTTATTTCTCCGTGAAAGTGGATTATAGTTGTGTACAATGAACTCTCTTTGCACACCTGTGTTCCATGGATGCTCGGTAGAAAGACTTTTTTTAACAAAAAACAAATTTGATGGTGTTTTCAAAAGTGTAAACAAAAGGGATTGTTGATATGGTTATAGAAATAAATAGCATTACACTCACTTGCCATTTAAATGAAAGTCCATACGCTGTTGCGCTTTTTAGCACTGAAACATCTTTCTGCAGTTGCCAAGAGTATGTAGCTGCAGAACAAAGGCTCGCACACGATGTATAACAAGCATCTCAATTTACAACTCCCATCTGTGTTAAAATAAATGAATACATAAATAAATCACATTTAAATACATGACGCTAATGTAAAAAGGGATAAGTAACACTTTCTAACCTTGCAGAGCCTATCATTCTTAAAAACAACATACTGTATTAACGCAGTTACTGTTTTGACTTGCTAGATTTAAACTAGACAAAAGCATTTTTCAGTCAGTTCTGTCATACTGGAAGGATAAGATTGCCCACAAAATTGGGTAAGGCAGGAAGCTATTAAGTCAAAGGGATGGGAAACACTGTTTATCCATTATCTTCCAGTACTAACAACATGGCTTGAGTAGGGAGGACTGTTGGCAAGTGCTGACATGTTGCCCTATCTCCCCCAGTCAAAAATAGTGTGTGAGAACTGAAATTGAAAAAATAGAACTTTCAAGTAAAATAAACTGAATTACTGTGAAACATAACTGGTACATTATTTACTTTTCCAAAGACATGTCTTGAATATATTGCAGTGGGAAAAAAGCATGCTTTTATTAGTGGCGACCACTGCTCGTAATACAGTATTAAAACCCACATTATCAATAATGTAACATTTTGCAGTGTATTTTACCACAGTCTCTATATTATGGAGGTAAATTTGTACGCGGTTACAGAGGAAATATGTTTTACCACATTTTGAAGTATATGTTGTGTGGCCATTAATTGTTTACAATACAAATGCCTATTGAGAGTATTGTCTGACAGCAGTGGCTACAATTATCTTTAAAGCAATTCTTTTTAGATGGTGGGTTCAGCAGAACAATATGAGCATTAAAGAAGAAGAATCAGCAATGCATGCTTGTATAGCAAGGTTTTCAAAAGGCAAAAGAAAGGTTGAGAAGTGATTTCTAAAACTTGACTTAAACCCCTGGTTACAACTTACTATTTTAAAATACAAACAAAATGATTAAGTGACAGGCTTTACAACCTATTTTGCAACCTATTTCTTATTTAGCCTCTTTTGAAAATCATGCTGGTAGTGTAACATAAATGTGAATACCCATAAACATCCAAGAAATCCAGCTGTATCTGGATGCTATTGCACAAATGACAGCTTGCAGTTCTCTTTGATCAGATTCATGTGGTTGTTAAGATAAAGTCTCGACTGGTTGCTATGTCGTTGCTAAGTCTCCAGCAGAGCAAAAACAGTGAAAAAGTGAAAACAGTGGCAGCTCAATAAAAATTTGATCCAGGCCATCAGATATTGAGGGCCTTCTACAAAGTGAAATGCATCCATCCACAAACATGATCTGTCAACGGAGCATACCATGATACTGTCAGGCCTACAAAGAAAGAGCTCTTTGTTCACCCATGGTTTTCCATGACTGCAAAAAGCTTCATATAATGAGGTACAGTACCTGTACCTGTACCTGTGTTTTGTATGGGTGTGCTTTTATTAGACATAGGCTAGTCAATGTTCACACAGATTTTGGTCAAAGATGGGGTCAATTCCTGTTGGATTTTCATGCGAAAGGGGATTCATAAGGCAATCCTACTTGACTAAAACCCTTTTTTTGTCCAAAATTACCCAGGAACATCAGAAAGAAATGTATGGAACATCAGAAGAGATCAACAAAACCAAGACTGAGCTTCTTCCCCTGAAGTGAATGTACTTACGTTTTGTTGCATTTATTTTTGTATTTATCTATTTATACTTCCAAAATCAAGATCATCTCATCTATAGGAACTTAAAATGTAATGTGTTGCATTTAATGGAAATAGTCCCTTATCTGAGTATGTGTGATTCTAACAATCCCTTTATCTATACTAGTGCCCTTGCGAAGGGCAAAGTCATTGCAATGAGTAACTGATTTTTCAAAGAGATGTCAGTCTACTCTCCTCTGCATGCATTTACATCTACAGGATCAAATGTAATTGGGTAACACATGGCAGCCCATGGAGTTTCGATACATACATATACATTGGCTATACTGTAGTGGTTTTTTTTTTAAATTATTATTATTAATATTAGCTGAGCAAGACCAATAATTTAGAATAAAACTTCAGATGTACATCTGCGAAAATCTTTTTTACTAGGCCTATGTCATCATGAAAAGGTACAGTATATGATATTGTTGGTACGTTGATAACGTGTCAGTTGCTTGTGAAAAAATAATCATTTTTGTCTTCCTCCTGAAAGTAGTTAAGCTAGTGAAAAAAAGGAACTTGTGTGAGAGTGTTGACTTGGCTATATACTTTGAAGCACTGACAGTTTGCTCTGAAAGCTTGACTCCTATAGCACTCCTCAATAGACCAGTTCACAGCTATGTGATTCTTGGGGATTAGACAGGAAACAGTCACTCAGTAAATTTCCATCCATACATCATATTTCTAAGGAATTATATCCTACCCAATCAGATCAGGTTTGTTTCTGTGAATGAATTATGCCAGTATTGCACTACTTTATTTTATTATTCACAGCTTCAGCCTATACAAGCCCCTAAATTAATTGTTTATTTCTGATTTGGTCATTTTTTCTCGTTTTAATCCATTCACTTGTTTGGTTCCTCAGGGTAATGTCAAACTATAAGGACCGATTTTTCAAAGCTGGTCCAAGTCAAAGTCCATGTCTAAATCTATATAGCTTTATCAATTTTTCGAACAGTTTTTTTCCCGGCTGCCAGGTCCGCATGGTGGAACAAAATAAAAAAATCAACAATTACAATCCTCTGCAAACCTTTTTACAGAACAGGATTTTATATATAAGTGAAAAGTTGTCTATTGGCTTCGTGCATGGTGGTTCATTGTTAGAACGAGGTTGATTCATCAGGAATATACTTAAGCGTGTTTTATAGTTGGTTATCATGTAAAATTACAAATAAACCTTGCTGTTATCTGTATTTTAATGATTCACTATTTTTCCAATATTTGCCTCCAGTTTTCAAACTGCTCCTTCATTCATTTAGCACATTTTAGCAGAGCTGTCTTTATTACATTTGGTGATACACTGTGCAAACTGTGAATCTACAATTCATGAAATCGCTTTAAAATATGTAACATATTAATTATTTAAAATACAAAGGGCCTTGTTTTCAAATGAGTGCATGGGCAAAGGCACATTTTCTAAAATGAATAACTACAATTTTAAGGGTAAAAACTAGCAAGAAATTATTCAGCAGCTAGTTTCAGAAATGTTGCCTTTGTCCTTTCACTCAAAGTGAAATACAGTAGTGTCCATTAAGTCAGTATGCCGCTGTGCACTGCTGCACTGGAATATAGATGTTGTTTTCTTTGATCAGCAGTAAAATAATAAAAATTGTTGTTTTGAAAGTAATTATCTATTGTATTGTAATGAGGACTCACACCTAAACACTGACTTAGACTTGGGGGTTGCCAAATCTAACTTAAACAAGACGTAAACTAGACTTGGACTCAACCTGGACTCGCTTTGAAAAAAATCTATTTAAAGTTAGACTTGGATTTAGACTAGCTTTGAAAAAACGGTCCCTAAATGTATAAAGTTAGAGCAAGTGTGTATGTACTGCATCATAAATTGATATACAATACATTCAATATAAATGTAATAGAAAATCCTAGTTAGTTGAGAAAATACATTTGAATTGCCAAAATACCTAATATAGTACATCAAATATGCTCTTCCTTAAAATGTTACCTGCATTTACAGTTATATTACAAATAAGCTGTGCAAGACTGTTGCTTCAGAGTCAGTCAATCCATCCCCCAGCCCAACAGAAAAATTCAAGGGAATCAAAATGTAAAGGTCACCCTTGCTCTGGGCATAATAAAATGAAAATTGCTCAAGACACCCTGTGTATCGGAGTATAAACTGATGTTTAGTTCAAAACCATTATCCCATCTGCCAATACTTTTAACTTCAAGGAAATGATGAATGCTGCTGAGGTCATCACGCTGATGCAGATGCAGATGCAGATGCACCACTTCATAAAGAGTAATGGGAAAATCTGAAGGACAGCAATCCAAATGACTTTGATTAAAACCAAGAGAGTAAGATGGCATAAACTAGTACAGAATGGGAAGTATGAATTTCAATGTCAATAAAGGTAATGGGATGGGCGGAAATGCCACAGCATCTTGAACTAAGACGCTGAAGCAAGTGATAGGATGCTGACGTCATTGACATGCTGACAGAATTATGCTCCAAACAGAGATCTGGGGATGGAGTTGTACTAGGAATGATAACCAGGGACCTGTCTTTTGAAAGCATTGATATTTTACAAAAGCAGTGATTGCAGGTTGGAATGAAAACACAAAAGTATAAATGCATCATTAAGATTTCTGAAATTAACCATCATTGATTCACTTCAGCCATCTATGCAGGAAACTGTACGTTATAAGAAATCAATACTTTATCATTGACAGTGTCAAAAATGATTGTAAAATGTCAGGCGTCAACAGAAATTAGTCTCATGATGCCATGAATGATGCAGTGCAGTAATGTATGGAATGTATTCATCTATGGAATGTAGTAATCTTAGGAATGTTGGCTTTGTTTGGTTTAAGGAGCATGTCCTTCGGATGAGATGTAAATCCGAAGTCCTATTGTAAGTGACTGCAGCCGCAGTTGTGATGCATACCACCTATTCTCTGTAAGACACTTTGGATAAAAGCATCAAAATGTCTAATTAATAATAATATGGTCGGCATTATTACACTGACTGATAAAGAGAATGCTGAGCATTATCTGAGAATCTGGACAATGTTTTACTGCCTAGATCACAATGCACCTTAACATGGCTGCATGAGTGAAGACATCTGAAATGGCCAATCCAGACTCCTGACCTTAGGGGACCAGTGTTTTGGAAAAAATCTTTTTTTGTTGTTTTTGTTTTTTTATATTATTTCAAATGGACCCATGTTTTTAAACTAGCATTGATAAAATGATAGCACAGGTGAATGTTAAACCAAGGGTTAGTAAAACTTAGAAACCCCTTAGGATGGAAGCTGGGTAGGGAGTGTTATGGGTTAGGGTTAGGGAGTGTTATGGGTTAGGGTTAAGGTTAGGATTAGGAAGTGGTATGGGTTTGGGTTGGGATTAGGGAGTGTTATGGAAACTCTTCTGACGTAACAGTACCCTTCACTTTGACTTTGGGGTCATGTGACATTTTGGCTAAAACCCTGTTAAAAAATCCTTATTGTTATATTATAGAAATACATCTATACTTGTACACAGATTTTTAATAGTAAAACACACCAAAAATGGTAATAAAGAACTGAGATGGTCTGCTTGCGGTGCATCATTTAAATCATTACAATATGAACCTTCCTGAGAGTATTTTCACAGACAGAAATAAATTAAAAAGACAAACGTGATGCTGGATGTTTGATTGTCATAACCTCAGGCACTTTATCAATTATTTAAACAGTGGTGCATGCGGTCTATGGGTTCACTGGTTTCAGTCAAATTCCATAACTGGTTTTGTCTCTGTAATTGGTGGCTTGGTCTACTCTGTTTAATAAGCTTAATGTTTTATAATGTGTTATGTTACTTTTGCCTGAGAATATGTGTGACTATCAAACAGACACATTTTATATATATATATATATATATATATATATATATATATATATATATATATATATATATATATATATATATATATATATATATATATATATCAAATTCACTTGGCTGGTTCTTTTAATTGTGTCTAAAAGGTAAATCTCTTATTTTAAGATCAAATAACACAAAGTACTTAACTACAAATAAGATTTCATCAGCCTGGAACTCACGGTCAAGGTGATTTATCTATTTTATACGTTCAAATACAATACATTTGATGATTATGTTTCAATAAGGGATAGTCTTATGAACTTACTGCATGAAGCAGGCATTTTGTGCATGAGGATTTGATATATGGATGTTATACAGGATGTCCTAAGTGTGTTGTGATGCAAGAATGTTTTGCTGCTGCTGCCTGCTCATGTGGTTCCCATGGTTCATGTTTTTTGCTTGAGAAAAATGTTACAAATAAATAATGCAGGTATGCACTCCACTGCCAACATCCCTAATAGATTCAAGCGGAACTAGAGTAGAGGAATGTTCACAGATACCACCAATGGTGTCACAAATATACACATACAGTTGCAGTCCCATGGAGGATCAACCCTATATGCAATACTGATGAAGACAGAGGGGTCTAATTGATGCTCTAAACAGTCACAGATCTAAATAGCATCGCTCTACAAACTATATTAATCCAAGTCTGGTTTTGCTCCACAAGTGATTTTGACATGACAGTACTACATGACTGTCCAATAGAAATACAGAAAAACAGGGTTTGTGAAAAATCAGGTTTAATCCATAACAACACAACACTCAATGGTGGTATTTGTAATAATACTAAAATATATATTTTTTTAAAGTCTATATTAAGCGATTCTATTCCTATCTATTCCTACCTCGTGAATAAAATGTTATCTGCATGAGACTTGGATTGCGTTTGAATTATGTCTCTGCATAGCAGAGCAGCTTTTAAAAATGCAGGAAATGCAGAAAACCCCATCGGTTATCTTTATAACATTTTTATTTGATACTAAAATTGATGTTTAATTCCAGAGTGTTTACAGCAGTGGCTGAATCAACCCATTTTATGTAGGAGTTTTTGATTTTCATGCATGTATTCATGTATTCATACAGTATAGCTACAAAAAAAGAAGAAAAAAAAGTACAGAATACATTGTTTTCAGAGATAAGGAGCCTGGGTAACAAGGGTAAGTTGTAATACACACCATGCATGTTTATACAGTGGTTGACACCATACTAGGACTGACGAGGAATTAGCACTGTTTGCTGTAGATTAATGTCATTTGTTTGGTTTACAGGTGGTAGTTATTGTACGCTATGCTTTTCGGAACCACTGTATAGTAATCTCGTGTGTCTTTAAAATGGATAGCACCACAGCCTCCTTCCTCATTGTTCAGGTTGTAAGGAAATAAAGTAAAATTGTGTCAGAATTTTACTTACATGGTTGGTTGACAAAAGAAGCTGAAGGCTTATCTGTTTGTTTTTGCAATGTGCTATTCATGTCAAAATAAAGAAATACATTCACCTAATTTGCTCCATTGTATTGTATGAACTCATACAGTCATTGCCCAAGCACTTTTTTCTAGTTACTTATGCCTGGGGCTATAGTAGTGTGTTTCTTTTTAATGCAGCACTACTACATTATACCAGCACTTGTATTTACAGTATAAAAAGGGTTCATGCAGGATGGGAAGCTTTTTATTGGGATTCCTAATTTCCCAGCTCCCCTGCCTTCAACCATCCCTGCACCAAAGCTTCTAGCTGTTTGAAGGGTCCTAGTGTACAATTTAGTTTGCTTCTCTACTCTGGAAAGAAAGTGTAGTCTTCTGAACTTACAGAGCAGTCATTTTGTGCATGATGATTTTGATAAGGTTTAATCTCCCCTCTAGTGGGTCCCTTTTGACCTACAAATGCTTGCTACACTCTACGGACATCCATAGAAAGACCATTTAAAAATAGTATGCTAACAGCCACTTCCTAATTCTGTCACAAGAGCGTGTACAGGCACAGTAGTACAAGCATTTAGCAAACATTAGCCACTAATGAATATGACAAAAAACAAAATACACAATTTCTGGAAGTTTAACAAACAATCTTTATAAAAAAAAAGGTAATAGAACCAATTAAAAATATAGTCATTGATTGAAAACCATTACACATCAGCTAAGCTGCTTTATAAAGTAAATAGCTAGAAAAAGAGGTAATTATTTCCAGCACCTGTTGAAGAAGAATGTTTTGGCAACACAAAAGATGATGATCAAGACAAACGAGTTGGATTCACATTTGAGAAAAGCACTCATAACAAATTACAACAAAGGAAATGGCTACAGAACAGTATCAAAGAAATATGAAATACCAAAAGATCTACTGTACCCATTGTAAAACAAATTTGCAAAAGAGATTTGATAATTGGTATGTATTTACTGTATGCTAATGCCATATTTATAATTTATCACGCGAAGGACAGCCCATTTAGACAGAATACTTTTAGACTTTAATGTTTCAATTCAATTCTGAGTAAATTAGATTGTGTGTACAAGTGAGATTAGTGATGTGAGGGAATGTGAGAGATGAAATTTCTTCGGAGGGAAAAGATCCAATTAAAGGTGAAGAATTGGCCCAAGAGGGCAGAGCCTCATGATTACAAGGCGTATGTAATTATGCACATTTCTGTAACCGTATGAACAGTGTACTGACAGGTGAAAAAACAGTGTACTTCTGTACTGCACATACACCCACAGCTGCAACACTGAAAATCTTATAAACGCATTAAGGAAAGCCCCTTTCTGCATATTTACTACAGGACATGCCTGAATTTTTTATGACACCTAAAAATCTGCAGACTCGATCAATTCACTAAGTTTTGTTTTAATTAATTGACAGCTTTCTTTGAAGAGCTAAATCACAGAGCCAGTTTGACAATGAAAACTGTGTGGGCTCTGTCTTCAGTCATGCCTGGTGTATTCAGATAACTAAATAGTTTGTCCTATAATTCAGATAATTAGCACTCCATTGTACTTCATTTTCTTTCTTGCTCAATTTAGATTTCCATTTGTCTCCTTGTCCATCAATTTTGGTTCTTCACTTTAACAACATTTCCCTCTTTGAAATCTCTTTATTATAGTATAACTGCTGTGCCCTAAAGTGCTTCTTCCTGCTGTTTTCCATCCATAACAAATTTTGTCTGCTTGACAAGTTTTGAAATTACTGATGGAAACCTTTCAGATGAAGAATGGGCTGTTATCTTTTACTGCAAAGAGAACTACTGGATCCTTCCGGCTCAAGTAGACCAGCAAGGGGTCAATCTCTTTCCTTTGGTAGAAGTAGGTGTAATTTAAGCAGCAAAGCAAAACTGTGTTGTCTATTGCCTGACTGTGAATCCCTTACCAATGATCTTCAACAGAAAGGCAGTGCACTATAGTAGCATTAGGCACGTCCAGAGGAAGCAGCATTTCCGCTGCCGGAGTGCCCTGCACAGCTGTTGGCATTGTTGCTGTCAGCATTTCCACTGCCAGCGTTGCCACGGGCGGCTGCACGTTCACAGGAAGCAGCATTTCTGCTGCCGGAGTGCCCTGTACAGCTGTTGGCATTGTTGCTGTTAGCATTTCCACTGCCAGCGTTGCCACGGCCGGCTGCACGTTCACAGGAAGCAGCATTTCCACTGCCGGAGTGCCCTGTACAGCTGTCAGCATTGCCGTGCCCAGTGTTGCTACGGGGAACAGTGCCACTGCCAGAGTTGCCTCTGTTCCTGGCCCAGGAGTACCCCAGAGACTATCAGGATTTTAAGGGGGGAGGTGGCCATTGAGGCAAAATGTGGTGCGCACATGAGGAGAGGTGTGTGGCAGCCCTAAATGTAAAAAGTGTGTGGGTGTTGGGAATATAGGTTTGGCAGGGATGGGGTTAATTTGTATCTCTGCCAGCAATCACAGGTGTGGCCATTCTCCAGTTAGTGCTAAATGGTGCTAATTGGGGAGTGGCCACCTGTATAAAAAGAAACCAGAAATCCTTTGTCGGGGAGAGGGAATTAGGTGAGTGTGCTTTGGTTTGTGTGGTGCTGTTTAGTTTGCAAAATTCAGTTAAGGACAGTTTTTGTTGTGTTTTGTTTGAACTTTTTGTTCTATTATTTTGATATTTGTGTTTGTTATTAAAAGTGTGCAACAGTGCTAAATTGCAGCTCCAAGCTTCTGAATCTTATTACTGATGCTACCCTACTACAGTGAACAACATCAATACTACTATGACTACTAGCGCAGACCATTTTTCATAGGCAATCTATGAAAAATAGTCCAGGGGGCCCGTATTTCGTGTGACGGCACAGTTTATAAACCCGTAGAAAATTGCACAACAGAAAGACAAAAGAATGGGGAGGTAAAGGAACTGAAGGTCAGCAAAACAAGGCCAGGAGGCCGCAGAAAAAGCTAAAAAAAATGGAATAAAAACAGTACAGGGTAGAGCAAAACAAAATGCATTACGCCCGTTTGTAAGCTGACGCAATAACAAACAGCCACTCCTGCTTGAAGGTTTAACTTCCACAAGGAACGTTTCTGTTTACTCTGTTCAGTCATATTTCTGTTGATTGAGACACACCATGAGCCAGACTGCAGCAGGGACGAAGAAACATTTGCTCTAATCAACATTTGGTCTGATGGTTCAGTCCACAGAACATTGGATGGAAGCATCTGTATCAAGCTGCTTCCGGGTCATTGATATGCGCATTGTGTACTGGTTCCAACCCGGGTAAAAAGGGCTTATGATGCATTATCTTGGTACTGCATGCAGTATATTCACAATTGACCATTGAGACCCCGGGAACCAATGAAGTACAAGAAGCTTGATAACATGCAAACTCAATCTGTACTGCAAAATTGCTTTGCGCATTTTTACGCATTCAATTTAAATAACATACGTAATTCATATTTTTTTTCAATGCGTAAAACACCCTTTACGTGTCTTATCTAGACAGCTGAATAATGGCCATTCCCTGTACATTGTCATTTTTACCAAATCAGATCAGACACAGCGGTCTAACTAAGCAAAGCTTCCCTGTGACTTCTATTTCACAGTTTTGGTTTTATAATCTCTAATTCTGTTTCTCTTTTTAAAATGCCTTTCCATATTGTCGGCATACTGATTTAGGTTTGTCCCAGGTGCATTTCAAAGACAGGCTCTGTTTCTAACCTACATTTTTGTCACCAAAATGCAGTCATTTTCAACATTAAATTGAATTGAATCTGTTTCAGAGGAGATCTAAATACCTTTGAATTCAACAACCCCCCCTGCTGGAGTGAATTCCCCATAATATGAAAAGAGATTTCTTGCAGCAAACTGAATACTGTACTTTCTGTTTTGTAATTAGTGTTGTATCACCCCCACCCCCTTTCTGGATGCCTGCGAACATTAACTTTCATATTATCAATCAATCAATCAATCTTTATTTTATATTGTGCCTTTCATAGTGGACCACCATCACAAAGCACTTTAGAAGATGCAGTACCAAGAAAATCCATAATACTTTAAATACAGAGAAATGCATAATACATGCTATACAGTAAAAAAAAAGCATAATACATTAAATATAGTGGAAAGTGCATAATACATGAAATAGTACCAGCAACACAGCAGCTAATACCAGATATGAGGCTTAAAGAGTATGGAAAGCAAGAGAGAGCAAGTGGGTCTTGAGGGCTGATTTAAAGCGAGCGACGGTGGGAGCATCACGCATCAAAGCTGGGAGAGAGTTCCAGAGAGTCGGAGCCATGAAGCTAAACGAGCATTCTCCAAGTGTGGTGCACTTTTGCTTGGGGATAACAAGCAGGCCAGATTCGAGGACCTCAGCTTGCGGGCAGGGACATAGCGGGTCAGCAGGTTGAGGAAGTACTTGGGACCTGTGTGATGAAGGGCATTGTAGGTGAGCAGGAGAGTTTTGAAAATAATCCTGAACTTTATTAATATTTATCAAAGGCTTTTTGAATATTTAAGTAAATTAAACCATAACATCTCCAATGTAAATTGTTTAGATAGGTTAGTTAGACAGGACCACTCTATTTTAAATTTTGTATGTGTAGTCAGGAATAAGGAACCCTTTACCTGTCTCTAGTATTCCAGGGGATCCATTATCATGGGGCACAGGCAGGGAAGGGGGGAGGGGACTGGAGTATCTGCAAATTTGCCAGAGACAGCAATGGTGGCAGCAGACACACAGAGCTCCAGGCACCCAGTTAGGAAACGAAACTGAATTCTCCCCGATTTTTTATTGTTTCAGATTCAGATATGGAAAATGAACCTGCTTCGTTGGAAAGATTGAGTGCCCCATTCATACACAACACAACACAACACAACACATTTTATGCACCTCCACCAGTGCACTTATTGATTTAAGTGACATACACAATAATGCCAGGTGTGCAAGGAATAAAAGTTACACGTGCAATCTTATTACAGTATTGTTACAATATATAGGATCTCTTCCAGCTTATCCCTTAATATAGACTTCATTATTTTGCTTCTTTTTGTTATACTCATGTCTCCAATTTAAATACAATACTTGGTCAGTGGTTTGTAGATTTCCACCCTTGTCTTCCACCCTTGTCGTTAGCACCCTGGGATTCATTTCCTCTGCTTCACTGAAGCTGAGATTGTTTAGACAGATTAACAGCTTGTGTTAAGCAACATGTTTCTTGTATTCAACCATACACTTACAAAATATTTATTTAATACATCAATATCCTTCAACCATTTCATTACCTGTATAACTTCCTCTTTAACCAATCGTTAACAGATTGTTTGCTATTGCAATGATTCTGAACTCATCATTTTAGGGTTTTGTTTTCTTTCCCTTTTTATTCCATAAGGTAAATGAAAATTGCTTACTTTAACAAAGGGTAAAAATATTTATAACATATGACAAAAAACAATATTTCAAAAATAAGTGGGAAGGAAAATGACAGGGTCCTGTGACAAATTGCCATATAAAAATACTGTAAAATAATTTAACAGTATAATACACATTTTACATTCATTTAAATGATTGTGGGGCCACGGACTTTGGCCCATGGGTCAGCTGAGTGCCAATGATAGAGAGTATTATTTTCAACAGAAATTAATAGGGCTGCAGTAGCCAGTCAAACCAGCCAAAGGCACACAATTTTATTTTTTCTTTCAGAACTGAAAACAGTTAACCATTCAAAGGCTATTGTAGAGTATAGCCAAAGCTGGTCGCACCAGAGGGACTTTGTTTACCACAAAATATGGATTTTTAATGATTTTATATTGTGGAGTGCTGAACCTTTAGGCCTTAATTAATTATAAATTGTGCAATGTTAAATTTGTATTTTGACAGGGTCAAAGGGCCTGCCTTGTTATTTCTATTTAAGTTCTTGGGCATTAATAACACGTGTCACATCTTATTAGAAGTGACAATAAATCATGTTACACCATACTGTAGAATATTTCTGGTATAAAAAGACAATAAAGTAAATAAGACCAATCAGTCTTAAGAAACTTGCTAGTTTTGTACCTTTTAAAGTTATCTCTTTGAATATAATTATCATAAATGTTATTTGTTTTCATGCTGTAAATTTCTTTATTTTCTGAGAGCTGGTACTCCGAGGAGACAAACCAGATTTGAGGGAGGGGTGCTAAATGAGATAAAACGAGCAGGAGAATTCTATTTCCCTTCTGTATCCAGGATCTGGCATTTTCACAGGAATTGGAAATTCCTGTGAATGGAAATGACAATAAACTATGTATTCTAAGTTGAGAAAACATTTTGAATACATGGTGGGGACCAACCAAGACGTAGCTTCACTGTAATATATGAGGCTTCAGTGCTTTTCGTCCGTCAGGTAACGTGGATTTCCTATTGGCCCAGTGTTAAGTGTGAAGTGTAATGCTGGCTCCAGGGATCAACCTATTTGGGGCCTCTCTGGCACATCAGCACACACAAGGCGGTGATGCTGGCTCCAGGGATCAACTAGTGACTGAGCATGGCAACTGTCTGGAATGGGCTGGGTGGGGCACTTCGCCGGAGTCATCAGGTGGGCACCTCATGTTTTCTGTGTTTCGTCTAGCCCCCGACACCTCAGGAAGGTTCAACAGTGATACCGGTGTCCCAGCACCACTCCCGTCCATCCCCCACCCATCCCAGCCCAGTTTACCTACCTTAGCCATCCATTACTTTATATTGATGTTGACTTCATCCGTCACCTCTCTTTTGAGGTCCCCAACCTGCCTCTTTCCTCGTCAACCAGAGCGACTTCTCTCTGCCTCCTTGAATAGAGCCTTTATTATATGCCACAATTCATGTCCACTGAAACCAATATCTCTGAGAAGTCTGGTCATGGAGTGTACAAAGAATCCCAGACAACCCACCTCTACTGGATAAACCCGGACTCTCCATCCATACTGTTCCACTTCAGCGGCTAAATAAGCATACCGGTTTCTTCCTCTCGTATGTTTCATCCATGGAATCCTCCCATGGCACTGTTGGTTCCACCAAGAGAACAAGGCGTGTTGAGACTGACCACAGGGCAATGTCGGTTGAAGTGTAGTTGTAGCAATCTCGGGTGGGAAAATAAGGCGCTGGCCTCCAATTGTCCCAGGCAAATCACTGCAGAATTCACATGGGTGAAGAATTCTGAGCAGAAATTAGCAGACATTTCTCACATAGAAAACCTTTTTTTCCAATCAGAAATACAAGCATGTTAATTTGCTTTAGTTTACTTTGGTACTCAGCAGCACCCGTTAACAGCTTCCACCTAAATTACGGGATGAATCATGCTGCACACAGAATATAACTGCAAAAAACTGTGCTTAACGCTACCCCAAAACCTTCCATCCAAGAAGACGGTGAGAAACTGTTTTGCAATATTGAGCGACCTCCTCCAGGCTAAAGTACAAATGGTCGTGGAGTTTGAAAAAGAGACACAGGCGAAACATAAAACAATGCCTAGTACCAGGCTCCATGCAAAGATAGTTGTGGGGGAAGAAAAAAAATTGGGAAACTAATTTGAATTTAACATTTTTTAAACACAATTAAGAGAATAGCAGTACCCATAGACGTGAGGGAGGATAAAAACGTAATTACTGTGGTGGATATTTTAACTTAATGTTTATTATGTAGGGTAAATTAAATAAACCATATAGGTTAGTATATAAATTAATTATAGTATCGCAAAAGAAAATATTATCTAACTTTTATCAGTTAATATAAATAGATTAAATTAAAATACCAAGATAAACTTACTTCAAAATATCCTTTTTTATGTTCATTGTATATAGCTAATTTAATATTTTAAACTATATTCCCCATGAACTCTATAGGTGTTATATCTTAACAATGCTTAATTAACATCCAAAAATAAAACCAGACCACTCCATTTAAAAATAAAATTACTTTTGTTTGTTTCAATGTTGCAAAATTAGGAAGGTGAAAAGTATCAGTATAGGATTTTTAATAACTCATTTTGTAATTAGTTAAGTGTGTTTAGAAAATTATTAAACCATATATTTTACTAGAATTCTAAATATATCTAAAACATTCACGTATGTTAACTTCTCATTGGTCAGTTCCCTAGTTAAAGTGTGTGCAGCTCCAGGATCGGATCAACATTACGAATCAGTGGAGCCTGATCCAGATCCTCGTAGTAAAAAACCATCTCATGATCCGGCTCCAGTGATCCCGGATCCGATCCCAATTTTATTCCCATTGACTTCTGTACTGACCAATGATTAAAAAAATTAAATAAGTTGTGTGATAACCAGTTGTGATTTAAGTAAAGCCAATTTGTTCCTGTCACAGGGGTGTGGGTGTAGAAGTAAAGGCAACAAGAATCTATGAAAAAGACCTAGGAGTTTATGTTGACTCAGAAATGTCTTCATCTAGACAATGTGGGGAAGCTATAAAAAAGCCCAAGATGCTCAGATATATTGTGAAAAGTGTTGAATTTACAATGCATTAGTAATACCTCATCTAGAATATTGTGTTCAGTTCTGGTCACCTTGTTACAAAAAGGATATTGCTGCTCTAGAAAGTGTGCAAAGAAGAGCAACCAGAATTATCCCGGGTTTAAAAGGCATGTCGTATGCAGACAGGCTAAAAGAATTGAATCTATTCAGTCTTGAACAAAGAAGACTATGCGGTGATCTGATTGAAGCATTCAAAATTCTAAAAGGTATTGACAATGTCGACTCGGAACTTTTTCGACATGAAAAAAAGAAACAAGGACCAGGGGTCACAAATGGAGATTAGATAAAGGGGCATTCAGAACAGAAAATAGGAGGCACTTTTTTACACAGAGAATTGTGAGGGTCTGGAACCAACTCCCCAGTAATGTTGTTGAAGCTGACACCCTGGGATCCTTCAAGAAGCTGCTTGATGAGTTTCTGGGATCAATAAGCTACTAACAACCAAACAAGCAAGAAGGGCTGAATGGCTTCTGTTTTTATGTTCTAGGTCTTTATTAGTGAACACCTTGTGGGTGGCTTTATTTGACTGGGCTTGCAGGGAAAAATCTGTCTTGGCAAATCTGCATACAGAAAACAAAGGTAGGTGCAAAGAAGAACACAAATCAAAACTCCTACACGAAAACAAAAGAGCTTAACAAAAACAAAGTCGCAGGCTTTCACGTCAGGGTCAGTAGTTGATCTTCTTCCCGTAGTCACACGCTGTTTGTCCAGCTTCAGCACCCGGACAGCTCTGCACTCTATTCACCACTTTTTTGAACAGTGTAGCTCAGACAGCGTCTCTTTCATGCATCCCCCCTGGTCGGCAGCCACTCGTAAATGAAAGAGTCCCTGTCCAAGCTATATACAGGGTTTGGGGCTGGGCAATCAGTTAAGCTCACATTCTTGGAATTTTCACATGGATTCCCAGCCCCCAGTGCAGGGAGACAGACTCTACTGCAGTTTCCCCTTCCACAGTTCCCTATAAAACCATAAAAAGGTTCTATAAAAAGCCTTGTGATAGAGCCCTTGGCAGTACTATAATGTACTATAATGAACCAGTTGGGTTCAATCTAATGAACCTTTTGGGGTTCTTTCAAATTAACCATTTTAAAATGGTTCTATATAGAACTTTTTGTGGTTCCAAATATGAAGCGTTCCAAATAACCTTAAAAAGGTTCTATATATAAACATTTGTTCTAAGAGTGTGCTCATCCATAATGACTGGGCCCTAGAGACCACAACTGCGACCAACTAATATCTTTACTACACTGACGGCCCTGGAGAGGAATCTTCAGACTAAATTATATGCCTGTCTAAAAGATAACAACCTATCTTGTGAGGCGCAGTCTGGATTTAGAGAGGGGCACAGCACCATCTCAACTGCAATTACCAGGGAATATAATGACCTGGCACTGGAACTGGGTAATAGCTTGGTATCAGGTGCAGACTTTATTGACCTGTTTTGCAAAAACGTGTTTCCCATTGCTCTCTATTACTTGATAAAAAGCCATTTTCATTAAATTAATTTGAATCTGTAATCACTGTTTGAACATGAGGAGCTCAAAATGAAAGACAGTCTACTGGCAGTCATTACTCTGAGTTGGTGTAGTAATGAAAGTAAAACTTATCCATATGACAGCTAGCCAGATAAATAGGGAATCCCTAATGAGCAAAGAGTTGAGATAAGAATGGGAAGAAGCTGCTCCCATGCCTGGTTTTCAAGTTCTGAAAAACTGCTTCAATTAATAGAGGACCAGTGCCGCTAATTTGTATTACCCTGAGAGAAGCTTAGATTTGACGTCTCTTTGAAGAGTTTTCTTTGTAAACCTTCACCTTTAAAAGTTCTGTTGCCTGCTGCTAAGGGATGCACCAGTCACAATCATTCTTTGCTACTCTCCAGAAATGTGAGGAGCCAGAAGGTCGTGGGGAATGGATCTGACTTGTTGATTCGGGTGGTGGGCGGGGGCCCCTGAGGCTATATATAGGGGAATGAGCGCACTTTAACTTGAGTGGTTGCTGTAAGACTGTGAGAGACAGAGACAGAGACAGAGGCTGAGAGAAAGAACCTTAGCTGTGAACCAGTAAAAAGAATCCGAAAGTGAGTCTGTGGAGTGGAAGAGAGACAGACCGAAAGTGTATGATAGAAAAGAAGATAGCAGAGAGTGAGGGAGAGTGAGACGATGACTATGCCAAGAGAGTATACAGGGATTCGCTGTTTTCCATCAGTTTGCTTAAAAATAAAAATGGTCTCCCTAGTTCTGCTTTACTCAAAAGCAACAGAACTTTACATTGGTGTTCAGAAGTGGGATCATGTAGCGCCTGCCACAAGGAGTGAAGCAAGAACAGAGCAAGAAAATGGAGGAGGCGACACTACTGACAGGAAACACACTGCGACTAGAAGAGCTGGTAGCTGAACTGAGGGTTGGGAGTGACTTGAGGATGGGTGCCGTTTGGGAAGGAGATGGTGCAGGGTGAGAGAGAGGTGAGAGCCCACAGGCCAAAGAGAAGAGAAGGGACAAGATGGCAGAGCTGTGAGGATGGCAGGAAAGGGCACTGCGTCATCATCGTTGAGGGAGAAGAAGAGATGGCGGGAACATCATCACGCACAGAGATGGCAGGAGCCCAAGTGCGCGTCAAGCAGGAAGCGACGTCACCACCGGACATGCGCTCGGCTCGGCCTACCACAGCCAACTACAGTATGATGGTAAGGCTGACTGGCAAGACTTTCTAAAACAATTAAAAATAATGGCAATGATACATGGATGGACTGATAGGGAAAAAGCCAGCAATTTGATAGCATGTTTAAGCCAAGAGGCCTTGCCTTGTTTACAAACCATCAGCCTGAATTGCTGTAGTAGTTACGGGACACTGTAAGAGTTAAGCCCCGACATGGGCCCCGCGCCGATCGCAGCAATCACCAAGCCCGGGTAACTGTGCCCCACTCACGGCTGTGCTGGGGTTGTGGCCAGCCCAAGGCCACCTACAACGCCACTGTCCTGCAGCAGAGGCTGCACCGCCACACCTGACACACCAGCCGCAGTGAAACGCCAAGGGGCCCATGTAGACGGGACAACACGGGCCCCCAACACAGTCCCTTTCACCGACGAGCACCAAGCCACAGCACCCGCCACCGGAACCCACCAGTTCAGCTGGGAGAGTGGGGCCCTGCTCTCCCCAGAAGCCGCGGACCGCAGACAGCTCAGGCCGGCTATAGTGGTTGGTAGGAACACTGCAGGAGACTTCTGCCACGTTCCTGTCCGAATCGAGGGGGTTCCATGTACCATTCTAGTGCACACAGGTTCAACAGTGACTGTGTCCGTCCTGATGTGCACCACTGTACAATTATTCACTGTGGCAGGAGAGCTAGCACCGATGCAAGGAAAGAGCAACCTCACCATTGAAGCAGCTGGACGGACATTACGCCACGCTGTCTGGGTAGCGGCTGTCCAGTACCCCTGCATACTGGGCCTGCACTTACCACACTACACAGGTGGGCAATTAGACCTCAGGACTGGGATCTCAGCCCTGCTCCAGGCTCCACCACGCATCAGGCCACCAGCCCCGTCGTGCACCAGCGTCGCCAAGGGCAACGCAGCCTCTCCATGGGCCCAATGCCGCAGGGGGCTTAAATCTGAGTCACAGCAATCCCCTGCACACACCGCTGCTGAAAAAGAAAGCCACCCGCCACCGCAGAGGCTTGTAGCCTGTGACCTCCGTTCCTCTTGTCCGAGGGACTGGGGCCCTGCCCAGGAGCAATACCCAGCTGGAGCTGCTGGAATGGGGGAACTCAGCCCTCCCCCGGCCCAGATGAGCTCAGAAATATCGACCCCCTTCCCCCTCTCGTCTTTGTTCAGCTCCCAAGTCATCGACCTCCCTTCACGGGGCTGTGGCCGCCCCGAAGATTGACATCCCCGCACCCACGACCTGTTCCCAGATGCCAGAGGACCCTGCTATTGCCACGGTGACCACAGTCTAGCGTCAGAACTGTGAGGGGCTTTGCCAAGAGCAACAGGCCCAGCTGTGGGAACTGTTATTCGCTTATCGGTCCAGCTTTGCTACTACTTCGGAGGACGTGGGCCATACACACCTGGTCCAGCACCAGATTGAGACAGGGGAGGCCCGTCCCATCAAGCTGCGCCCCTGCCGCCAACCACTGGCATGTCAGGAAGCTACAGAACAGATTCTCCAGGAGATGAAGCCGGCATCATTCAGCCATTGCACAGCCCCTGGACATGCCCAGAGGTTATGGTCGCGAAGGACAGCTTCTGCGTAGACTACAAGTGCTTAAACAACGTGACAGTGAAGGATTCATACCCCCTCCCCCGTATCGATTAGTTCTTGGATCTGGTGCCTGGCTCCAAATGGTTCTCCTCTCTCGACCTTCAAAGCGACCCAAGACTGCCTTTTCCACCGGCCGAGGGCTATGGTAATTTACCGTAATGCCGTTTGGACTTTGCAACTCCCCCGCAACGTTCGAACGGCTAATGAGACTAATGAGACTAGCCACCATGGCCGCCACCCTTCACAGCCTCCTGCAGAAAGAAGTGTCCTGTCACGTCAGCCCTACGCATCCGAGGGCTGTGCTCACTGCAGCAAGAAGAGAGGGAGGTTGAGTTGTTCAGAGGGGAAGCAATGTAGTATGGTGGTTCCGGTGGAGAGGGATGAGTGGAGGACGCGCCAGGAGGATGACCCAGACCTTAAGATGGCTGCAGACTCCCCTGCTACCCGAGGGCTGTGGTCGCAGTGGCCAGGACTGGGCCTGAGGGATGGATTCGTTCAGCAACAGTGGAAGGAGCCAGCGACGGGAGAGGCGAGGTGGCAGGTGGTGGTCCCCCAAGCACTGCGCCGGGAGGTGCTCGACTCCCACCATGGAGCTCCAGGGACCAGCACTTTGGGTGCGGGCATGGGCAATGATGAAGCATTATCTTTTCCGTGGAGAAATAAAATTAGTCTTCCTGCACCATGCCATTGAATATGCACTAGGAACAAAAAAAATGAGTGTCAGATTTACTCCGTGCCACTTTTGATGGTACACGAATCGGAGTCTCCGATAACCGGCGTGTATTTTAAATGTTTGCAGTCAAGAGCCACTAGGGTTGCCAACTGGCCCCATAATTCCGGGACATTTTAAGACAAGTCAGATTTTTTAACTCACCTCTCTAACTGCAAATTAATTGACTTATTGAAAGTGAGTGTGAATTGCGTGAACTGCCGCTAAAGGAATCGTATGGTATTGCTAACTAGTTACAAAAAGCACACACCTGTCCGGGGGCGGAAATTACTTACTGTGTGGATCGTTTCCATCAATCAGACCTATACAGCCTGCTGATTTGCTGTGTTTGTCTGATTGGGGCGGGACTGTGTGAAGCAGGAAGAAATATTAAATAAATAGAAACTTAACCACAAGGTTAAACGAGAAAGAGTGGACTATTTTGATAGATAATGTTTACCATATACAATTTAAAGCAATACCATTTTAATATGATGCTCACGCCACAGCAATTGAATGCATTATTGAAGCCACTCACGCAATTCTCACTCACTTTACTTGTTGATTGAAAACGATTTAGTTGTGGTTTAGGCGAGTTAAAAAATCTGACCTGTCTCAAAGGGTCCCGGAATTTTGGTGCCAGTTGGTAAGAAGGCCAGTTGGCAGAAGGCCTGCCCACACAGGCAACTTTTGTCGACGGCAACAAGGGGATGACAGATGTTGCCGGACAACGCAGCCCTGGGCAGCTTACAGGCAAGCCCGCAGGCGCCTGGCCAAACCACAGGGGTCGTTGGTGTGCGGTGAGCCGAGGACACCCTGGCCGACCTAGCCCTCCCTCCCCCCGGGCTTGTATCTCGTTTGACCACCACAAACTGCAAAGGAACACACAGCTAACAAATGTGTTCCTCTTGTTGCCATCGACAAAAGTTGCCCCTGTGACCAGGCCTTAAGAGCCACACAATTGTTTGATTCAGTCAGTTGTGATGCAATGAAGAGAACATTAGGAACTTATATTACAAACTACAGTACCACTTTAAAAAGGCAAACATTTTTCTTTTTTTTTTTAATGCTGACGAAGAAGACAGAACCACTGACCGGACAGCAAAAGTCCGGTTCTTGCGAATCTTTCTAACTCACTGCCCATTGCCATTTGGGTATTTCCATTCTCACTGAGCCAGTCCTTTCAGCGCTGTGCATAGGTGTTTTTTTTATTATTATCGATCCGTTAAGTTGGAAAACTACACTGAAATGTGTTCTACATTATTTTGCCATTCACTGCTTAGCGGGATATGATTACTGAACATCTATATTTAAAACAAAAAAAATCACGCACAGCACCCCACGGTTCGTCTCGCTCGCATTCTCAGGTTTTGTGCTCAGCACCCCAGCTGCACCCCCCTGGATGGCTTCGCTCACATTGCTGATTTTGTGCTCAGCACCCCCACCCACCCCCCCATTTACTGTTAAAATGAAAGATGTTATGATTGGTGGTTAATGTAAGAATGAGAGGCATACTGCATACATGGCAAATTTATTTAAAATGTATTGAAACTACGCTACACATGTATTTTATTATGGTAAGACACATTCATTCATAGGTTATTCATATGTTATTGTAATTGTGGACATTAACATTCGTACAATGAAAGTTATGCTTATCATGTTTCATAAATAGATAATTGGTAATACTTATTAGAATAGTCATATAAAATGTGTTGGGAAATATCTGCGTCCTGATTGGCTGATAGGCATTCCAAGCCATTGAATTATTACAGTACAACCAACAGGTAAAAACAAGTCTCAGCAACTAAGATTTTTAAAAACAGATATCAATTTTGAATTGGCCGCCATTTTTTCCCCAATAAAAACAAAATAATAATACCGTGTCAGACTTCCTCCATGTGAATTTTAACTTGTTTGGTGACTTCAATGCCCACACATTCTTGGAGGCTTTAGACCACAACAGTTCGGTAACGGCACCAACAGTAATCATTTTTAAAAAAGGTCAGGAAAAAAATGAAACTGTGAGTACCAAAAGACACCTCTCTCTCAGTACTGCTGAAATTAATCCAATTGAAGCCAATAAAGAAGAGCAGAATACTAAAAAAGTAACCGCTAGGGCTGCGTCAGTTTTTAATGATTGGTCAGCAGACCTGTTATTTACACTCTTCCAAAAATTCACAAAAATCTTCAAAATCCACCTGGTCGACCTATCGTATCGGGTATTGGATCTTTGACTGAGCCCATCTAACAATATATAGATTCATTTTTGGGTTATTTTATACACTCTTTACCGTCACCACTGATTTCTTGATCAAATTACAAAAGATTCCATTACTATCGGACACAGATTGGTTGGTAACGCTAGATGTAACTTGCTTTTATACAAATACACCTAATGTAGATGGCTTAAAGGCAATTGGAATTTTATTTAAAACAGAGATCTGGTCTTAATCCACCCACTGAGTTTCTACTTTAATTAGCTGAGATTGTTCTACATAAAAATGATTTTTTATTTGAAGGGGACTTCTATCTTCAACTACAGGGTACTGCGATGGGTCCCACCATGGCACCTAATTACACCAATTTAAATATGGGTCTTTTTGAAAATGAACATATGTACAGTACTGTGCAAAAGTTTTAGGCAGGTGTGGAAAAATGCTGTAAAGTAAGAATGCTTTCAAAAATAGACATGTTAATAGATTATATTTATCAATTAACTAAATGCAAAGTGAGTGAACAGAAGAAAAATCTAAATCAAATCCATATTTGGTGTGACCACCCTTTGCCTTCAAAACAGCATCAAGCATCAGTTCTTCTAGGTACACTTGCACACAGTTTTTGAAGGAACTTCGGCAGGTAGGTTGGCCCAAACATCTTGGAGAACTAACCACAGTTCTTCTGTGGATTTAGGCAGCCTCAGTTGCTTCTCTCTCTTCATGTAATCCCAGACAGACTCGATGATGTTGAGATCAGGGCTCTGTGGGGCCATACCATCACTTCCAGGACTCCTTGTTCTTCTTTACGCTGAAGATAGTTCTTAATGACTTTAAGCTGTATGTTTGGGGTCGTTGTCATGCTGCAGAATAAATTTGGGGCCAATCAGATGCCTCCCTGATGGTATTGCATGATGGATAAGTATCTGCCTGTACTTCTCAGCATTGAGGAGACCATTAATTCTGACCAAATCCCCAACTCCATTTGCAGAAATGCAGCCCCAAACTTGCAAGGAACCTCCACCATGCTTCACTGTTGCCTGCAGACACTCATTCGTGCACGCTCTCCAGCCCTTCGGCGAACAAACTGCCTTCTGCTACAGCCAAATATTTCAAATTTTGACTCATCAGTCCAGAGCACCTGCTGCCATTTTTCTGCACCCCAGATCCTGTGTTTTTCGTGCATAGTTGAGTCGCTTGGCCTTGTTTCCACGCCGGAGGTATGGCTTTTGGCCGCAAGTCTTCCATGAAGGCCACTTCTGACCAGACTTCTCCGGACAGTAGATGGGTGTACCAGGGTCCCACTGTTTTCTGCCAGTTCTGAGCTGATGGCACTGCTGGACATCTTCCGATTGCGAAGGGAAGTAAGCATGATGTGTCTTTCATCTGCTGCAGTAAGTTTCCTTGGCCGACCACTGTGTCTCGGTCCTCAACGTTGCCCGTTTCTTTGTGCTTCTTCAAAAGAGCTTGGACAGCACATCTGGAAACCCCTGTCTGCCTTGAAATTTCTGCCTGGGAGAGACCTTGCTGATGCAGTATAACTACCTTGTGTCTTGTTGCTGTGCTCAGTCTTGCCATGGTGTATGACTTTTGACAGTAAACTGTCTTCAGCAACCTCACCTTGTTAGCTGAGTTTGGCTGTTCCTCACCCAGTTTTATTCCTCCTACACAGCTGTTTCTGTTTCAGTTAATGATTGTGTTTCAACCTACATATTGAATTGATGATCATTAGCACCTGTTTGGTATAATTGTTTAATCATACACCTGACTATATGCCTACAAAATCCCTGACTTTGTGCAAGTGTACCTAGAAGAATTGATGCTGTTTTGAAGGCAAAGGGTTGTCACACCAAGTATGGATTTGATTTAGATTTTTCTTCTGTTCACTCACTTTGCATTTAGTTAATTGATAAATATAATCTATTAACATGTCTATTTTTGAAAGCATTCTTACTTTACAGCATTTTTTCACACCTGCCTAAAACTTTTGCACAGTACTGTATATACAAATAATCCCTTTATTGGTTGTGTATGCCATTGGTACCGATACATTGATGACATTTTCTTTGTGTGGACTGGTTCCAAAGACAAACTTTATGAATTTGTAAAATGGTTAAATAATTTAATAACATCTTTAACATTTACATGTAATACTATTCAATGCTCAATTGATTTCCTGGATGTAACTGTGATAAAGAGTGGAGGATCTTTGAATACCATGATATACAGAAAATCAACAGCTAGAAATACTTTACTACATGCTTAGAGCTTTCACCCAACTCATTTAAAACAAGCACTTCCATTAAGCCAAATGTACAGAGTATGTAGGATCTGTAATCAAGAAGACTGTGAACAGGAATGATTAGATATGCATAACCGCTTTTTACAACAAGGTTATCCTGATAAATGGCTTAATGATGCACAATCTAAAGTTCAAAGTATCGATAGGTCTGACCTTTTAAAACCTTGTAGTAAGCCTAAAAAGACCTTTTTCGGTATTTTTCCCCTATACATATAATCCTCATAGTCGTGCTTTACAAGAGATTGTGCGTAAACATTGGAATATCTTATCTACAGATATACGTTTGGGTTCTACATTCAAAGATCCTCCACTCTTTTCTTTTAAAAGGGATAAAAATATGAAAGACGTTGTGGTTAAAGCAGATCATTTTATTCCTCCTCCAGGATGCTATCCCTGTTTAGACTGTGCTCAGTGTAACACATTCTGTAAAACAGATAGCTTTACACATCCTTTAACAGGTAAACTTTTTTCGATCAAACAAAGGATTACTTGTATTACATCTAGCGTAGTCTATCTATGAATTTGTCCGTGTGGCTGTGTATATGTTGGCAAAACCCTTAGACCTCTCAAAACCAGATTAAGCGAACATAAAAGTGCAGTAAGGTGCAATGACCCTACATCCCCGATAGCCAGGCATTTCAGTGATTTTGCGCAAATGTAAATTCATTGAAATGCATCGGAATAGAAAACGTTTCATTAATGCCCAAGGGACTCAATGAAGACTTTGCATTATCTCCATATCTCTAGTTCGTTTAATTTGACTTATTGTTTTGTTTTGGTATGAATGAGTGTCTCTACTGTTTAATATTCAATAATGACTGTTATTAATTGTTTAATTGTATGCATTCAGCTCCAATCTATATTCTCTGGGTTATTAGTATCTCTTTTTAACCTTTGTTAGCTTAAGTATGATATTGATACATTGTTTGATAAATAGACATTGTATAATATGCCATTCATTTTTTGTTCATGTAACGAATGACAAGGATTATTCAAATGAAAAACATGTCGTGTTATATTTTTCTAAAAATGTTTTTGATTTAAAATAATTTTTTTAGTGCGGACCTTTTCTGGATTTCTTTATATGGACTTGAAAACGGCACCTAAGACACAGTTTTAAGAAGTGATAACATCAGCTAGCTCACAGTATTCATTTAGCAGCTACACAAGCTTGCCTGAAGCGTCTTTTAAAATCTCCCACAGCTGGACGATCTATAAACTTAATTCCAGATACCCACTTTAAAACTGCAAACAGCGTCTTCATTTCTGTCCTGAAAACGTACACACGACAACAAAAAGACAAGTCACAACATCACCCTGCTGTATCCCAAACAGACTTAAACAAACTTAAGTTATTGATACTCAGGACACAGATATCGCACAACCCATATTATAACGTAGTTTTAGAAGCTATTGAGCACCAGCTGAGAGAAACAGGAAGTCGTGGAGTTACATCCTCTCTGGAGTACCGTCGTCAACTCGTAAACAAAAGGCAGAAACAAACTCCCCTACTCACCAAACAGTGCCACCTACTGCACAGTCTGTCCCTGTGTGACCAGCTATTTAATTTAGAAAACTGTACGTTCCCTGGTACAGTCAACTTCATGAGACAAATATTGAAAATATTCTGATAATTTATTTAATTTATTATTAAAAATAATATGTTTATCTATTAAATTCATTGGAACTATTACATTTATTGGAACTATTTTTCCTAGCGTAGTAATATATTTAGGAAAAAATAAACCTATATTTATTTTTAAATAAAAATGTGTCTATATCTTTATTTCCAAAAACTAATAACCCATTTTATAAGCGCAATAAGACACTCCAGGGTGTTGGTTGAGGCTTATGGCCTCATGGCTTACTACCCCTGGGCGTGCGGTTATTCTAGCACAACCAACACACTGTCGTGTCATTGCTTACATATTCTGTATATGATCTGATCATAAACGTACTAGTAATGAGTTTTTCACTGTCTGCTGGGCTAAAAAACAAGGTTTAAAAAAACCCAATGTTTGATCTGAAGCGATACTGAATAGATATCTTTGATTGGAAACCCTTTTAATTAAGAAGAGGAAGGTACCGTCCACACAAACCATGGAATGCAGTTCTGCAAATTTGCACTATTATTAATTAAGATAATTGAAATAACATGAACATTAAGTTATCAGACTAATTGAATGCAAGCGTTGTCACTGGTATATAAACCATCCCAGTTGTGTCAACTTTGTTTTACAGCATTCCCTGATGATGATCGGAGTTTCCGACCAAACATTGGAAGGGATTTTAAATAAATGTTGTTTTTAGAATTTGTCCTGCATTTGAGTAATTTGATATCATCATCATCATCATCATCATCATCATCATCATCATCATCATCTTCAGCCTTTTTCAATCCACTGCTGGATGAAGGCCTCCCCAAGATTCTTCCACAAAAGCCTGTCTGCTGCATCCCTCATCCACATTACTCCAGAGTGTTTCCTAATTTCATCTTGCCATCTTCCTGGAGGTCTTCTTTTTGTTCGCTTTATATCTCTTGGGATTCAGTCTAGTATCTCCTTGGTCCAGCGATGCTCTGTTCTTCTTGCTACATGTCCGACCCACTGCCATTTCAGTTTTTTCGCTCTTATAATAACATTGCATACTTTTGTTTGTGCTTTTATCCATTCCTTCCTTTTCTTGTCTCTTCTTGTACTTCGCAGCATGCATCTTTCCATACTCCGTTGAGTCGTTTGTAATTGTTGAGTCATTTTATGCATTGAGGGTCCAGGTTTTGCATCCGTAAGTTGGCACTGGCAGCACGCATTGGTCGAAGACTTTCCTCTTGAGGCATAAGGATAGTTTCCCTTTTAGAACCATGCTTAATCTTCCAAAGGCACTCCAGCCCATTTTTGCTCTTCTGTTGCTTTTGCACATTTGGTTCTCCGTTGCTGAAACTAACTGTCCTGTATACGTAGTTATACTGACTTCTTCAAGCTTGATCCCATTGACTTCAATTGCCTGTGGAGTGATAGATGTATTGAATATGACTTGAGTCTTCTTCAGGTTCATTTTCAAACCCGCTTTGATGCTAGCCTCGTGTAGTTCTTGTATTCTTGTTTGTAATTCTTCTGGGCACGTAGTAAACATGAGGATGTCGAGCAAATCGTAGGTGATTCAAGTAATGAGGACAACCAATGAGGATGCACAGATAACAACCAATGGGAACAGACCAGGGCAGACAAACAAACAGAGGGTCACATGGTATGGTAATACATGCACATAAGGTAAACAATCAATGGAGGAATACAGCTGGGAGGGAATAACACACAGAGCATGCAAACACATCGCCTGGAGAGGCCTGCTCGCCATCGCCTGGGGAGGCCTGCTCGCCATCGCCTGGAGAGGCCTGCTCGCCATCGCCTGGAGAGGCCTGCTCGCCATCGCCTGGAGAGGCCTGCTCGCCATCGCCTGGGGAGGCCTGCTCGCCATCGCCTGGAGAGGCCTGCTCGCCATCGCCTGGAGAGGCCTGCTCGCCATCGCCTGGGAGGCCTGCTGCATCATCGCCTGGAGAGGCCTGCTGCGCCATCGCCTGGGGAGGCCTGCTGCGCCATCGCCTGGGGAGGCCTGCTGCGCCATCGCCTGGGGAGGCCTGCTGCCATCGCCTGGAGAGGCCTGCTGCGCCATCGCCTGGGAGGCCTGCACAACACCGCCTGGAGTTGCCTGCTTGTCATCACCCGGGGCTTTCTGCATTTCCTGGCCTGACATTACCACACCAGCTATCCTGCCACAGTGACACTATTTGGCATAACACCAGTGTAGTGTTATTTTCAGGTACATGGGTAAAAAGTGGTACACAGATGACTGCACTTGCTCGCGCATGCCTAAACAGCTTCCGCTTAGAAAGCACGGTAAGTGCCCATTCAAAGCTGGTGCGTTATGCTGTTTTCTTTTTCATCTTTTTTAATTGAATTTGTCATACTGTATTTTTCCATAATTTAAGAAAATAGTATGGAAATATTTATCATATGCAATACATTGGGTCCATTTTTTTACTTCTGCAACTTTGCTGTGGACTTCTCATTTTGTCTTACTCGTTGTGAATTGTTTTTTTTCTTTTTAGAGAAATTGATTGTCTGTTTCCAGTTTAAGAGAGCAAAATATAAAATTAATGGTTTGAAAAAAAAAAAAAGTATAATTAATGGTAAATGTACCTCTGTTTGACAATAAGAAAACACATCACATCGCAATTGATTGCACCTGTACCAAAATCTCACAGCGCACCACTTTCAATGTGACAGCGTACCACTTTCTAACATTACACTGGTCAAGTTTTGGTACACGTACCACATTGTGACGACGTACCACTTTCTAACACTACACCAGTACTTTCAGATTTAGGACTACACAGACACTACAGATTGCAAATTAGAAATATGGGTCAAAGGTCAAGTATAATCGTCTAGAATATGCCATTTTGACATCACTACTGCAGTAATATGCCTTTTTTTCGAATGGCTCAGGATGCAAATATAGCCTTCATCCATGTATTTTACACACATATATATATATATATATATATATATATATATATATATATATATATATATATATATATATATATATATATATATATGTGTGTAAAATATATATATATATATGAGAAACATTTGATCTGAATTACAGTATTTACTGTGGTTATGTACACAGAGCACGACTTGCCTATATCTTGTGCACAAGAAGCTGGAGTGTCTTTGACGTCATCACGTTAGGACTATTGCCAAACAGAGGAAGCATGAAAAAAAAAAAAAGCCACGTTGACGGATCGTGGCTATTCAGAAGACAAAGTCAGCATAAGTATAGCAAAAAGGGAGATCTGAAGGAAAACTTTAACCTAAACGAACTTATAAACATGTCATCGCCACCAAAAGAGAAAACGGAAACAAAAGCTGGACACCTCCCTGCTGGTATTATGTCTGTTTCATCTGTTTTTTTGTGTTTTTTTTTTTTTTTAAATCAAAACCTAGTTATATTTTACACTCAGTATAAATAATGATGTATTGTATTGGCTGTGTTACTCGCTATTACGAATATATCGGTGCCTTACTCCTAAATTTTCATACCTTTGCAGAATCTAGTAGCAAAACTTAGCTAGCAATTACTTTTTTCATGCTTTTAAAATGGTTTCACAGGAAGTAAATGTGGCACATTTTGCAATCTGCACTTTAAAATAAATAAATAAATACTTTAATTTGAGTTTTCTGTTTTGTATCATTTTAGTTAATTAAGATAAAAAATATTAAAACGAAACTTGATTTCAATAACACGGGACATTTTGAATGTTGGTGTAAATAAAGCTCAGTGAAAAGTATAGGTTTTGTTTGCGATTTAGAAAAATGAATCGGAGATTATTTGGAGAAATGGCTGATTTTACAAAGTGTGTTGGGGGGCGGGGGAGGTTGGTAGATTTTCAAATGTTTTCAAAGTAAGTTTTTACTTTCATAACCAAAAACGGCACAGACCTTTCATAGCACAATACGTTTTGTACATATGATATATGTCCAGCTTACACCCACTCTGAGCCTGACATTTTGCTGTTTTTCACGCGAAAGAAGGCTTATTTCAAATCGCTTCCCGTGGAATAATATAACATTCAATTGGAGTTCGAGCAGCAGGCATTGAGTTGTCAGTTAAGGTTGTCAGTTAAAAAAAATCATAAGTCCCATGAATTATTATAGATATACGTTGTAACATGCTTAGAAATAACAGTTACTTCACATTATTATTATTATTATTATTATTATTATTATTATTATTATTATTATTAGTATTAGTATTATTATTAAGGTACAAAGTCGTGGATTTTAACCTACTCTAAGTCAGAAAGATGTGTTGTGTTCCTTTCAGTATAGAATATTATGTGTTACTTGGGAATAACTACTTGGCGGCCTGCTGTAAGAATACATGTGTGATTTTTGCCCAACAGAGATTGTCCTAATACCGGTCTGTGGTACTGTAAAATAAAGTACTGGTGACCTTTCTGGTGGGCATTAATGCTATGTTTTGTTATTTCCCTCTTAGTAAAAGCAGGTGGGATGCGAATTGTACAGAAATATCAGGGAGCTGGAGAACAGAACCAGGAAAAGGACAAAGACAGCAAAGAATATGAAAGCAGCAGGTAAGAGACCAACATCATGATGACACTTAATTTAGCACCCACTGTTGCAAGTGCGAATAAGACTTAAGGAAAAGAAAAAAAATAAATTGTCTCCAGTGAATCTTTTTCTCATGAAGGGTGGTTGCTTGGAAAGGAAGGTTACCACAAAATTCATTACAAGCCCAGTATCAAAAAGGAAATGATCCTGCTATGATCAAGCAACTTGCAGGACCATAAATGCAAGTTTTAAAGCAAAGCAATGCAAGGATGGCACAAGAATAAGGAAGGACTTCATGCCCACAAAATGTCAAGATTATGCTTGAATGATTCAAGGGAAGCCCGAGTTACACAAAAAAACATGGAATGAAAGAAAATAATAACTGCAAGGTCTGTGTAACGTATGCATGAAATAGGCTACTTTATTATCCTTGTCATACTTGAATTCTTGCTTTAAACATGGATTCTGTAGTCTTGCTTGAACAGCAGTCAAACAGTCTTCAGTCAGAATAGACAGCTTGAATTGAAACATGATTAATAAAATGACATGCTTATTGGAGAAAGACAAAATGTTTCTAGAAAATTTTTTTTTTGGAAGCATTTGTATTGTATTTATTAATGTAAATAAGTGACTCAAAGTTTCATCAGTGGGTTTATTATAGAGTAAAAGGGCGGCGGCTGCAGCATCCTGTGGTTTTTACCACTAATGCAGTGGTCATTTGGAAAAAAAAAATCCTTATACTTGGTATGCTTGTTAATGTCATGAGTATGATACATTTAGCGTGTGCACTTAACCTTATCCTGAGCAAACACGGTCAGAATTTGCTCAAGGAAAGTGTTTCATTTTCACTCTGGCAAAACGCATTAGCACTGAGCAAACAACAGGCTTGAATTAGCATGCTAGAACTTGAAATAACAAAACGAATTAAATGTTCATACTGACTCATTTGGCGAGTTTAACAGATTTAATCATGTTTCGTCAAATGGCAAACAAAGGTACTATTTTTGCATTTAACATTCATATTGTTTCTAAAACATTCATTAAAGACAGATGTAGATCTTAAAATACATTTTAAGTATTTTACAGTGTATACCTACAATACTTAATGGGACTTCTGACTTTAATTCACAACCTCAGCCAACAACTCAAAGGCCTGTAGCAGAAATTTAATATCTTATATTACACTGGAAGCAAGGCCTTCTTTCCCATGAAAAACAGCAATATGTCAGGCTCTCAAGATTGGGTGTCTTCAATTCTGTAAACTGGACCATAAATATATTTAATACAGTCTGTCAGATATGTTTCAGGTCTTTTTAGATTTGTCATTGGTCTCGAAGACAAGTGTCAGGGTTTTTTTGTTTAGTCAGTAACTGAAAAGCAGAACCACGCTATAAAACTCCCTTAGAAAACTGTACTGTGCCAGTAATCTCTCCTTTCCAAAATAATTGCATACAGTACCATGGAAAAAGAGGATAAACCTGAATCATATGTTTAATATCTAATGTGAACCAGGCCCCTAAGCAACATCAACTTTGTAGAAGTTTTCTTAAACAAGATAGGTAACAGCCCTCAGATGTTGGTGTTATCCTGTGAAAACTGATGCTGGTAAAATAATTTAAAATGGTAGATATTTAAAAATTATAAAGTCTAAACACAGTTAGACAGTTATAAAAAAACAAAAATAATTGTTTTAAAAATAAGTGCCTTCACAGGGATAACAGCATTAACACTTCAATACATTTATGGTTATAACATGTTTTGCCCTTAGGCCATGCATGCAAAAAGCTAAAAACGCCCACCACTGAATCCGAGCATCCGATATATCACCATCTAAAGCTAAAACATGATTCCTGTATCTTCTAGCAATGCATCAATATATTTGAGATATGCATTTCAAAATGGTTCTTACCTTCCACTATATGGAAGTGTAGTTGTAGGATATACCGTAAAAACAAGAGCTGTCTTAAAAGGCAGAGACTACTGAATACGACCAAACAGCACCAGCTTTGTCTGCAAGTTGAACAGTGTTTCCTAAACTTGTTTTGCTGCACCCCCCTTTGCTGCGCTTCCCCCCATCCCCCTTTAATGAACAGTACAGTATTTAAAAAAATATGATTTTTCTAAAATAACATACTGTAATGTCGCGTGTAAAATGAAAGCAGGCTCCACACAGGCAGTAGCTTCGTGCTTGAATTCAACAGTTTATTAGCACAGGACAAATAAACAATTAAGGACCATGCCAAAGCAAAACAAAACAATAAAAGCCTATCTCTCTGTGCTAAATTCCAGTCTACCTCTCGCTCACTAAAACAGCCTCTGTCACTCACTTGCACAACTGCGCTCAGACACGCACTCCTATTTATCTCTTCGCATTAAAACCACGCCCTCCATCCACCTTCAGCAATCCTGGGCATGGCATTCGGACCACAATAAAGTTAAAATATATATTTTTAAGATGGATACACTATTACAGTCATTATTCGTAATTGTATTAACATCAATACATATTCACTTATTCTCATTCATTAAATGAGAAAGTAAGGACGTGGAGGATTTAAAGCCCATTCAATTGTTTCACAGCAAAACCCTGCAAATTAAACTGATTTACTGTCATTATTAGTATTGTTATTACAATATACCTTTTATTTTTATCACGGTCTGGTTTTACTAGTAGTAATGCCCTTAGTGCTTAATCCACGAGAATTAAAACGCATTTCAATTTGTTTGTTTGTGAAATAAAAGGTATACTGTATTAACAATACTACAATAAAAATGGTAATAAAATCGGTTTAATTGACAGTGTTTTGCTGTGAAGCAACTAATGGGCTTTTAAATTCTCCAAGTCCTTACTTTCGCATTTAATAAAAGCAGAATAAAGAACGAGAAAACGAGGGTGCAACATTTTAATAAGTGACTAGTCTTTATTAATGTTAATGCAATTATGAATAGTAAAGTTTGAACATGATCCCTCCCTGGTTAGTTCAATCATCCTGGAGGTGGACCCACCGAGTCTGCCATTTACCGCGGAGCTTTTACAATCACCAGGAAGTCAAAAAAAAAAAAAGTGTTTTGCAGTCAGGTATTCGCGCCCCACAGTTTGAAAACCTCTGAAGTAGAATGATGCTTGACTGAAGTCTTGCCTCAACTTTTATAGAATCTTTTCTCCGCTTCATACATCAGAAGACCCTATTAAAACTAATTATTTGGTTTGTTTTACAACCCTTATCTTTTAAGTGAATAATATATTTAAAAAGTGCCGGTAACCCCTTTAAAATTAATTGGATATGATCAAGAGGTCCACATCTCAATTTTAAGCAACTACAAAGCTGTCATTAATTTCATAACATAATGAGGTAATGAACATTAACTTCTGATTAGTTAAGTTAACACTAGATGCTCCACGCCAGTCAATTTGAGTTTTTGGGGTTTAATATTTTGGGGTTTAAAATTTAAATTACTCTGCGTTCCGGAATGTAATGCACATGCCCGTTTGTGACTTTTCCTAAATATATGTATAGGATATACTGACAGCGTTTGAGACTCATATTCACAAGAAAATGAGAAGTATAAGCACGTTTACATTGAAGCGCCAAAACCGGTCATTTTAACCGTTTTTCTCAATACATATTTATTTGTCAAATGTAGCCTATAATCCTGCCTGTCCTTTTCAATACAATCACCTGTCCTTTTTCAATACAGTCCCGTGATTAAGTGGCATCTACATTCTTTGAGTGCTTGAAACACTCCTCTCTGAGTCATAGTTACCCCCCTGTGTATAGCATTGCAGGTTCATTTTCAGCTCAATGCACAAAACAGTGGCGATCGGAACTGATGGCCTGAGACAGTGAATACTACAATGCCACAAAGTTCGGTGTGGATGTGCTGGACCAGATGGCACGACAGTATTCAGTCAAAGGTGGATCTCGTTGGTGGCCTGTGGCTGTATTTTATAACATTTTGGACCTGGCAGCCATCAATGCGTATGTTTTGTACAGGGAATGTACCGGGGAAAACTGCAACTGGAGGGACTTCATCTTGCAGTTCGCCATGGAGCTTCGACAAGCACATATGGATCAGAAAAGATGCCCCTTCTGGCAGTGTTGCAGCTGCAAAACTTGTCTGCACAGGTTGTGGAAGGGCAGTGTGTGGTAAATGCTCAGGGAAAGTGGAGAAGCATGTATTGTGTGTGGACTGTACAGGTTAGAAAGCTGCCAGGTATGTAGGCTAAATAAATATCTTTTGTAAATAGTTTATTGTATTATAATTTATGTTTTGAAGTAGTACATTATATACTATTTTCGAAAAAAAAGACCCTTTGATGTTGTTTTTACAAACAAATGTACAGAGACCCATTAAAAAATAGTTACTAGTGAAGTGTTTATTTTATTCTTGTTTTGTACTGCTCCTTTTGAAAAAAAAAATTGTTTGGGTTCCCATTTAAATATGGTGTTTCTGCTATGCAGATGTTTGATTTGATTTTCATAAATAAAACTTTTGAGTTTTATACGATTGTTTGTCTTTCATTATCATATTACAGCTGTTTAAAAAGCTACCGGTTAATGACTCGTTTGGCGCTTCTAGGTAGTTCTAAATTCTGGTGCTTCTAGTGTTAAAGGTTTATACATAGCAAAAACCTTGAACAGTGGACAGCTTGACCAGCAAATCCCTCTTTGGATGCCGACTCATTTTTTCCCCTGTCTTAGCCACGCCTGGCACTGCTTTGCTATAAGCAAGCAAAAGCAAGGTTACCAATTAATTTATATTCCTTCAGTAAATCTACTGTATATTAAAGTTATTAAATAGTCTGCACTATATTGTCTTATTTTCAAACTTAACAATTCTGTTTTTAATAAACATTTACACTTTTATTCTGTAGGATAGGAGAATAGAGTGATCGACAGTGTCAAAGGCAGCAGAGAGATCAAGGAGAATTAGGACAGAAGAGAGAGAGGCTGCACGAGCAGAGTTTAGCGAGTTAGTGACAGACAGGAGAGCAGTTTCAGTGGAGTGAGCAGAGTGGAAACCAGTTTGGAAAGGATCGAGCAGAGAGTGGTTAAGACAGGAAAGCAGAGAGCTGACGGTGTACTGCCCGCTCTAGGGTTTTAGAGAGGAAGGGTTAGAGGGAGACAGGACTGTAGTTCTGGAGGGAGGTGGGGTCGAGGGTAGGTTTTTTTGATGAGAGGGTGATAGAGGCTTGTTTGAAGGTAGAGGGAAAGAGGCCAGAGAGGAGAGAGGTTAGGTTTTTTGATGAGAGGGTGATAGAGGCTTGTTTGAAGGTAGAGGGAAAGAGGCCAGAGAGGAGAGAGGTATTGAGAAGGGAGGAGATGAAGGGCAGTAGAGCAGGAGCAGCAGCTTGAAAGAGGTGAGTGGGGAGGGGGTCCAGGGTGCACGTGGTGGGTTTGTGGCCTTGAAGGAGGGAGGAGAGGTCAGTCTGAGAGGGGAGAGAAGGAGGGTGTTGGGGTTGGAGCGGGAGGGAGAGATGTTAGAATTTGCGGATATCCGATTATAGAGGAGAAGAAAGAGGCAAAGTCTTCAGAAGAGGAGGGGGAGGGTTGAGGAGTGAGGAGGTAGAGAATAGTTTCCAGGGGTTGTTAGTGAAGGGGATTGGATAATAGATTGGAAATAGGAGCGTTTAGCAGAGGAGAGAGTAGAAGAGAAGGAGGAGAGGAGGGAGCGGTAGAGGTCTAAGGCAGCAGGGAGTTTGGTTCGCTTCCATTTCTTTTCAGCAAAGCGCAGTTTGGTTCTTGCCGAGCGGAGCACAGAGGAGAGCCAGGGTGAGGGGAGAGGGAGTCGAGGGAGCAGGTGAGGGAGAAGAGGGTGGAGGTAACAGAGCTACAGAGAGTTGGGAGAAGGAGTAGATAGGAGGGAGGTGAGAGAGAGCGGTGGAGGCAGGGATAGAGGGGGAGAGAGAGCGGAGGTTACGGCAGGAGGTGACAGTGGGGGTAGGTGGAGTAGGGAGAGACAGAAAGAGATGAAATAGTGATCAGAGGGGTGATAGAGGGCTGAGAGGCAGCAGGCCCTGGAGAATGTGAAGTCCAGTTGATGGCCAGCTTTTTTTGTAGGAGGGGATGCAGAGAGAGAGAAGTTGAAGGAGTGAAGGAGAGGAAGGAATCCAGCAGAATGGGTGGGATTGGAGAGATGGATATTTACATCACCTAACAGGACAATTGGGGTAGACAGAGAGGGGAGGGAGGAGAGGAGATAGTAGAGTTCATCGAAAAAGTGAGTGAGAGGTCCAGGGGGACGGTACAGTTCAATCAGCGGGAGTTGACAGGGAGAGGTTAGTTGGACAGGGTGAAATTCAAAGGTGTTAACAGAGTGAGGAGAGGTCAGAGGGGACAGAAAAGAGTAAGGAGGGAGAGAGGAGAAGACCAGTCCCACCTCTCTGTCCACTGAGATGCAGAGTATGGGACAGGACGTAGAGAGAGGACAGGGCAGCAGGAGTTAGTGTTATCAGGAGAGAGCCGGGCAAAGGCAGAGATGAAATTAGCTTTGTTAGCAGAAGAGAGAGTTCCAGAGGGCACCAGAGAGAGTGGGAGGGGGGGAGAGGCAGAGGGATGAGGTTAGAGGGGTTAGGGGAGCAGCGCCAGAGAGAGGACAGAGGATGGGAGTGAGAGGACAGAATAACAGGGATCGCAGGTCTCTCCACGCTGGACTCCCACAGCTGGACTCCCGGCTCTTTGGTAAAGAGGCTGTTTGGTTGGCTGCCACTTCTTGTTGGCTAGCTGTCTGTTATACTAACTAGATGATTAAAAGCTATCTGCCTCTGACTCTGGTTACCTGTAGACTGACCACTAGTAGATTCACTCAGCTTAAGTAGGCTCCACCCTCACTTTGCAAGGGAACTGGTTAACAGCTGCTAAACTGTGCTAAAGACAATACTTAAGCAATACAATAGTTTCAGTACACTTCAATGGGATCACACAACTACAAAACACTGTGTGGAAACCAATCAAATTGCAAATCAACCTCTGTTCAATTTAACCACACTCATGTGGCACTAATCACAAACAGTAGATCACCTAATTAAAACAATGGAGTAGATCACCTTATTATACTGTATATCGACATTTGAAAATAACAATAATTGAACTTCATCTACCATTTTCCTATACAGTCTCTTTCCAAATAGAGATGAAAAAATAGATACAAATCTTTGACACTGCATCATGATAATCAGCAAGGCAGTTTACACTCCACAGGCCAACCTGAGTATTAACTTGGTAGGACTTGGTGTCCGGTCATATACATTGTGGACTTAGCTGTTTCGTAACAGGGCCTTGCATACCGGTGCTGGCACACAGGGTTGTAGTAAAAAAAGAAAGAATACATCTACAGACAGTTCTTTTGAGAAAACACCTATGTTGTTTAATAATGAACCAGAATGCCATTGAGTCAGTAGGTGATTTCTACTTAATATATTCAGAAAAGTGGTACATACTTGTCACCTGCATATTGTTAGTTTATAGTTTCTGGATTTTATAAACGTTTATTAGTAGTAAACTAAACAAAGTGTTTACATGTTTAACAGTGGCAGTCTTAGGCTTCAGTACAGTGTCTTTCTGGAGCCCCCCCTGGTTTTGATTTTTTGGTATGCAAAAGCTCAGCATTGTAAAGTGCTGGGTAGTTCTTAAACAAATCTACTTGTCCTTGAATGTCCTTCTCTTTTCTTATTTCTGGTTGAGCAAGTAGATACAGACCATAAGTAAATAAAAGAATAGGAAAAATGGGTCAAATGTTAATGGCAATTGTAGGGAATTACATATAATATAGCCCACATGATTTTTAAAATCAGTTTAAAATTGCTTCCTACTGATTGTCAAGTGTTTTGAAATTGTGCATTAGTCACAGAAAGCTAAAAGGTCTTAGAAAACTCACTCGGAATTTTCAAACAATTCTAAAATCAGAAATACTATAAGAAATCTAGCTTTTAATGTTTCAGTATTTTGCCATATTTCTTTAGTAGTTGCTGATCATGATAAATGAATTGAAATGTTTGACTTCTGTAAATTAACTGAAATGTTTTGACTTTCATTTCTAAATTAATAGAAATACAACTGAATCATTCTTACAGGTTTTCTAGAGATATGCAAGGCACCCACTATCAGCCCTGAAAAATATTAGATTTTTACCTGACGGCTAACTGCTCTAGGCCTTATATAGTGTTGGAACATGACAGGGCACTCGGTTTAGTTAATTTGCACAATCTTGCTTAATGATGTGCATATTTATTTCCCTATAGTTCATAATGAAGCGGCTACAACCTGTTGATAGATTATGTATTATAGCTGACAGCAGCCTTGCATATTAATGGATCACCTGTTCCCAGTTATGCAAAACAAAAACGGATTACTTGTGTGTTTTTGGCTATAGAGTACAGGCTTGTCATCTTATTTCAAACCATGTGTCCTCCGTTTATATATTAAAAAAATTAAAACAAATGTTAAACATAATCTGCATAACAAAAAAGCCAAAGTATGCGTATGTGATGGTTATATGTAAAACTTGCCAGACATTTTGATTCACAAAGGCAAACACATTTGTCAAGCTGGCCTTTTTTGCAGTAGTTTAGAGGGCACATTATGCATCAGTTCTGCAGTGATGGTAATTGGCAGTTCAGTAACATAAGTGATCAATAGAGATAAATTAAGCCAAGAAAAGGAAGGGGAAAATATTATGCCAAAAAGTGTGGCCGACTGAGTGAAATTAAAGGGACAGTCCAAATTTAAAGCACCTCTGTAAGGGTGCACCATTAGAAGTGAATTATAGAAATCAAGAATAGGAGATTTTTTTGCAAACACCGTTTAAGAATTTGGTTGTTATATTAATACGCTGTACAGATAAATGCCCTCCAGTGTACACAACAAGCAATTTAACAACATTCATTCATATAACACATGAGAAAACCTTATCCCATAGACAACTTTTGTGTATAATCAATCTGTGGAGGTCATTTATTTAGTAGCTTTACATATTGATCGGCCAGGTTAGTGTATGGTAAAATACTTATGAGAACATACTCATGAATGTGTTGATTAACCGGTCCCAGTATGCTTGTATATTGATACCACGCTAAACCTAGTTTCTGCTCCTTATCCCATGATTCTAGTAGAAAGCAATGTGTGTACAGTAGTGGAAATACTGAAGGTGTTTGACCCTAGAATGCTAAAGGAATAGCACAATGATTCCCATTGTATACATTGATTTCACATCTAAAAATAAACAAGGGGCTTACGTTTAAGTTCTTGAGAAACCAAACTCTGAGACACCAATATATTGATAGTGAAAAAAAACAACCTTTCAACGCATGCATACATCCTTCAGTGCAAGTCCAAGTCGCTACTTTTGTGCTCGGAAAGAACCATGGTTGGAGCTGTTCATTTTGAAACACGGTCGCTGGAGCTTTCAAGCTCCTCACAAGTACAAACACACTAGGGCTTTATCTCTCGACCCTATAAGGGTTTATTATTCTGCGACGGTTAAGCGACCGCTTTTAGTCCGCTTGGCATGGAATGTCTCTTTTTATATATTACTTTTTCGGCTATGCTGCCTGTGTGCCCGTAAGGCACAGAGCCAAGAGTAGTGCTTGGACAGCAGCAAACCACTCTTACTGTTCCACAAATGCATTCATACCGAGAGCTTCCAGAGCACTGCAGCATCAGCAAATCATTTCCTTTACTGTCTTTCGATTACCTGGTAGATTTGCTGAATTATTTGCCCATTAGTTTAGTATGTTTTATTTATATGCTGACACAGGTTTTTTTCTTTTTTTTTTAGTTATTTGAATTAATTCATAGGTTACAAGACCGCAGGAAAAAAATACTTTGAAAAAGGTACTGTAGCTACTAAAATGAAGTGTCTTATTATCTCTTCACCGCTGATTTCGATGTTGAGTTTCCGATAAGACGAATGCAGCACCACCTACATACTTTTGTGTTTTACTGAATTTTGCTTGTTATTTGAAAGAATAGGATCTGAAAGAAGCAAACATTGTCCGTGCAGGCTTTCTTGGGTGAATGTAATATTTGAATTCTCTATGCTCAAAGAATACTGTTTAATGCCACATACATCCTTGTAATTAAATATGCTGGTGCAGTGACATTTAGCTTTTGTGGTTCATTCCCCAGCCAGGCTGACTCAGTCTAGATGTAAATCTATGTAAATATTGCTTGGCAGGGTGCTTGCCTTGTGATAGGTAAAAAAAAAAACACTCCTTTGGACCAGTTTGATTCTCAGTCCTTTCTGTTGATGACACAGGTGGATAATTCTGCTAGGCCTGCGGGTGGCGCCGCAGAACAGAGTACAGCAGTATTTACATTACAGTACTGGTAATCCAAGTTGAAAATGTCAGTTCTATAAATATTATTCAGTATAACAAATGCAATGTGCGTGCTAACCAAGCTTTATGATGTAACCTTCTGCAACTAGTTGCAGGAGATTTCCTGTTTGAATCATAAGTGCAGACTAGCTTGAGAAATGCAAACAAAGAAACTTCTCAACAAGGTCTGCTTTGTGAGAAATGCAAAAATATAGAAGACTTTAGTAAACAGTGTAAATGTCATCGTCGTGGGACTTGGGGACCCAGTTCAATTCACTTTTAACAGTGGCAAGAGAAAATACAAATGCATATAAAATAAACACATGCACACATAGATCCATAGTTTATTTTGATCGAATTAAAATACAAATTGCATTTCCTTTTTACAATTATTAACCCCCACAGCAGAGTGTAGTGGATGCAGCTATTTACATATATCTCTATAATCGCTTACCCAATAGAGATACAACCGATTAGGACGTTCTTATGGGGAGAGTATCTGATCCTGGATTCAGTGGGCATTTGCTATATTTAAATGTGACACTGTTAACACTTACCTCTTACTTAAAACCTTCAAAACTTTGTAAGTTATTTTTTGGTATCATTTCTAGGGTGTTATTCCTTTCCTGCTGTACCCCTTTATAGAAAATAATTGCATTTTCACAGCCAAAAGTAGTAAGTGACGAACAAACTCACATATTTTCTGTTATATTTTGTAAAAATAAATAAATAAATAAATAAAATCTTCAACAGTTGGAACAGTGGGAGAATAAAAGATCATTCTGGAAGGTGATTAAAGCAAACCTTTTCATGAAATGAGTTATCCATACAGCATAAAATAAAGCATATGGAAATATTACTGGATGCCATTCACGTCTGATGAATGTAACTTTTTCCCATTTATTTATTCCTTCCTCACAATCAGATGTGACAGTTACTTAATGTACAGTGGCTGAATGTTCAGTGTAACATTACAAGCGGCTGTCAAATGATGAAGGTCATTACTTGTTCTCACCCATTGGGCATTGTATAAAAAACTGAGACATCCCACAAAAAACAACTTTCTAGAAGTTTAAATTGACAGTGAATGTCTGCGTTTATATAACTTTCAATTGGATTTTGCAGGCAGTGGGTAAGCAAAAACTTTTCTATTACCAGCCCTTGCTGGTAATAGAAGACGGGTAGTGGAAATTGTTCAGTATGTGCTTGATGATGTTTTACAGTGCAGGGACTATACTCATATACTGATGCTGTGGATCATTGCAGTAAAGGCAACTGTTCGGTAGTGTAGCTCTCCCTGTGATTTATCAAGCTTTTCCATAGGGTGCTACGGTTGCACCATGGACTTCAGTAATTACATTATTTAATTGACCTCTGTATAATTGTTTTTGTGCCCAGAATGTTGTATTTGTTTAAGTAAATTCTGCGCTGAAGCAACCTGTATACTGTTTGTGGGATGCACTGTATGACAAAGCAGAACAAGCCTGTTTTTGTACTAGGGTGATGACAGTAAAGAAAAAGGGATAACATATTCAGTAGGGAATTATTCACTGTATTTATAATGCAGTCAGATTGAAAACATAATGCATGATCATAACATCTGCTGAATATCTGCCTATAGTATACAGTATGCCACTTGAAAATGACCAAGAAACGTCTTTATTATCCCCCACTGGGGATGCAGATGCAGTGAGCGCTTCTATTTAATGTGCATTGATTTTAACACATTCATTCCACTAAATCATACCTAAAATGTTTAGCCACAGCTTCACGGATCTCATATTTTCCATTATAAAGGATATACACATTCTGTTAAAAGTGTACTTGATTGTTTTTATTATTTCTTGCAACCACATCAAGAGGTCACATTACATGGGCACTGAAAACACATGAGCGAAATTAGTGATTGCTTACTGAGGACTACATACTATATCTGGAAAGCTGTAACTTATTTGCTGCATTTATCACATTATCAGAATCGGGATATAGAACCTGTTTGTATTTTCATGCATTTTTTTTTTTTTTTACATATAGAGGATGTCAGTCATGGTAATCTGATGATACTAGCTCTAATTGTGTATTTACAGCTGAGGCGGGTGCTGTATGTTGCCCATATTTCATTTAAGACTGCATTAAGGAGTATATTTCAGCTGCCCAGACAACAATCCCCTGTTTCTTTGGGATGTTTTTTTTTTTCTCTTCTGTTTTAAAAGCAAACAAGTGTCTGTTTTGAAAAAAGATGGTTGAGACCCGTGTTGCTGAAATATTTCACAACATTGTGTTCAGGTTTAATTTTTCAATCCTGGACCTTCAGACCTTTTCTATTCTTGTTTCTATAGGTAATTAATATAACTGTGACCTTTCTTTATTTGCTACCCTTTTGGAAAGCAGTGTTTAATTTAAGAAAAATATCACCAAAATGAAATGTCACGTATTTACTGATGCCATTTGGAATTCACTTTGACCTGTAATGAAAATCCTTATCTTATGTAGACAAAATCTTGGGGCGCAGGTGTGTTTTTGCAGATACAAAGATCCCTTGCCAACTTGGAAAAACAAGATTGCACTTTAAAAGTGCAGCTTCTTAAAGGTAGCATTTAATCAGAGATTTTAAATCCTATCACAGCTGCTGCAGTAAGAATGGAGTTTATGACCCTGTTCTGCCGGGTGACGTTGAATTACTTTTTAGAAAGAAACCTTGTCACAAACACAGCTGCAGGAATTGGCCTTCAGGGGGACTGAACATTAATGTTGTGGAAGGTCTTTTTTATCTTTTATAGGTCATTCCGTTTCTAATGATAGCAACTTTTGGTGGAAGGGACACTGTACCATTATTTATTAGGAAACGAGAGAATAATGAGGCAGCCATATCACCAACTGGAACAATGATTGCTCCAGCACAACAAATGGTGCCACTAGGTTCCAACCACCCTCCCAAACAGGTTACTGTATTTAAACTTGTATGTAAGATGTTAAAAGATCCAGTTTATATTAGAGTTACTAGTATTTGCTAAGCAAGGATCTTTATATAGTCCCTGTGAGCCAGTGATGTTCACATCACATCTGCCTAGGGACGACGGTTCACTGCATTGCACTGCACTTTTTTGCTAACAATTATTGTCTAATCAGTTGGCACCCAAACCTTCATCAGCACAGTGACAGCCCCTGCAAGCGTTTTCGGGTATGAAGCGGAGAGAGAACAGCTGTTTTTGTCATTCTCCTGCATGCTGTGTAGGCAGTCCTTGTAGACTTCCGTTTTGTTCAGTAGGTATACTTTATTGAGAGACAAGAGAGCAGATGGTTGGTGGAAAAATTGCAGATTTGTAAAAGTAATCCAAGTGGCATTGTCTGGAGACTGCTTGTTGGTTTCATTTGTACTTAAGATTAATGGGTTCAGTTTGGAGGAGTGATGTGTTGTGGTAAACCCCAGGCTGGTGGCATACAGCGCAGAGATGTGGAATCCCCTTTTTCAAAGCATTGCTTTGCTGTTTCATTTTGTTGGAGATCAATGAGATGCAAAATGTAATATTCTGGTTCAATTTCTGCTTATTTGTAGTTTTGGAGCTGATAGAACTAAAATCCCAAGAGTGTAGGTTTATCAAAGGTCACACAGTAAGTGGCTAATCTAGGATTTCAAACAGATGCCCTCTCTGTTGCTGCCCTTTGCGCAAACCAGTAGGGTTAATTCCTCCTTGGTCAAAGGATCTATGCCTAGAAACACACACACACGGGTCATTTGCACAAGCTGCTTGGCATACAGGCACAGCGAACAGTTGTTTTTTTATTTGTGAGCTTTATTGATTTTAATATTGATATTGGTCTTGGTCCTATACAGTTGTATGCACAGTAGTATAAAGACCTGAAACTTGGTTTAAAACATGTTTAGGTTTTTCAGGATGCAGTTCTCTATTAAAACATAAATGTGCTAGGCATATTTGACTATTCCTAACTGAATACTGCCTCTGATTCCTTTCTTAGTAACCCATGGTCGTTATTTAAGACTTGCTGGTGAAACATCCACAAATCCTATTTCAAAGCAACATTCAAGGTTGTCTGTAATTAAGCTCATGATAAAATCTAGAATGGATCAAACTGCACTTACAGTTTCCATCCCTCTAGTCTTCTTGCCAGATATGCTGTCTTGTCCATCATGACTGAAACTGACTTGCAACAAGGAGATGGCTCTTTTTATAAGCAGTTGAACCCAGATTAGAGGGTGTTATTGCCTGGTGATCTGACCATGTCAGGAAGATAAACCATTTACCTTTCTCACTGCAGCACCAAGTGGATGTAAGAAATAAAATGGTTGAGGGGGACAGGTTAATGGTTAAAAGCTGCCAGGATGTGGTGACTGAAACAGAATATGATTTACAAAGTGATTAAACGAGAAGAATAGGTAAGTTAAAATAACTCTAATTCAGGCCCGTACTAAGTTGTTCTTAAACTGTAAATATGAAAATGAACCAGATCTACAAATACAAAAAGGAGAAAACATGAAAGGGATACCAACAGTCACAACTGAAGAGGCTAGCTGGAACTAAGAAAATAGTTAGGCCCTGTGCAGTCAGGCCTTTAGAAAAATAAAACCATGGAATGGTCAAGAGGCATTTGAGAGTTCGGTCATGACTCATCTCCAGGTGTTTGTCTGTGGAAATAATTAAATGAAGTATTTTTGTCCCTGCTGGTGAAGACGGCAGGCACTGGCAACAGTGGAAGCTCATTAAAACCAAGGATACTGTTTAGCCTACAGCGAGAAAAACAACTAAGCCCAGGTGTCACCAAAAAGCACTGGAATAAAAGGAAAACATTTCTGTTTATCAGTTTAAGGTCAATATGACTTTTTACTGTTTTATTTGCTACCATGGAACAAAAAAAAAACAGATTTTGGAAATATTTCAAAAGCTATTTGCTTAATTCTCATTTGGATACTGTACATGATAATCTATGCTGTCATAATTCTTGGCTGTTTCTGTGTCTGACTGGGACTTTATAATTCAAGTTTTGCCAAAAAGGAACAGAATGGTTTGATGTGTAGGTGGCATACAAAATAACAAGCTGGTGCCAGTTATTTGTGTAGCATACGTTGTAATGCCAGGCAACAGAAATAAAGATATTAGACAGTAACATGTTTGACTTACTGACAAGAAAACAGTTTTAGGGAGAGGGAGGGAGGGGGACGGGAGGGGTAAACCATCGACCGCATTTTGACCTCTCTAACTTTTAACCCCTTTACCTGATCTATCTAAAAATGTCAATTTGAGCTTGTTTGCCTGAAACAACTCCAAGAACCAAGTTTGGTGTAAATCGGAAATGGTGGGGTGTAATATGTTGGGTGATTTGTCACAGAATGACCCGTTACTGATGGTTCTAAATCTTTATTTGCAGCTGTAACGGGATGGATGTCACTGGAATGGTTGTTTCAATTGACCAGAGCCAGATGTGAACCAAGGCCATTTGAAGGGCATTAGAAGTTAGGGCATTGCCCTGCTTTGTCACCCATCCCCCTGTATCAGTGGTTACACAACAGTTTAGGAAATGCTAACACGTGTCTTTAACCGGTTGTAAAATGTGTACATGCATAGGTTTGGTTTCATCCTGGTTGAGCTGTGGGAAATGTGGTCCTCACTTTTGGAAGAGATTGGACGACAGCAATCTGAATTAAGCTCAAGCCCCTAGGTAGTTTACGAAGATAAACTAAAGAGTGACTTGCTGTCGGGGGTGAATTTTAATTAGAAAATGTGGTCTTTAAGACATGCCATAATTCAGAAAATAGACACTGAAAATTGAAAATATTTTTGACTTCAATTTCAGCTGGTTATATCTGTTTAATAGGTCTATTAATACTTAATCCATGTAGTTATTACTTGGCCTTATAAATCCATGGACTGAAGATAATTATGTTGGCTGTACTGACTATACAGTAATATAAGCCTTTAAAAGATGGCATTACAATGAAATCGTTGTCTTATCCTAGGTTTTTCAAATTTAAGCAATCAAATGTGTTTTTACAACCATTCAAATTGAGTTTTTATGTAGATGAATTAATATAATGAGTCTCGGAGTAATTGGTGATATCAAGCATTTAAAGCCTTTTGAAAGTAAAGCAGCACAGTAGAGCTGGGTAACTCCAGGCTCATGACTTCATAGTAAAAGAGGATACAGGATCAATGAATTCTGAATATTTATATAGAGATGATATTAAGAATATCTTATGCTAAATTGTTTATGGTGGAAAAACAGGAATAATGTCAAACCCTCACAGTTTTAGAAATCTATAAAAACTATATGCCAATATAAATGGAATGGCTGGTTCAGTGTGTATTACCAGGGAGTCACCAGTTTTCTGATACAAAGCCCACCTACCTCTTCATGTTCAATTCAATTTATTACATTTTTTTTTTTTTTTAAAGCCAACTCCGTCTGGTTTCTATTGTGCAGTTACACAACGCTTCTACCAATTTCACCTGATAAAATGAAAAAGTTAACCATTAAACCGTTTTAGATACTGTGATGTATTTTTTATTGTTTTTAAATCTGTGATCTTTAGTTGCTTTGTAAGTGAACTGTGATATTACACCTTATCGAGCACTATATTGTGCAATTTTGAATACTCACTAGTGACTTTGGATACTATTAATTCTGGAAACTTTTTATTTGTTTTTAATCTTTTGCTAAATTGCATTGTCTTTTACGTTTTACGCAATTCTGTGCATGGGTAACATTTTGATTTCATTTTGCTGTTGGGTTGTTAATGGGGAATTTTACATACTGCTACAATACGTAACAGATTTAAAAGTATGTACTGTATTAGGGTGCATGTCTTCTCTTTTGGCAAGTGATATTTTCAGAGTCATATCGTTCTGAATTCTGTGCAGCCGGGCGGCAGAACGTTATAGCCGGTAGCACTTTTAACGGAGAAATAAACTTGCATTTTACCTTAAATATATAATACGACAAAGAATTTGCATAATGTGTTGTCTTTCGTTGACTATCTTTGGTTGCTCTTTTTTATGTTCTACATTTTCTTTTCATTACTGTTTTTTATTATGGTAAATTACCGTGCTTATTTAGACACTCTACGATTTGACTGGGGAAAGATAACGTAGGGTTATTGGAGTTCACAAAAAAAAAAACGGTAACCATTTTACTTCCTTTTTAGGGCCTGGGGAGAACCCTGCTACTTCTGTTGAAAATATAGTACCGTACCAACAAAACCAACTACAGTACATCTAAATGGAAGCCTGCTTATTTTTAACAGTCCTTTCAGCTATGTATGTTTTGACATTGTATCTGTTTTGTGTTCCCTGAAAAACGGACTAGGGTTGGAACAGACCAAAATGAATTAATCAGATATGCATCAGGCACTTTTAACCATCACTGAAGAGACGTAGGTCTGTTCACCATGCCAAGGTTTTTCAGGTACCTTTGTTTAGCTATAAGGGTATCTAGGGTATGCTTGAACACTGAGGAGGGACTCTGGAAAACTGAGGTAGAGTAGTTTTTTTTTTTGTTGTTTTTTTATTGTGTCTATCTATGCTGCACAGGACTCCTGTAATGGTGCTGGGCTCATATTCAGAGCCGCCTTGTTTTTTTTTTAATTAAAAGACAAAGTCTGCTATAATACTGTCGAGCTGCCTGGTGATTATGGTTTCAATTGCCCGTGACTCGCCAATTTTTGACAGGTAGGACTGCAGTAGACGAACGTTGAAGTCTGTTTTCTTTATGGTGTTCGGATTCTCTTGCTTTTGGACAAACTTAAGTCTTTCTTTGGAGAGCCAGCCATTACTTCACGTTGTTGGTTTTACGCGAGCAGTCAGTCGGCTTTCGGGTGTGGGCGGCAGTTAGACTGAAAGCCGGCACCGCTCTGCACAAGCAATAGTATTATCACTTTACGTTCAGGGGTATTACAAGAATGTACGATGTACAGTAGTATTATTTAGGTCTATGCATATATTACAAATGTTTTTGTTATTCTAGCTTTCCTAATAATTAAATGTCACCATAGACCTTTAAGAATGCTAACTGTTGTCCTGAGCTACTAAATAGTGAGCACGGTCAGGTCTGATGCTGCCATCTGCAGGAATTTGAAATAATTTATTCTTCACAGGTGATGAAAAGATGGAGTTGGTACATTTTGCCTTGATTGAGCATACACCTACTATTCAATAAAACCCTAAGATCGATGCACCTACTGGTACTTGACTGGGAGTTAAACAATGCACTGTGCAGACAATACAATCGTATTGCTGTTTTGGATTGTATTGCATTTTTGTTTAATGCAGACTTTGATTTACCATCTATTATGTCTACAGTGTAGAATAGTAATCTCTTGAATACTTTAAATATGAACCATTTTTAACTTGCCTCTTTTTCTGCCTTTGAACATTTTTTAAAAGTTTAGTAAGAACTGATATATCTCCCATTTAGGCAGACATCATGCTCATACAGCAGTATGCTTCTACATTTTAAATTGCAGTATAATTGGGGAAACCGGACCTGTAGAACAAAATACAGCATTAGTTGGAATAGCTCAAGTCATTAATAAAGGCTTATTCATACTAGACAGTGTTAGGACTACACATTCATCTTTTATTGTGTGAAACTTCACATACAATGCTGTCCATCATTATTATTTATTTACATTCAATAAAGTCTGCTACACTATGTGTAAAAGTCAATATCCTTGTGCCTAAAATGCTGGTAAATGTTTATCTGAACTAAGACTGAGTTACAAGGTTATCAGCAACTTCAGTTTTACTACTTATGGAATGCATGTTAAAAGCTTAGTTTTGATAAAAATAAATAAAATACTGTGTTCAACCAGCAATTGTGCGTAAAACTGGCCAGTTGGCCTCCTTTCTGCTAAAGCTGGGTTTTAGTGTGTGCAAAAAGAGTTGGCGAGGTTAAATTGAGCAAGCTGTGCTTAGTTAAGAGTACATAATCGCTTCATTTCACAAGCAAGGCATGCAATCTTACCACAGAAACTATTACAATTCAACAGTCTCGCTGCCAGAAGGACAGATCAATATAATATTATGAAACAGAAACTCAACTATCAAAGTAAACCCCAATGTCGCTATCCGGTTTCCAGCAGAGATGGAGCCTCGAGACCTGGTCTTGGACTCGAGATCAAATTTTGAGGTCTTGGTCTTGAGGTCTTGGTCTTGGTCTTATTCCTCATTTTCACCCAAATAAAAAATTTTATGTATTTTTTTTTCAAAATTCACACGCACTCATATACACAAACAGTTATTAATGACAAAATATATGGTTTAATTACAAAAAATGTAAAATACACTGTAGTAGCATTTAACATCCTCTCAACATAGACCACACAATTACCATGGGTAAAACCATAGTAACGAGAAAAGACGACCACTGAAGAGATGAGAGATTAGAAGGCGTACCAATCCCAGACTAGCAAAAGAGATTGTGAGCGTGACGTTTCCTTTTCTGTTGTTTATTGTTCAGTAATATTTAGCAACAAAATTACAGATTTAAATAGAAAGTCAGTGTACATTAAAAATTGCTGCAACTATAAAAAGTTTTGGTTTCTGCAACAAATTCAGGCCCCTCGAGTTTCTTACTGCTTCAATATTACTATTAGTAAATGTGGTCACGTGTTTGAACACTTAAGAATTAAAATGGCATCCAAGCAGCCAGTCGTCGTCCAATTTGCCTTCATCAGTTATTAAATTGGTGAGAAATAATAAATGGAAGGCAAAGTGCAAGCATTGCCACACAAAGGTGTCAGACATGTGGGGAACTTCTTCCTTTTGAAGGTAAGCCAGTTATTTTACATGTGTACAGCTTGTATGTAAAGCTAGCAAACACAATATTTTAACTTGCTTTGTCGTTATTAGATAACCCCGATTTAAATTAGGAAACAGTTTACAGTTTTAAAGACTGGCTCAGTGGTCAGATCTCAGAAATGAATGCAGAGAAATGTCAGCCCAATATGAAATGAATAGCTTTTTTTTTTTTTTTAAATGTCACTAAAGTGATATATAAAAATTAGTGCTGGGACAAATATCTGAATATTCGAACTAATATTTTTTGAGTGTTTAAAGTTAAATTTCAGTTTTTGTTTGCTTGTTCAGCTACAAAAAGGCACAAGTAAATGTTATTACTATGAAAATGTGTCTATGGCCACTGTTTAATGTGAATAAACGGCAATGGCAAGGAATGGGGGGGAAAAAAAGTAAAAAATAAATAAAATGCGGTGTCCGCTTTATGTACTGTTTATTTTGGGAATAAACAAAACAATGTTTAACTTTAACTGGTATTTGGCATCCTTTGTTTTGTAGTTAATTCACTGGGGTAAAGTAAGGTCTACACAACATTCTACTCCTGGGATATTTTTCTTTAACATGCTACATATTGTAACGTCTTGCTGTAAAATAAAGACATACACAGGGGCCACGCCCCTATGCTGCTATGCTGTCTCTGCCTGGATTCTGAGCAATATAATGGCTTTTATTACTTTTTGAAAACGAACGACTATCCAAACTATGAGTGAATATCCGAACAGGAAAATCCGTCCCAGCACTAATATATATATATATATATATATATATATATATATATATATATATATATATATATATATATATATATACATACAGTACTGTGCAAAAGTTTTAGGCAGGTGTGAAAAAATGCTGTAAAGTAAGAATGCTTTCAAAATAGACACGTTAATAGATTATATTTATCAATTAACTAAATGCAAAGTGAGTGAACAGAAGAAAAATCTAAATCAAATCCATATTTGGTGTGACCACCCTTTGCCTTCAAAACAGCATCAATTCTTCTAGGTACACTTGCACAAAGTCAGGATTTTGTAGGCATATAGTCAGGTGTATGATTAAACAATTATACCAAACAGGTGCTAATGATCATCAATTCAATATGTAGGTTGAAACACAATCATTAACTGAAACAGAAACAGCTGTGTAGGAGGAATAAAACTGGGTGAGGAACAGCCAAACTCAGCTAACAAGGTGAGGTTGCTGAAGACAGTTTACTGTCAAAAGTCATACACCATGGCAAGACTGAGCACAGCAACAAGGCACAAGGTAGTTATACTGCATCAGCAAAGTCTCTCCCAGGCAGAAATTTCAAGGCAGACAGGGGTTTCCAGATGTGCTGTCCAAGCACTTTTGAAGAAGCACAAAGAAACGGGCAGCGTTGAGGACCGTGAAGCGCAGTGGTCGGCCAAGGAAACTTACTGCAGCAGATGAAAGACACATCATGCTTACTTCCCTTCCAATCGGAAGATGTCCAGCAGTGCCATCAGCTCAGAACTCAGAAAACAGTGGGACCCTGGTACACCCATCTACTGTCCGGAGAAGTCTGGTCAGAAGTGGCCTTCATGGAAGACTTGCGGCCAAAAGCCATACCTCCGGCGTGGAAACAAGGCCAAGCAACTCAACTATGCACGAAAACACAGGAACTGGGGTGCAGAAAAATGGCAGCAGGTGCTCTAGACTGATGAGTCAAAATGTGAAATATTTGGCTGTAGCAGAAGGCAGTTTGTTCGCGAAGGGCTGGAGAGCGTACATGAATGAGTGTCTGCAGGCAACAGTGAAGCATGGTGGAGGTTCCTTGCAAGTTTGGAGCTGCATTTCTGCAAATGGAGTTGGGGATTTGGTCAGAATTAATGGTCTCCTCAATGCTAAGAAGTACAGGCAGATACTTATCCATCATGCAATACCATCAGGGGAGGCATCTGATTGGCCCCAAATTTATTCTGCAGCATGACAACAACCCCAAACATACAGCGAAAGTCATTAAGAACTATCTTCAGCGTAAAGAAGAACAAGGAGTCCTGGAAGTGATGGTATGGTCCCCACAGAGCCCTGATCTCAACATCATCGAGTCTGTCTGGGATTACATGAAGAGAGAGAAGCAACTGAGGCTGCCTAAATCCACAGAAGAACTGTGGTTAGTTCTCCAAGATGTTTGGGCCAACCTGCCTGCCGAGTTCCTTCAAAAACTGTGTGCAAGTGTACCTAGAAGAATTGATGCTTGATGCTGTTTTGAAGGCAAAGGGTGGTCACACCAAATATGGATTTGATTTAGATTTTTCTTCTGTTCACTCACTTTGCATTTAGTTAATTGATAAATATAATCTATTAACATGTCTATTTTTGAAAGCATTCTTACTTTTTACAGCATTTTTTCACACCTGCCTAAAACTTTTGCACAGTACTGTATATATATATATATATATATATATACACACACACACTAAATATGGACTGGAGTGGAGGGCTATAGTGGTAAATTTTTGACCCGAGGGAAGGTGGCTATAATACCCGAAGCCGCCCGAGTGGCTAATAATGAGAGGCAAGGTTATATACTGTAAAGCCATAAATATTTGTGAGCCTTTTATTATGCGTTTTTTTTTGCGTATGGAAAAAAAACCTAAACACTTTTGGCACAAATATTTTAGTGCTGTACATATAATGAAGTAATATACTACCACCAGTGCAACAGGTCGGCAACATTTCTGGATCAAAATAGGTTTTATGGGTGTGATTCGTCACACATTTGTGGCTTTACAGTATTTTGTTTAAATATAGTTGATACAGCATAAGTAAATAACTAAGCAACATAAATAAATAACAGAAAATGTTTTTGAAGTTATACCGCAAGTTTTATTCTTTCTTTTGTATTATGTTTTGTAATTCATTTTTCATGTGTAAGTCACAGTTTTTTTCATTCAGCCATTTTATCTTAAGGAGTGGAGGTGGAGGGCATTCCTTTGAAAAGGGGCGGGACTGACAGTGATGTGAACCAATCACATGACAGACGGAGACTATTGCCTGGTGGTGTAAGGGTGGGAGGGCAATAGTTAAATGTATTTTTGCATCACTGATGAGGATTTAACCAATCACAGGCCAGAATTTCCAAGCATGATACACACACACACACAGACGTAAGTATCCGGTCTTGGTCTCAATTTTGGTCTTGACTACATCACTGGTTTCCAGTCAATCGCCCTCCTGCCTGAAACAAAATTATTTTTCAAAGGGAGATTCGCCTGATAAATAAAGCTGACTTTCAGTGGCAGTAAATTCCCACAGCAATGCAAACACACTGCAGGTTGTGAGAAAGTTGTAAAAACCATAACAGTGCACAGGGATTTTTAACTCTAGAACAGTGTCAGGTGTCTGATTAAAAATGGACACGTCTTTTAGACATGAATAACTAATGTAAATGTATGATACCCTTCTGTATCAGCTGCCTGCCATAGGACTCTAGGGAGATTTAATGATGGTTTAACTATTTTGACAAAAATATTTATCCCTCTGCCCAGCTGTGGGAGATCTTGAGCGCTCCAGCAGTGACCACACTGGAGCGGAAATTCTGGCAGCGGTGCGGGGCACTCCAGCTGTGGCGATGCTGGCAGCGGATACACGTCCCGCAGGTGCCCAAGCTCCGCACCACAGAGCCCCTTCTTCCTTTAACCGCCACTGCCTCTCCTTCATGCTTTCGTTTTCCATTTCTTTTTTATTTTTTTATTAAACGGCAGTCTTGCTCTGGGGCTCCATGGGGCTCTATCCCACTATAACACCATATGTGACAGGGTAGCGTCACAGCCAAGGTGTTACCGGCAGAAAGAGACTGAAAGACTAGAAAGCTGCAGTGAAGTGCTGTCCTGCACATTTAATAAACAAGACAGTGGATGGAACAAAACACATTAACAAATCAAAAACAAAAAAGGTCTATACAAAAACTCATGCACAATACAAACAGAACAGCAAAACTAACATCCACCAACGCCGACATTAACTCTAACATTAACACCCATGATTACCCTTTTTATACACCTGCACCTGTTATTCCCATGTGTTCTGACGGAGGAATTTAACCCCCTCCCTGCCAAGCCAATATTCCCCACACACAAACACACCTGTGTACCAGCAGAGCTTTCACCCTGCCACAGGGGCATTGACATTCTTCATCCTTTACTTCAAGCCTTGAACCTTATTTCGAATCATCTTTATTTCTCATGCCAGCACTGCCTGTATGGCAGTGTTCCTGAGTAACACAGTGCATGGGTTTGTCATCATTAAGGATTCAGTGGTGTAGTCTACATTGTAGGGCCTAGCCATCTCAGGGAATTAGTTATTTCTTCTTCGTATCAGAGCTAAGACGAGGCATTTGGGAGATTAATTCCAAGACAGCTATGAGACACTACGTCACTGTCACGCTGAATTCAGCCCCTTCATGTTCAACAGGCAAGCAGAGGAATCTTCAAAATCTTACCCTGTCTCAAAGCCTTGTATATATCTTTGAAAACTGTTTTGCTCCAGCTTACTCATTTTAGATCCGTTAATCTGACAATAGAGGTCAAAAAGACACATTTTCTGAAAGGTAAAAGCAGCTTTTAACGGCTACCAGAAGTATAAATTATTTGCTCCTACTTGCACTGTTGTTTTCGGTTGCATTATATCATTAGTGTGTGTGTGTCTATATATATATATATATATATATATATATATATATATATATATATATATATATATATATATATATATATATATAAATTACAGGGATGGAAATAACTTCATTGTATAGCAATTCAAAATCTAATGTGTAGCAACATTTAGGATTTATATAGTAATTTTGAATATAACTTTTGTATTTCTTTAATTAAGTTGTATATTCATTGTAATTGCAAACACCATCAATGATGTCAAAAAATCAGTTATTTGAATTGTTTCATTGTGTTGTGTTCATTTTTGAAACAGCTGAACTCTGCATTTGAATATTAATCAACGGAACGCACTACACAGTTAATAATAATTAATAATTTATTTGACTGACACTTTTTATTAGTTATTGTAGTTAAACTAAACAACCTAGCTGAAACAAAAATGATTCACTTTGCTTTTTTAAGGTTATAGCAAAGTAAAAGTTAATACATTCACTGCCTGTGGGCAAACCCTTTCTCGGTAAATTTCCTATTTTGACTGCTTCAGATTATTTAGTCTTGTGGACACTAGTAGCCTCTCACTCATCTAAACTGTAATCAAAGTGCAAAACCTCTTGAGGGTTTTTTTTTTCGACCCAGAAGGCCGCCTAATTGACAATGCAAAACATTTATCGGCGACTAGAGCGGGATCAAATTGTTTTGATGGTCAGGACCTTCCAATTTGATTTTGAGCAGATGTTCCAGTATCTTTTCCCCTAGTCTGTTTCTCCAGTCAGTTTTAACACGCTGCATGACTGAGAAGGATCGCTCTAATGTGGCATTGGACATCGGTCACATGAAGAACTTGCAGAACATAGTTTAAATTTGAAAACTGCAGTTTGTACATGCCAGTCACCCTTGTACATAATTATTTTTTTTCTAGATACCCAAGACCCCTAAACCTAACCCTTTCAGGACCAAACATTTTTCAGTGGGATGCTCCCCCAGGACCAGGTGTTTGTTGGCTGTAGTTGACTCTCTTCCTATAAAAATTCACTCAATCTATTTTTTACAGTAGCATCTTGGAAATGGTGTTTTTTTTTTTTTTCAGAACACTCGGGAACATTATAAAGTACTTCAGAAATCATACAAACTTTTTGCTTTTTTAACACAATTTCTTATGATTCTGCTTACATGTATAAAAACGTGTTATTCTATGACCCGAGGTACTTTACAATACTTCCTGAAAGTTTTGTTGAAAAATATTGATGTTTGGGCAAATTACAAGGCATTGTTTCACCTGAGTGATTGCAATGACATAATACACATTTATTCTCAGGGTCTTTATAAGCAATAATGGACACTACACTCAATTTTTATTTTCTCAAAATAAATATTTATAAGTAAAATAATAGTTATTCATTCAATTATTATCAGTAATAAGTGGAAAAAAATGTGCCTGATACATTTAGTTCATGAAATAGTATATGTTTATATCCACTCGTTTCTTGTTGTAAAAACATATATATTAAAACACATGAAACAGAATAATTTATAAGTCAAATACATCAGATTTACAGTGTTTCCCCTTTTTTATTGGCTCTAAACAAGTTCCTGTGATGTTTTGTTTATGTTTTTGTCTCTGCTGGGCTGCTGTAAACTGTCTCTGCCATTTAGACAGGAAGTGAACGTCAGTCCCTCCCCTGTCCATTGATATGTGCTTCAAGACTGTACTGCAAAGTACGATGGCCCTGTAAGTCATCAAAACAAAGTGCTTTTTTTTACTGTGTTTACACGATCGCGGTCCAAGAAGCCCACTTCAGTATGATCGTGTTAACATGATCCCTGTCCTTAAAGGGTTAAGTTCATTCCATTCAGAAAAGACTTCCTTAGCATTTACATGCACACCTAAAAGTCCTGAACACTAATCAAGTAAAGTTCTCAAGTCCTCATTACCAAACACTTGCAATGCCTCTGCATTACATGGCCATGCTGCCAGGTCCAACACCTTCAAGCAGCAGCTCAAAAATTGGATGTCTAGTTTTGAGTAATTCGTCAAATCTGATACCATTTTTAATTTCTTCCACATTCTTCCTTGTGCAATTTTAAATAATGCAATGCCCCTCTTGACATCTTTAAAAGTAAGTGCTCTGAATTCCAGCTCTGTAATCTCATCTCCTCACATTTTCCTGTAACAGCACACGTAGTTCTTTGCATGCAGGTTTATCGCCTTTATCACCCTACGATTGAGTTCTGCAAGCGTTGCTTCAACACAAGACAAAGCATGTGACAAATCAGCACTGTCACTTTGTAAATTTAGAGATAATCTAGCAAGTGGAGAGAATTTCATCAAAGAACATTACATTTAAAATAAACTTTGTAGATGTTAGTGTCTTTTAAAACCGCTTTTGATTTTGACCTTTCCTCTCAGCTACCAGTTTCAGATGTGTTTTCTAAGTGCTGCACTATGACATTGTAAGATTGCAACAGAACTCCAGCTCTGCGTTTCTGTTTCAGCCAATAAGGCAGTTTACATGTTGGTTTGTTTCACGTGAATGGACAATGCGCGTGAAACTTGGCAGGGAAAGCTTGGGAAAATGTCCCAAAAAACGGTCTCCAGTATTTTACCGTGAAAGTCTCAATTTCTTGTGACATTCCAGGAAATGCTTATGAAGTCAGCGCCCACTTATACATGTAAACAGTTTCTCATGAAAATGTTAATTGGCTCATTCAAGTCCTTTCCTAAAGTTGCTATAAAAGTCACATGGGAATACATAGGTTACCATGCTCCAAAGATGGCAGCAGGGAAATGTTTTGTTTGCGGTATTTCCTTTGTCAGATTGATGTTGCAGATAACCCCACTTTTTTCTCCTTCTTCCACAGAACTTTGCATAATGCTAATCATACCCAGATCTAAATCTGTCTGTAAAGAATCATATAGATTGTAGTTATTATTTCTTGGGAATCAACAATACTACTCAATAGTTCAATTCTTTATTGAGCAGAAGCAGTCATACAAGTGCAGTGCAAATGAGGATGCTATATTTGGTATAAAGAGATACAAAATAAGCTAATGAAACAAAAATGTGATACAAAATAAAAGTACACCGTCGGGTTACAAAAATATCGCTGTTGTGCAATTCTTGCTGGAGGCTGAGGTAGCTGTGCCTCTGCTTGCCTGAGCACCTCCTTACGGTCCTGGCACAGATTGTTCAGAATACAGCAGGCAGTAATAATTTGGGGAACAAACTCGTGGTTCACTTCAGTACGCTTAAGTAATATCCGCCCCTCCCTTGCAATAACCCAAACGCCTGTTCAACCACCACTCGGATTTGGGCCAGTTTATTATTAATAAAGATATAACCCCCCCTCCCCCCCAGATGATGTGTGAAAAGCAATGTGGATGACAACACTAAAACAAAGTATTAAACAGCAGGCACTATCCATCAGCAAATCAGATGTTTACATCACACACGATGACACATGGATTCTTTCACGTGAAACTTTTCTCTGCTCATGTAAACAGTATTTTGGAGACTTTCAAGGTTAACAGCATAAGAATCTAAGAACATAAGAAAGTTTACAAACGAAAGGAGGCCATTTGGCCCATCTTGCTCGTTTGGTTGTTAGTAGCTTATTGATGCCAGAATATCATCAAGCAGCTTCTTGAAGGATCACAGGGTGTCCGCTTCAACAACATTACTCTGAATGCCCCTTTATCTAATCTCCATTTGTGACCCCTGGTCCTTGTTTCTTTTTTCAGGTTGAAAAAGTCCCCTGGGTCGACATTGTCAATACCTTTTAGAATTTTGAATGCTTGAATCAGATCATCGCGTAGTCTTCTTTGTTCAAGACTGAATAGATTCAATTCTTTTAGCCTGTCTGCATATGACATGCCTTTTAAACCTGGGATAATTCTGGTCGCTCTTCTTTGCACTTTCTACAGCAGCAATATCCTTTTTGTAATGAGGTGACCAGAACTGAACACAATATTCTATTCTGTATATATATACACAATGTATATATATATACAGTTGCTTAGAACGGGCACTTTTGTGTTAACATGATTCGCCCGCAGTAAGAGATGGACGGTATAAACTCCCACACAATAACCTGACATTCGAAATGTCCCTCAATCACCAGTATAGTAATCAAAACAAACAAGGGTGTATGCGGTTAAAAAATCTTTATAAAGACACTCATTACACTAATAAAAAACGTGTTAAAATCTATGAATGTAATAAAAAGTAAGCGCAGAAATGTACAGTACAGGTAGGCTACATTACTGCAGCGAAGAACTCTGTGATATGCATCTGGACGGTCTGTTTTTGCAAGTATGGACGGCAAACTTTGTCAGAGATTTTCTTAGTGGAAGTTGTTTAGGCATAAGCAAGCCAGCGCAGTACACTGAGTACCACTTTTTAACGCGTACCTGAAAATAACACTACACAGGTAAGAAATTAAAGTTACTTTCACCTTTGACTTCAGTTCAGGTAAAATTTGCCAATCTGATTTAGACATTGCCAGAACTGTATATATACTGTGCTCTTAAATAGTAAATTTAGTATTATTTGTATTATTTGTTTTGCAAAACAGAAACGTTATGTTTCACTTTCATTGCATTTGCACTTTTATTAAGTCTGTAATACAATGATCATTTACGAGATTGTGCTTCAGTTCATTTGATTTCAGGTCATGTATTTTTTCTCTTTTCTCTTTTACACAAAAATATTGTTTATGTATTTCCCAGTGGCGGCTGGTGAGGGGGTGGGGTCCAGGGGGGCAACCTCAGTGGTAGAAGCACTGTCCAGCATGCGTGCTATCAAAAATAAAAAAATAATAATATAAAATATTATATAAAGAATATTCAAATAACACAAATATGCTGTACGGTATATTTAATAACCGATTACCCCAAATAGGAAGTAGTGGTTGGTAAATTAACAGAAAGAAAAAATGGCGAACACAGCAAGATCTTATTGAGCTTAAGTTAAAGCACTGCTGAAGAGCAGCAGCCTCGGGAGAAAAAGGGACAGACGGCATAAAATAAAAGCAGATTAAAACTGTGAAAACAAATAAGACAAATACATTAATTTTAAGTTAGACAAAGTTAGACAAAAATAATTAGACTTGTGAATTTTATTTTAATATTTAAACAGCTAAACGTTTTCTGTCTTTCCGCAAAGTAACACACCATGCAAGACTGAGAAGAGCTGAAGTCGTGCTGCTCATATTTATAGCCTTTGTTGTCTTAGCACATGCTCGCTGATCGCCTGATCACCATGTTCGCTAACCGGCTGCGCTCCATCCAGACACTATGCCAATCATAGCCAGTCCTAACTGACAGCTGGCTACTACTGCGCATGTGCATGACGGATTTGGGTGCTCGCATTTCTGAGGGAGCACAGCCCAGTTTCAGCCCACTAAACAGATGGGATGAACGGCATTGTTGATGTGCCAGTGTCACATGAGAGGGGGGAATGAAACACACATCACCCAGAAGGAGGAAAGCGCAGTTCATTGGTATCAGTGAGCAAACGAACACTGTTAACCGGCCGCTCCTGGTATTTCCCCTTTGTGTAGGTTCATAATGGAACAAAAACATGAAGTTCACACAGACAGATTTCTAGGTTGACGCTCCACAGCGTATTGTTAATGTGTTTTTCCTGCATCCATAATAAATTATTTTCATTTTGGTAAATCAAGTGGTATTAAGTTATTCTGTCTTTTTTTGCTATCAGTCAGTCCTTCTGTCCTATCAGCCTTATATATTTGGCGGTAGGCAATTTTTGACTGAATTTGCCAGGTGAATTAATTGATGCTGCTTGCAAACAGTGATGGCGTGTGCTGGAAACGAGTGGAGATTAGAAGTAAAACACAGAATACTTAATCACACAGCGACTTTCTGATATGAATTAAGAAGCTCTAAAAGTATGAATATAACTTGTATGATTATTATTTTTCATTATTTTTTGTTTTCAGTAAACTCAATTAAATTACATATTTTTCAAGAATGCTGTTTTAGAAATGTATTTCTACAGTGGTTTAAACACGGTTTAAAGTAGTAAAGAGAAATACTTGTTTACAATGCTGACATCATTTATTCGTTATAGAACTTAATGCAAAAGTTGGGTTTTGTTTGGGGGTGTGTTTTACAGTCATTTGGATTTGAGTGGGGGTGTGTGTACAGTGCAACCTACCTTGTTTCCAATTTCTTATTCTTACTATGATTGGCTGCCAAGACAACACGGCTAACCAGTGATTGGATAATGTTTTGTTGGGTGGGTTTTTATTGTGCACAGGTTTCCTAGTAACTGTAATATTTTTATTTTTTTTTTTATAAAAGGACTCTGTTAATATCGCCGAGTCACGGAGCCCAAATGTTCAAGTCCTAGTCAGTCACGAAAAATGTGACTCGAGTCTGAGGCCCGGACTCGAGTCCTACAAGTCTGCTATTTACCAGTATACTAACCCTGGACCAAGTACATTTTACTTTAATTAAGTCTTTGTACCTTTTACAGTCCTGTACAACCAATATTTCCAGAGGTCAAAGGCATCTCAAGGTCCTTTTATTTGCAGTATGAAAAACATTAATTAACAGCCCTATTGCAATGATAATTCACAACCTTTTGAATTGAATTACAAGAAATAAACCAGAAATGTGGTGGCATTGTGCCACTGCAGTTGTTGCGTTAACCATTTATCATCTTTTTTCCAGTCATGATTTGATGGCTTTGTCTTTTGGGGGAGGTGGCCCTACGAGCCACTTCCTGTCCGCGGCACTAGACTACATGATGTCATCGTGTATTCACTAGTCAGCCAACATTGAGGATAGCTGTCGGCACCCACGGACAAGGTCTCCAGCCAAATTCATTATTCATCATCAATTCGTCTGTTCAATTGCAATTTAAATCATCAACATTGCGGATTCTCTGTACTGAATTTATAATTTAAACATTGCATATCAAAATAATGCTATTTAAATCCAACATGGAAAAGAAGATCTGGAAGTTTCTTCCACTCTGCAGTTTCAGAAGGTCTGACTAGCATCATAAATACTGCTGCCAGCAGGAACTGTGGGCTCACTGTGCTGAATACATTTTATCTGGACTTTTTAGTTAATCGGATGTTTTTTTTTTTTTTTGTTTCCATAAATTTGACAGGTGTGTGTTTTCTTTTTTCATTTGGAACTTCCGCACCCCACAGTTGGTTCCAACTTTTAACAGCTGTATGTCCACCTTTACTTAAATACTATTTTCTACGAACTTATAGACACCAATTAAAAGTGGGGAAAAAAAGCTGAACAAGTGTGCATGTGTAAGCCAAAAATAATTAATCTATCAATCTAGTTAGATACGTCATTTCTGATTTCTTCCAGACATTGGCTATTGGGAGATACCTGGACTTGACTCCGTGGGCGTTTTGAGTTTTGTAATCATTTCAAAGTTCCTGATTTTTTTTTTTTCTCCAGGGGAAGTATGTTTGTGGTTTCTCTGAGTTAGTTTCCTCTGCTTGGCTATTGTTGATATAAGCAATAAAAGAAGAAACGAAAGAGAAGTCGCGGGCTTCTTTTTTTCGAGTCCAGATAAGTTTAGTTTATTGAAGATAAAAGTTCTGAGTTGCAAAGTTACAACCAGACACCTTAAAGGTTACATGGTGACAACAGTTTGCAGGTATCTTCTCTCCAAGCACGGATCAGAGCAATACAAAGAACATTTCAGTATTTTCAGTTTAAATGCAGTCTTTCAGTGACATCATGATTTTTCTTTAAACCAATCAGAAAAAGACACAAATCTCTAACAGTTTCTTTGAAGTCTCTACTGTGGGAACAAAATGTTGGTCAGAAGTGTTATTTCCCTGTAACTCCTACAGCAGGACACAAGTTTAGTAAAAAAAACCCATAAAACCTGTTTCTAGAGTTAAGCTTGTGTCCTGCAATTCTGGAGGATGTGGACATCAAAGGTAGTTTACCAGGAGGGCATCTCCCCAGTTGTCCTCCTTTCCCACAGTCAACCAGAAATGGTCCCAATACTGAATTCATTCTGTGGACTAATTTCTAAAACCTTTTCTAATTCTTAATCCGTTAATTTATCTCTAAATAAAATGCTCCAACAGCTATGTAGTAAAAGCCACACTGAAGACAGGAATGTACAAACCAAACAGTTCAAGAGGCTACAAAGAGGTGGCTGTTTGGATTGAGAGATGATTGGTTCATTCACTTCACATTAGAAAATATCTAATACATGTGTGCATTTAACTGTCCCTCTCTTTTACTTCACAGTCCACCTAAACCGACTCTGGTAATTTCTGGTGCAGTTACAAAGGTAAGCTCTTTTGGTTAATGTGTCCTGCCAAGTTCCTGTACAATGTCTTGTTATAGTACCACTTTAGTTACATTCCCCTAAAGATGTTTGTGCTACTTGTTGCAAAGTAGCTGGAAATAGTTTTCTATTTTGTAATCGGTATAGAAAGTTTTTGAAACTGGTGCATTACACCACATGAAGGCTGGTGTTCTGTTAGCATTGAGAAATGTCACTGAACATCAGTGTATTATATTATAGTTAGGGCTTCTGATTTTCGGTTTTAACCGATAAAATCCGATAAAACACCCTCGATACAAAAAAAATGAAATCGGTGGCTAGTCAATAAAGTGGCCAAAGGATTTAATCAATGAGATAAGGCCTTAACTGTAAGAAGAGGGCTAGGTTATATACTGTACACTCAAACACAAACTGTAAAAAATATATTACAGTGTGTGTGTGTGTGTATATATATATATATATATATATATATATATATATATATATATATATATATATATATATATATATATATATATATATATATTTACTTTCTGTATAAAAATTAAATAAATAAATAAATAAATAAATAATAAAATGGGTCACTCTCCTGAAATCTAATAATAATAATAATTTAAAAACATTGAAGATCAAAAAAGATCATAAAGATTATAGCTCCATAAACATGATTTAAAACATCACTGTTATATTAATATTACATTTCTGTTCTCTGTCTATTTATAGTAAGTAAGAATGTGATAAATCCCCAGTGTAAGCCCTGTAATAACCAGTTCTCAAATGTAAGCTTCAAATGCCTTACTTTGACTTCAGAGCTCTGAACCAATTGTCATGACTGTTTTCAGGCTTTAAGTCGTGTCCGTGGTAATCCATTTTAATATTGGACAACCACATTTGGGATTCTTTCAACTTCTATCCACTATTTATTAACATTCTGCTACTGTATGTATGCCTTGTGTGTTTATAAACAGCGATTAGTGAGTTAAAAGATCATTTAAAATTGGTTTAATCTTGTGCATTACTTTTTTTTTCTTCTTCTTTGCATCAGAGGCCCTTGCTGTTACATTACCACCATGTTTGCTCAAGTGTACAAACTCAGTTTAATCTTGTGATGTAGAATGTAAACATCCTGCACAAATTGGACTCATGTATTGAAATAGGCAAACCTCTTTTGAATGTCTAGTTGTTTTCGAGTCACTACGTTTTGTTTTGTTTTTTTACCAGTGTTTTATTTAGGCTGTTCCTTGTGTGTGTGTGTCACTGCCAAGAAGCAAATATGTTATAAACAATATAACTTAAATATATATTTAGAATAAACAACATTATTTTTTTTGTTGGCTTCTGTTTTGAGTGCCTTGCACCGTTAGGAATGGAGATTATCGCTTCAGGGCTTTACTCTTACATGTCCTTTTAATCTGAAGATGTAACTGACATCCAGAGTCTTATCAAGTATCCCTCATGAGGAGGTGCTTTTCTGAATCACTAGTGTTTCTGTTACTCTGCTGGCGCACAGTGAATTGCTTATATCAATTGCAGGTTTTGTTTCACAAACTTTACAAAATGCATATACACCCTTGGGGAACTTTGTTAAGGCCCTTGTCCCTCTATTTGAAATGGCTGTCTGGCCACAACCTTCAAGTAATGTTGCTACAATATTTTCTTGAAATATAGACTATTTGTTGCACTACAGACAAACCTGATTAAAAAGTGGTCGTTTCCATGAAGGTGGTCTTGATTAGTGGTTTACCTGTAACTTGAAACATATCATAAGTAGGGCTACTGTTTTTCGGATTCAACCGATAAAACACCCCGATACAAAAAAATTAAAATCGGTGGATAGGCAATAAACACCAGAAAACACCGGAAAAACTGTGGAAATGGTTCATCTATTCATGTTGACTTTACCCTTTTCCCATTAAAAAAAAATAAAACCTACTACAAAAATAATAATAAGTACATTTCCCAGTGCTGCTGGGCAATGTCCTGCCTTCCTGCCTTGTATCTGTCATTGATTCGTTCTGAATACTTTTAAACCCGCCCCAACTACTGAGTGACAGCACATTCCTATATTTCTATTGGAGACTCCGCTTGCGAGATGTAAAACAAGATTACAATCAGGATGGAGGCTTGTTAGCGGGATTTAAAGCTGTATTACAGTTAAGATACGGAGGATTTAAAACAGAATTGTGGCGAAATGTATAAACTTTTTTATGGAGTAAAGTTATGCAGTAAACCTGTAATATATATTGTAACGGCAAACTGTTGTAGACTTTTGTGCTTTGCCTGTCAAACGTGTTCTATAGATCATACCGAGATAAAAAATAATAATAATCGGTGCACAGAAATACATATTTTTTGTAACTTTACAACTGTCAGATGTGCATGACGTTGTTGAACAATGTGCTTTAGTAAATTACATTTTACGTTATTGTAATGTGCCAATACAGCAGAACCAGTTTTTAACTCGCCTCTCTAAACTGCAATGTATTCGACATGTAAAGTGAGTATGAATTGCTTGAGCAGTTTGGTAAATGTATTTGTTTAATGGTGGTGGCAATTCTACCCCAAAGAGCCTCTTAACAACGATTAATCGTATTGCTTGAATTTTTTTTATACAGTAAACAATATCTATCAAAATAGTGCAACACCATTATTACAGATAAAGTGCACTCACCTGTTTCTATTTGTTTAATATTTCTTGCTTCACACAGTACCACCCAGTCAGAGACTCAGAAAGCCAATCAGCTGCTGTATAGGTCTGATTGATGGAAACAATCCTCGCAGGCAGGTGTGTGCTTTTGGTAACAATTAAGTAAAACAATTCAATTAATTTAGCGACAGTTTGCACAACTCACACTCACTTTACTGAATACATTGCAGTTTAGAGAGGTGAGTTACAAAACCTGACCTGCCTTAAAGTGACCTGAGATTCTGGAGCCTGTTGGCAACCCTACTCTCAGATCAGCACACAGGTTGAAATGTCATTAAAGAAAATAGTGGGTTATGGCAAAGATGCAGCTCTCCTTTCTTGTAAAGGTAAAGTAAACGGTTCTGTATTTTGACGTTTCTGTTGTGGGGGAGGGGTCTAGCGGTAAATTGTGTAGGTTTCAAACTGAAATCTTATTCAGGGATATATTTCCATTCGGTAATAAAAAATACTATTAACTAAAAGGCTCAAAACTCTAGATTATGCACGTCCCTTGTTAGTAGCTGCCAGTCTGTTTTTCATTCAACAGTTTCCTTCAGTTTTCTTGACAGTTTTTGTAGATTCGGTATTCTTAAAATGTATTTTTTGTTTACGACTGTAAGTCGCCATGGATAAGGGCATCTGCTAAGAAATAAATAATATTTGGCCGAATCTTTTGAGATGGATATATAGTTGTAGTCAAAAGTTTACATACCCCAATGGAAATTTATAATTTGTAGAAATTTCTCAAACAAAGAATTTTAGGAAAAATCTTCTGAAGCAAATGTTTTGCTTTTGTGGATGAGGAAAAAAACAGTACAAGAAATAGATGTCTACAATTTATTGCACTGAGGATGGTCATGCAACCGAAACGTTTGCACTAAGCACTTTTTGCAATATATCACTTTTTTGCCTGTGGATTGTAGGTGAATGCTGGATTGTAGGTGAACATTCTTAGAGAGTATAAAAGGGTTAGGCATAGGATGATTGCTGTCATTACCAATAAGTCAATATGGGGAAAAAGTAAAGAGCTATCTGAAGACCTTAGGCAGAAAATGATTTATTGTCATAAACCTGGAGTAGGACACAAGAAGATTTCCAAGCAATTGAGTATCTCAATTTCAACTATTGTTTCTATTATCAAGAAGTAAAAGACTCATGGTACTGTCACAATGCTCCCTCGGTCTGGAAGAAAGAAGGTTCTTTCATCAAGAACAAGTAGAAGAATTGTGAGGAAAGTTAATAACAATCCAAGATTGACTGCCAAAGATATTCAAAGTGAATTGGCTGCAAGTGGGACTGGGGTTTCCATTTCAACCATAGGTCGATTATTACATGGTGAAGGGCTCAATGGTCACAGACCAAGGAAAAAGCCACTCTTAAGAAAACATTACAAGGACAATTGCTTAAAGTTTGCAAAACAGCATTTGAATGATGGATATGAGTTCTGGTCAAAGGTTTTGTGGAGTGATGAAACAAAAATCGAGCTATTTGGTCACGCTGATAGTCGTTACGTTTGGAAAAAGTCTGGTGAGGCATACAAAGAAAAGAACACCATGCCTACTGTCGAGCATGGAGGTGGGAATATCCTTCTATGGGGCTGTTTTTCCTCTTATTGCACAGGAAATTTAGTTCCAATACATGGTAAAGTTGATTCCACAGCATACCAAAAGATACTGGCCAATCATCTCAAACCCTCCACTATAAAACTTTGTTTAAAGCGCAACTGGACTTTACAACACAACCACGATCCAAAGCACACATCAAAATCTGCTTCAGAATGGTTAAAGAAGAATAAAATCAAGGTTCTGGAATGGCCTAGTCCAAAGTCCCGATCTAAATCCGATTGAGAATTTTTGGTATGAGTTGAAGAAAGCTGTGCACAAGAGAAGTCCTCGGAATTTGAATGAACTGGAACAATTTTGCGTTGAAGAATGGTCAAAAATCACTAAATTGACAAATGTCCTAATCGTTTAAAATAGGTTATTATTGCTAAAGGTGCCTCAACTAGCTATTAATTTCATTTTCCTTGTCAGGGTATGAATACTTTTGAATTGGTATTTTTGGAGTTTTGCAAATTGCTGAAATAAGTAATTGTAGACATCTATTTCTTGTAATTTTCCATACAGCTTAGAAAGTCTATAATCATAGCACCAGGCTTGAGAATTAATTGAGCAAGATTTGTTTTAAAAGTACGAAAACATGAAAAAGAAAAAGAAAAAAAAACTTGTCTACACAAATTTGTTCAAAAAGACCAAATATGGGTCTTAACATCATCTTGCTGCATGACTTGCTACATAACAAAGTTCCAGAAAGTCCTGGTGGATTACAACAGTATCTTCTCAGAAATGTGTTACTCGTATGGACTAATATACTGTATCCTAACAACAAGAACAAAAAAGTTATTGGTGGCCAAATGAGGCAGGCCGCACTTTCAGTGTTTTAACACAACCTAAAAACTCTGTTGGAAATCCAGTTTAAGAAAGCTGTACGATATGAGCAGTCATGCAAGGCCAAATTGGAACTCGGACACAAACATTTAAATATGCCGTCCCGTATTTTAATATTTATTAGGTCATTTGCATTTGGAAAGACAATTTCTCTGGCTAAAAGAAAACTAATGGAGACACACACACCCGAAAGTACTGCCAAAATAGAGTGAGAAATGGTGAGACTTATTTTTCTTTTTCCATGGAAATTGCCTCACTGAGTGCAGCATAGTGTAATGGGGCCTTGCACACAGGATATTCAGGACGGGAGGCTGGAGTGCATCAGACCTGAGACACATATATTTAGATTTGAGATTTATAAATATCAAATATTTCCATTTTTTGTCTCCAAACATACAATTATTTGAAGTTATTGGTAAAACTTTTCAAATAATTTTTCAAGTTGTATACAACCAACACTTTCAATGTCAAGTAAATCTCATTGGAACCCTATAATCAAACAAGTAATGTATCTTTGATTAGGTTTAATAAGGTCATTATCAAGTATTGGTTTACTTTGAAGTTGTATAAACGAATAGTCTTCTCATTTGAAAACCTCCTCAAAGATCTCAATTATGAGTCAATCAAGGCAACTTGGTATGTATAAGCTGTCTATCTTCCATTCTTCCATTCAGTCTCACTTCTAGTCACACACATAGTACTTGCTTAAGTTACCTACGTGTTATGTAGGGGTACTTTGTGTTTCATTATACCAGACAATGCCTTGGATTAATTCGAAGATACTTGTAAATATTGTTAACAAGAAGTTGGCACCTCAGTGAACTCTACCTCAGGTTGAGGTTCTTTAAAACACACAGTGGAAAACAATAGGCCATACTGAACATAGCAGATGACATTTTAATGAGTGTAGTTAATTTATGCTTTCATTAAAGTTATAGATGTTTTGAAACTGTACATATGCATGCTGCATACTGGATAATATTTAGTGCAAATATTAATGTGATAATACTAAATAGATGTTCCTATAAAACTTAATGTGTTCTGTTTCACATCATTCTAAAACATTTATAAATATATTTGAAACCAGAAATCAATTTATTTGAATATTTATAAATATTCACAGCAACATTTGAAATATTTAATTTAGAATCATATAAAATACATTTTTTGAAATACAACCACCCCTCGTTATATCGCCCCTTGCTATACTGCGGATTCAGATATATCGCCATCCTGGAGTTGGCTCCCCATTTTTACAGTCTTAATTGTGCATGCCTTAGCTATGCTATCTGAAATGTCAAAATACTAAAATACACTATAAAATAAAAAGAAGATTTTAGTAGTTTGAGGATATAATCTGCCATCATAATAGAGTCTCACTTCCCTGACCTTGAGTCAAGCTATGCTTCCTCTACCTCGTTAAAGGGAGGATCTCACCATGTGAGTCAGAGGGGACCCCCGGCCACACTCTATCCTGTCACAGCTCATGTGTTTTATCTTACCTCATCACGAGGCTCTGCTCTATCTCCAACCTTTCGGGACGTGGCCCGCTTTACGCTCTCAGTGCTTGAGTCCCCTTCGAACCCATCTACTCTGTTTCTTTACAGGTTCCCTGCGGGATGCTCCTTAGCTCATCTGAGGGAAGCACCAGAGCAGTCAGGGAACCCTTTACTACCATCTCCTTTCAGGTCCCAATGCACCAGGAACGATTTCCTTGCCCCGAGAGGCGCCTCTGCCGAGCCAGAGCTCTCCTGTGTTTTCAGATCCTCGGGGCTAGCAGCCTTCGAGAGCGAGCTCTCTCCTCCGAGCAGGACGGCTCCCCGGTCGGGGATCTCTTTCTATCCTAATTTCCAAGCCCAGGCCGTATCAGCCTGCGCCTAAGTCCGGGCTAGCAGCCTGCTTCTCTATCCTAAGTCCAGGCTCTCTCTGCTCGCTACTGTCTGACTAACAGCTCGTTTCTGCTTCCCCTGCTCTGTCCTTATAGCCCCTGCTCTGTCCTTATAGCTGATGTATTGTATCCCTATGCTTCTGCTCATTCAGTTGAACATCAATCCAGGTTTGTCCAAAAGTTTTGAGTGTAACAGTGGTTCGCAAGTGACTTTGGGAACACTCATGTTTTTGTGTTGACTTTGATAGACATCCCGGATTGCTGTAGCCAGTGCTGTTCCATATTGCCTTTTCTGTACTGAACAAAAGACCGTTCCAACAATATAATTTTTTTAATTGACAGCTACCAGTAAGCCACGAATACCTTTCATAATTTGAATGTTGGAAGTGGCGAGTCCCTTCCGGTGTCAGTTCAGGTATTTGTGGTGTATACCTCCCTTTTTTTTTTTTAGCAATCTCCAATTTTGCTAAAAAATTGATTCGTAATAAAATGGACGATGATGTCTCCATTGCCTGATTTTTTTTTTTTTTAATTTGTAAAAAGCAATTCTAAATATTATTTTGAAGTTCTCAATATAATTCTTTATAACGGTCTCTATAATATTAGCAATATAACGCAAAATTCAGCTATTCTTATACCACGCACCCTAGCGTATTTATTCCCGTCTCTGCTCACTAATGATTGGACAGCTGCAAAACCAGGGCAATCTTTGACTTACCCATTGGTTAATGTCCCGCCTCCATTCATTTATGATTGGACTGCCGTGGAGAAAATGCAGATCTTCTATTGGTTGATTTTATTTTCTATAAAAAAAAATAAGAAGAATTCTGCACGATTTTTAAATTTAAAAAGAAAATTAATCTGTGATCAACTCTTTAGTTGAATAATCGGTCCGATTAATCTGTTAATCAGAGCAGGCCTAGTGTGTGTGTGTGTGTGTGTGTGTGTGTGTGTGTGTGTGTGTGTGTGTGTGTGTGTGTGTGTGTGTGTGTGTGTGTGTGTGTGTGTGTGTGTGTGTGTGTGTGTGTGTGTGTGTGTGTGTGTGTGTGTGTGTGTGTGTGTGTGTGTGTGTGTGTGTGTGTGTGTGTGTGTGTGTGTGTGTGTGTGTGTGTGTGTGTATACATAACCTATAACTAATATATAGTCAATGTTATGTTTTTTCTTCCGTTTTATGTTATTGTTTTGATCTTCGTAGATGTCTGGTTTGTTTATTTTCATCTTCCCTACTTTTATTTGGGGAAGTTCAGGAAGTTGTCCAATTTGTTTGGTCAACTACAAGGGAGTACAGTAGATACCCTCCCTAATTTAAATACAACATGCCCCCTCTGTGAATTACGAGGAAGTTGAGTTGATCGACTTGGAGGGAAGTTCAGAGGGGAAAGTCTGCAAACAAATCAATATTGTAGCAACATGATTGTAAACAAAATACAAAAAAATGGTAAAGCACACATTAAAACAGCCTTTGACGTATTACCATAGGGGTGCAACCTGGACAAGAGTATTGCTTTTTTTACAGCGTCACCTGCAGTATGCCAGGTGCCTTGTTGCCATGCCATTCTGGTATTGCTACCTTTTTAGCTATTTTCATTCAAAGGTGATATGAGGTAAAAGCAACTCTTGCACTCTACCTAATTTTGCTCTCCCCTCTTGGCAAAATATTTATATATATGTTTTTTTTTCTGTTTCCCAGGGTGATAAAGATTTCCCTCCAGCAGCAGCCCAGGTAGCGCATCAGAAACCCCAGCCATCTGTGGAGAAGCTGCCCTCAGCCCATCAAATCAATCAGCACATCCACCAGCCACGCAAGTGAACCAACATCCAAGAGTCAGCCTAGAATCCATTCCAGGAGAACTTTGTGTCGCCATGTTTGCACGTACAAGGAGCACACACAAAATCAGCTTTTCTAGATGTTTCAACTCTTGACATTCCATTAGATTTTTTAATTATATTTGAGGGTACTTGGTATTCTGTATATTACAGTTTATTGAAAGCATGCACGCCATCATGCTCTGGTTTTACCCGTGCTTTGTAGGGGAATGAATAGAAATGTGTTTTCCTTTTGCATGTAAGCAGATGTGGTACCTTTCAAGAAACAGGATAAATCGAAGCATAAATGTTGATTTAAAGGTGAAGACTGGGTTTTTTTTCTTCTCAGTGAAAAATAAATATTTCTTTAAGTAATTTATCCTTTTTATGTAATTTAATCTCTTTTGGAAAATGTGTCAAGAATTGGTGTAAACAAATTTGAGGATGTCAGTGATTAATGGATTTTTTTATTTGTAATTGAAATAAACAATGGTGGCTATTACTTTGTCTTATTAACAAGTCTTGTTATTATCAAAACTTAACTGACACTGAAAAAAATAATAGTACACACCTGTAATTTTTGTTGAGCATAGTAGGTTAAATGTTTTAGTTTTAGTTTTTGGCCAAAATGACAGTACCTGTATATGATACCGAGAGTGCAATGTTCTCTATGCTTGTCTCACAAACTTTAGGCGGAAATCCAAGCCCGTAGTGGGTTGGGAGATGCCAAAAGGCAGTCGACGTCTGCTTGCCGGCTCCAGCAACATTCAACAACAAACCAAGACATGAACAATTCAGTAATATTGCTCCATTCACATATCTGGCACTGTCCATATAAACTACAAACTATAAGGAGTTCTAAAATGTAAAAATGTATTTGTTTAAATAAAAATAAATTATGTATGTGATCCTACTATTTTCCTAAAACTTTGCTCAGCGGAACAGTACAGGACAAATAAGTTCAAGGTAAATCTAGGTTTTAAAGTGTTTTTTAAAAAATGAGCAAATTTGTTTTCTAATAGCGATCATGCCTTCCCGATGAAGGCTCTACCCTGTGGTAGTTGATCTTGACTTCTCTTCGCGCCCTTGCCTTTGGCTCGGGACGCATAACTCCAGTAGCGGTCAACTGCCACACGACAGTGCATGCAAGAACTGTACATAGGCACTGGAGCACAGTAGAGTTGTCTTGCATTCTTCAACAAGATTCTCTGGTCCAATGAGACTAAAATAGAACTTTTCCCCAAAAATGGACCATCATATTTTTGGAGTAAAGGGAAAACTTTCAATGAAGAAAACCTTGTACCTACAGTTAAACATGGAGGCGGTTCGGTCATGATATGGGGGTGTTTTAGCAGTTCAGAGACTGAAGACATTCATGTGATTGAAGATCGAATGAATGCAGCCATGTATCAAAACATCCTACAAAGTACAATGATAGCATCTGCTAGTATTATTATTATTTATTTCTTAGCAGACGACCTTATCCAGGGCGACTTACAATTGTTACAAGATATCACATTATTTTTACATACAATTACCCATTTATACAGTTGGGTTTTTACTGGAGCAATCTAGGTAAACTACCTTGCTCAAGGGTACAGCAGCAGTGTCCCCCACCTGGGATTGAACCCACGACCCTCTGGTCAAGAGTCCAGAACCCTAACCACTACTCCACACTGCTGCCCGCTCGGCTGATTGGCAGATAGTATGTCTTCCAACAAGACAACGACCCAAAGCGTACCTTCACAATCACCAGATCTCAATCCAATAGAAATGCTTTGGATGATCTGAAAAAAAGCTGTAGCCAAGCATTGTATCTAATCTATCTGAGCTGAAGGAAATATGTAAGACAGAATGGACTCAGATTTCACCAACAAAATGCAACATACTAGGGTTATCATTAACATTTCAAAGCCATAATAAAAGCAAAAACATTAAATACTAAAGCAGGGGTGCAAATACGTTTGTCATGCACAAATATTTTAATGAAATAAGTTTATTTGTTTTTTGATGAAGATTATTTGTTAAATTACTAGAAATTATGTATTTTGCCCTTTGTTATACAAAAACATGGTCAAAGTTTACAAAATGCTTGTCCTTAATCTGTTAGCTGGAATTATAGTTTAATAAACGTAGGGTGTAAATACTGTGTGATTCTGTGTGTGTGTGCATGTGTGTGTGTGCATATATATATAGTAAAAGGCAGCATAGAGATGAACATAAAGTTATATTCCTGCATTACTTTAGCACCAGCAGCATAAGGATATTTTAACCTTCAATCCTCACATTGGTTCAAGGCAGTTATACTTAAAAGAAAGGCTCTGTTCAAATTAAATAAAAGAGAAACCTGGAGTAATTACTTCTAAAGTTTCAGTCCCCAAAATGTGAATACTTGAATTGACCTGTTGAAAGGATAGTAAAAGAAAAAACAAGTTCAGTAATGTGTATTGTTTGTTTCTGAAATTCATTTTACTGAAACATTGCTATGCTGTGCTGGTCTACAAAATAAATCTGTAACAATATAGATTCCCACCTAATCTCTGCTACAGTATCTAATACATGTTGGCTCATTGTACAGATATTTCATATTGAAATTACAGGTCAGCATTGGCATCCACAAATATACAACATTCTTTAGAAATATGTTTTTGTTTTGGAAAATATATAGCCAGTTTGTGTGTGTTCAAAGAATAATAACATGTTGAAATACCCCACAGGATATAAAATACATTCCTCATCACAACCAGAAAGCTTTCAATTCAGACATACCAATATCATATTGCAAGTTTTAACAAGTTTGGAGGTTGGGGCGGGGGTAGGCCTTTTAGATCATTGTACAGTGCACTCCATTTATAAGAGTCACTGATGTAAGAATCAACCGCATATAGTGATCAAAACCACTAGGACAAGATAATTCCTATACTAACCATGCTAAAATAATCTGCATGTAAGAATCAAGCAATCCGCTTATAAGAATCATTTTGGAGCAAACTGACTACATGTAATACTGTGCTGTATCACGCGCAATGACATAGTATGTACAGTCAATAAAGCTGTTTTTGATTAAGCACGTATGCAGCGTGGATCGTGCAATGATGCAGGAAACACTGCATTATTTGTAATCACTAATCAATGAGTGCGCCCAAGAGTATGCAGCTGCAGAACGAAGTCTTGCACAGGTTATCTCACACAGTTAGCTCTCGTAGGGTAGCTCACACAGGGAAACTCACACAGGGTCGCTCTCGCAGGGTAGCTCACACAGCATAGCTCTCGTAGGGTAGCTCTCGTAGGGTAGCTCACACAGGATAGCTCACACAGCATAGAAAAACCTTTGAAAATCAGCCTGTTTACCTGACATGCACCTGTGAACATTTTAATACTGACACATGTACAGTAGGTGTAGTTGGTGTTACAGCTTCATTTGAGGATTTTTTTTTTTTTTTACAGTTTTAACCAGATATTTTGTGTAGTTTTATTAGTAGCTATCCAAAATGGCACGACCCCATTTTTTCCCCCGATTCTATTCATTATTAATGTCTAAAAAAAACAATCATTAGCTGAAAGCTGTTTAGCTTTGTGCAATTTATTTTCACTTTAAAAAATAATAATAACAAAAAAAAAATCTAAATATCTATTAATTCCTGATTACCATGACATGTCGTTTGAATGTGGCTTAGAAAGATCACCTTTGAACATGTTATCAGATCAAGCGATTTGTAAACCAGGCTGACCCGGTAATAAATAATGATGAAATCATCTGCAGGTTCGGTCTAGTGTGTTCCTTCTTAAAACACGTTAGTACAGCTATATATTTTTATTGTGCAAAAATACATACTTTTAAAAACAATTGCATAAGAAAATCTATGAAATATAAAAAGCGATTGGGGGTTCTTACTGTAGACGTCAATGTGCCTTTGGTCATGTGATTAATAGCAGCAGCCTCCTTTATGGAAACTTTATTCTCACGCCCAGAGCAACACCAAACATTTCAGGTGCAGTCAGCAGCAAGTGTGTTATTCACAATAACCCTAACATTCTTACAGGCTTTGAGGAAAAAATCCTCATTGTGACCCCCAGACATTGTTTTCCTGAACAAAGTAAACAGCCTTTTAGTAAGCAGCAGTGGATCCAACAAGAATCAATGAACACCAGTGCTGCCCTTTCTTTTATTTTTTCTCAGTTTTTTTTCTTTAATGTCATGAGTAGAGGGAAAGGTGAAACATTTTTCTACTAATGTTTGATCTGCCATTAAATCAGAAACCTTGCATTTTTATTGTAAAATAATGTTGCTGTCAGCATAAGCAATTTAAGACTTTTTAAACCTTTTTTTTCCGTCTTTAAAATGGCCTGCGTCTTAAATTTGAGTACAGTATAGTGAAGCGTGATGATATTAAAATCGCCAACAAAAGATGTGACTAGCAGACTGACTGGCTGTTGAAGGGTTCTGTAGTAGTTATTGTGTGGAGCAGACACTCTCCTTTTCGATGTAAACAAAGCAAGCTTTCGCTCAGCGCCCGTCTGTGTAACTATGGTCGTAGTGCAGTAGTCTCGAACTGGCGCTGCTGCGTTCTTAAACAGATGAAGGCTCCCCGGGCACACCCCCCAGCCAATCAGGCCTTCCTGTTTACCACAGCAGCAGCACAGCTGAACCAGCGACAGGCTCAGTTCTAATCAGAACCCTGCAAACTGCCTCCATATGTCATTTTTGCATTAGATTTGTTTATTTTTTCTTCAAGTTGAGGGTGAAATTTGGGCTGCGTCTTAAATTTGAAGGAATACGGTATTTAGAAACTTCAATAAAACATCACAACTTTTGCATCTTTAGTCAGCATTTTGTTAACCCCTCCAAACACCTTTACCCAAAAAATACTGGTGGATAATTGGCTGTGTGGTCCAGTGGTTAAAGAAAAGGGCTTGTAACCAGGAGGTCCCTGGTTCAAATCCCACCTCAGCCACTGACTCATTGTGTGACCCTGAGCAAGTCACTTAATCTCCTTGTGCTCCGTCTTTCGGGTGAGACGTAATTGTAAGTGATTATGCAGCTGATGCATAGTTCACACACCCTAGTCTTTGTAAGTCGCCTTGGATAAAGGCGTCTGCTAAATAAACAAATAGTAATAATAATAATCAGCTTCAAAAGACATAAATGAGGGTACTGCAAAGCAACATTGAAACATTCTAGAATAGAATTAGGTTAGCAGCAAGTCCTTAATCTGTTAAACCTAATCTTCAACAAAATGTCTTTATAGCCAGGGCTGACAAGAAAGGTCACACCTTCTTCCCTGCAGCCAAATATTTCCGAATTGTTGCCTCAGCTTTCTTCCTCTCCTCCTCTTCTGCCTTCTTCCGCTCCTCCTTTAGCTCTTTGTACCTCCACTTGGGAGGCTGCAGGAACTGGTTATCTTTAGAGCTGCCTTTTCTCCTCACCTTCTCAGGCTTGTAAGTGGGAGGAGGTGCTTTGGACACTCGCACTTTGGGCACTACAATGCCGGGACTCACGCTCCTTTTCTTCAGCAGGTGCAGAGGCAGCAGGCTGCCGCGCCTCAAAGCCACAGTCGTTGCTGAATTGGCAGGCAGGCTGTTAGGCTGCAGGCTGGCCCTCCTGTCTTTCTTTTTAGGAACCAACATGACCCTTGAGTTCTGAAAGAGCTTCTTATAGTTGTTGAGACACTCTGGGACCTGGTTCTTTAACTGTTCTGCCTGCTGTTTCCTCAGGATCTCCTGTACAGCATAATGCTTTTTGCCCACAGAGGGCGGGCTGTCAGGACATACTGTTTGGCAGGCTGTTGCTATAAAAGGGCTGCCCAGGCTTGTTGTCATCCTAACCATATGGTCCATGACGCCATTTTCCTCAGGTTTGTTGGGTAAGTTGAAGGTGAATGCAGAGCGTACTCTCTCCAAGAGCCTCTGTAAGCAGCCCTTCTCCACTCTTGCCTTGGCCACTAGCTCCTTGAGGCCGGGCCACTCAGGCTTGTAAGAGGCAGAGAACTGTTCCGGGCAAGGCTGGACCATCAGCCAGTGCATCAGGTAGGCTGTTTCGAAGCGTCCAGTGAAAAGCGCCCATTCTCTTGGTGTCAGCTTCCGACCAGGGTCTGTAGCTTGAAAATCTGCACCTAGTGAGAGAATACAGGATATTAAAGAGCAACTTTGTAGAAGTATGAAATACGGTCACAGGCAAAAGTACTGGCACCCTACAGGTAACATAAGATAATTCAAGAAAACATGTTCATTGAAGCATCTAGTGAAGATTAGCCACAGATTAATATGACAAAGACCAAAATACATAATTTTTGGTAGTTTAACAAACAATCTTTATAAAAATAAAAATAAAGCACTTAAGCAATTCCAATGTTTTGGCAAAACAGCAGATGATGGTCAAGACAAAGGAGGTTGATTAATGTTTAAGAAAAGCACTCGTAGCAAACTACAACAAAGGAAATGGCTACAGAACAGTATCAAAGAAATATGGAATACCAAAATCCACCATCAGAGCAATAATCAAGAAGAAGAACAAATTCAAATGAAACGTTTGAAAGACGTGGACATCCAAAGAAAATCATGTGTACAGCAGGAAGGCGAATCGTCTGAGCAGCTAAAAAAAAATCAAAGATTAACAACCAAGGACTCAAAGAAAGATTTAGAAGCAGCAGGCATAACAGTGCATGAAAGAGCTATACAAACCACCTTGAAAGAACATTAATAAAACAACCTGTCTAAAATGTGCCAATAAATATAAAACAGCATTCTTTAACAAAATGTTCTGATCCAATGAGACTAAAATATAACTTTTCTCCAAAAATGGACCACAGTATGTTTGGAGGAAAAAAGGAAAAGCCTTCAATGAAGAAAACCTTGTACCTACAGTTAAACATGGAGGTGGTTTGATAATGATATGGGGGTGTTTTAGCAGTTCAGGGTCTGGATACATTCATGTGATTGAAGACTGAATGAATGCAGCCATGTAACAAAACATTCCTCAAAGTATAATGACCCCATCTGCTTGTAGGCTGATTGGTAGACAGGTTATCTTCCAACACAACAATGACCAAAAGCATAAAGCTAAATTAACTCTGGAATTCTTGAAGAAAGCAAAGATAAAAGTTCTGGAATGGCCTTCGCAATCACCAGATCTAAATCCAGTAGAAATGCTTTGAACTGATCTGAAAAAGCTGTAGCCATGCATTGTGTATCCAATCTGTCTGAGCTGAAGGAAAGATGAGCCCAAATTTAACAAGATGTAATTTACTGGCTGAACATTATCTTAAACGTCTTAAAGCCGCAATAAAAGCAAAAGAAGAACATATAAAATACTAAACCAGGGATGCCAATACTAAATGAATGTCATAAATTCATATTTTAAATTAAGTTATTGTTTTTTTGATAAGGATTATTTGTTAAATTCCCAGAAATTGTGTATTTTGTTTTTTTGTTTTATTAAAAAGTGGTTAAAGTTTACTAAATGCTTTTCCTTAATCTGTTACCTTGAATTATTGTATAATAAGTGTAGGGTGGTAATACTTTTGTCTGCGACTGCATCAGGGTTATCTTAACTTTTGTAGTCTTCTTTTTTTAGATTCACATTGTATCGTTTTCTATTTCAGTCATCACACCCTGACGACTTTTCCTTGTGGCCTTAGAAAAGCACTAGTCTCTCAAAGTACATTCATTACAACAGAGTGAAACCATTAACCTGCTCTTCAGCAACATATCGTGTTTTGCTTTTTATACATGAGTATACCTTTAATTTGTTAAAACAATCAAATACACATTGTTTTATTCCATCCCATTAGATGTTATCATGGGTGAGAATTGCTTCACAGCTGGTTTCACAGATCATCAGATTAGTTGGTGAAACCAGCTGTTGAAGTTTATAACTAATCAAATCCTTTTATCAGCAATTGTTAGCTGTATAATGCAAAAGTTATGCTTAAACAACCTTTTAACTTAACAAACTGGTATTTATTTAGTCTGTAATGATGCCATTTACTTGGACATCTGTAAAAAATATTTTATAACCCATGTTTGCATTCTCAGCAAAAAATGTGAAATGTAATCAGTGTTCACATAATATTTTATACATTTGTTTTTTCTGATACACACTAAGTCAAGCTGAGAAGAAAAAGCTAGTTTTACTCAGTTCATACACTGATAATGACACACATATACCTATGTTGTATTTGTTAGGTACGGTAATACAAATATTGTAAACCACTGAACCCAGGACTGGTCCAGATACAGTAAGGGGGTAAAGCTCTCATCTGATCTCTAAATTTAGGGTAGGGTAAGAGGGTATGCAAAGTACAACATTCAAAAGTTACAGCACAGAGCACCCTGTTTGACATAATTTACAAAACACCAATTACATTCTGTTATTATTGGCTTTGTAACAGTGCCCGACCAGAACAGAAATCCACTACAGTTCTCAAACCGTCAAGCTTGTCAATGAAACATGTGCTGGATGACAGTGTACCTGCTAGCAATAAAGTTCTGACGCACTCAGCTCTCCCCTGCATTGCAGCTTTCATCAGTGGTGTGAATCCGTGTACATTCCTCCTCTCAATGTCCAGGCCAGGGTAGTAATTCAGCAAGTAGTTCAAGACAGTTATGTGCCCTGCAATATATTGGACAGGGGGAATATCAGACAACGATAAAATATCAAGTTGGGGGCGTGGATATTAAAGGGTACAGTCAAGAAACAAGAAGAAACAACTGCATGAAACTTATTAATATGGTGTTTTAGAAGCGACGACCCTGCAAGATGTTAAAATTATTCTCTTAAAGAGTAAGTAGCGGGGTTCCGAAAAATATAGCATTGCACATCCCCACATGTTGCTACAACTGTTTAAATAATGTACTCGTAATTTTTCTTTTCATTGTTAACATCCTGACAACTTTTTACACTTATAACTTTAAAGTCTGTTTCAAAGCTCTTTTCAAAATGTACACTCTAGTGCACCGATAGTGTTGCGATTATTGCCCACATTGTCAAGCAGGCAACACAGCAATAATGATCCATGATGTGGTACGGAAAAGAAAAGCCAGAGCACTTGTTGTTATACCTATGCTGTAGAAAGTATAGAAATTACTGATTAGAGGAGAAACCTCAAAATGGAGCGAGGTATGCAGTGGTGTACCACAGGGATCAGTATTAGGTCCTCTGCTATTCCTAATCTACATTAATGATTTAGATTCTGGAATAGTAAGCAAACTTGTTAAATTTGCAGACGACACAAAAATAGGAGTAGCGGCAAACACTGTTGCAGCAGCAAAGGTCATTCAAAATGATCTAGACAGCATTCAGAACTGGGCAGACACATGGCAAATGACATTTAATAGAGAAAAGTATAAGGTACTGCACGCAGGCAATAAAAATGTGCATTATAAATATCATATGGGAGATACTGAAATTGAAGAAGAAATCTCTGAAACAGACCTAGGAGTTTATGTTGACTCAGAAATGTCTTCATCTAGACAATGTGAGGAAGCTATAAAAAAGGCCAACAAGATGCTCAGATATATTGTGAAAAGTGTTGAATTTAAATCAAGGGAAGTAATGTTAAAACTTTACAATGCATTAGTAAGACCTCATCTAGAATATCGTGTTCAGTTCTGGTCATCTCAATACAAAAAGGATATTGCTGCTCTAGAAAGAGTGCAAAGAAGAGCAACAAGAATTATCCTGGGTTTAAAAGACATGCAGACAGGCTAAAAGAATTGCATCTATTCAGTCTTGAACAAAGAAGACTACGCAGCGATCTGATTCAAGCATTTAAAATTCTAAAAGGTATTGACAATGTCGATCCAAGGGACTTTTTCGACCTGAAAAAAAGAAACAAGGACAGGGGTCACAAATGGAGATTAGATAAAGGGACATTCAGAACAGAAAATAGGAGGCACTTTTTTACACAGAGAATTGTGAGGGTCTGGAACCAACTCCCCAGAAATGTTGTTGAAGCTGACACCCTGGGATCCTTCAAGAAGCTGCTTGATGAGATTCTGGGATCAATAAGCTACTAACAACCAAACGAGCAAGATGGGCCAAATGGCCTCCTCTCATTTGGAAACTTTCTTATGTTCTTATGTTATGTTTTTTTTTTTTGGTAATCACTCTTCCTGCAGTGATTTAGAGGACAGATCTCAAACTCCAGTGCACTAGAGCGGACATTTTGAAAAGAGCTTTGAAACAGACTTTAAAGTTAGAACTGTAAAAAGTTGTCAGGATGTTAACTATGAAAAGAAAAATTACAGGTATGTTATTTAAACAGTTATAGCAACACTTGGGGATGTATAACTCTACATTTTTTTCTGAACCCCACTACTTACTTAGTCATTTATTTCTGTGTAGTTAAATGATTCTGTTTTATCTTTTAAAAAGTCAGGGTAAATGATTGCCTGCTGCATTACTTTCGCTGGTTACTGTAAATGATCCTTTGTAGTTTTACAAATCTTGCATCTTTGTGTACCTTTTTTTAAATCTCTGTAACATTTACGAGTTGCTGCCATCTGACTCTCCATAAATAAATGCAGTTTATATTACAGATCATTCATCCATAACTTCAGTGGTCAATGACAGATTCTAGGGTACTGTAAAACTTAGAAAACAAAGTAGAGTGTGATTAGCACTATTTCTTACCTGCTTGGGAAACAGTTATGAGAGCAGTGTTTCCTTCACTGTCTTGCCAGTTCACATCAATATACGGGCATTGAGCAAGAGTTATCACTATGTCTACAAAGCCATGGTAACAGGCAACCATCAGTCCAGTCTGTGAAAAATAAAACAATAACCAGATAATGATGATCTTCATTTATGCTGACATTCTGCATCATTACCAAAAGCTCTGTGTTAAATAAATAAAATCACAGGTACAGCTGGTAATGGTTACATTTGGAATGTTCTTTTGTGGTGTCTGTCCTGTAAACAAAGTTAACGTTAAGGTGTAATTTGCCTGCCCTCCCCACAAAGGGGCCGTGCAAACCATGCCAAAAACATGTGAGTGTAATTCAACCACAAGTTCCTGGAAACGGCAGTGCTTGTCCTCTGCCTCAAGGTATATAGATTTAATGTTAATATGTAAGCAATGATGAGCAAGGTCACATAGTGTCACAGTCTCATGGGGACTTCAATACAAGAGGGTCAACCCAAAATGCTATGCAAAGGGGAGGGGAGGCTTATTTCCGTTTCTGCAACAATGGCATGATCAATAGAAACTGTTGCTCATATGTATCACTCACTGCTGTAAATGGACCTCACATGCCTAAGCAGTATCCCTGCAGAACAATCTAAAAAAAAATGCCATACCTGTTGCCCATCTGGCCTTCAATCTATTGGCAGCATTCCAGCAGGTGTTGCTTATTTTTTTACCAAAACCCCTAAATACAAAACCATTGCAGATTTTGATTTACTCACGTCAGTAAAGAACAGTTTAGCACAGATCATTCACTCTTACACACGGGGCCACAGCATTGGGATGATCAATAGCTGATAACTACTATTACTGATTTCTTCTTATTTTCAATGCTAATTTGTTGGACATCATCAAATGATCAAATTGTCATTATCCTTAAATGGACTTAAAACAACACAAAGCAACAACTGAAAACTAAGGTCTTAACTGTTACGTAAAGGAATGCAAGGAACATCTGTATCTGCTGATTTGTCAAGTGATGTGAGCATTCAGCCTGTTGATGGGATTACTTTCAGACAGCGTTCAACAGTAGATATATCTATCCTTAAACTGCTGTGACAAGGTTGATGTGGGCTGTGAAACTTTTCCATAGATGCAGATAATGCATTTAATAAATCAACCAAATATAGAAATAACATTTGGAGAAACACAGTTAAACACATCCCAAGTCTATAGCTTTGTTAGAAATATAATCATTGTTGTTATATATCTTCTTGTGACAAATATCTGTGCAAAGTTAAATTACACCTGGACGAGCAGCCCAACCAACAAGAAAAAAAGCATGACCTAAATCCTTATTCCCTCCAAAAATTGTGAAATGGATTTAGGGCCATTGGATGCTAGAACTAAAAGTGAAGGTGACATAAATGAAGATCTAAGGGAGGACCTACAGACGGCCAAACTATATCCCTGCTGTTGTGATATTCATCCCTGCCAGTGATAATTCATTTTACAATCCTTACTCAAATTAAACCCTAACATTAATTGATCATGTAATAAAGGGTGACCAAATATATAATAAACCTACTTGTTTCAAATCTCAGCTGATTCTGCTTCAAATGAGAAAAAAATAATAATAAAAAGCACTTATATGCAGAATAACTAGTTTAATTACAGTGCAGCAACAATAATAACTGCAAACTGACTGGTAATGAGCAATATTAAATAGTCTTAAACATCAAACTTTCAAAATATTAAATACATGTAAATTACTGTAGTGATGTTTGAACATGATCTGTCGATGAGTCTGTAATCCATATATTAGTTTTACAGACTAATTAAAATATATGATGCACCATATATTTTCAAATATAAAATAAATATATGGATTACAGACTAAAATATATTTTAAATATATCCCATATATTTTCAATATATAAAAAAGGGTCCAATTTCTATATATGAAAAATATAAGGATCATACTTTTCTACCATATATTAAAAATATATGTTTTTTCCATAAGGGACATTTGATCCTAACTTTACTCTCCTCAGGACCTGCTGGCTACAATTTACTAATTTGCTTGGAGTATTATAAGCTTTTTTTTATAAACACATATTACTGAAATTACCAAAACGCACACTTCTGTGCAGGCCTTAAATTGTACACAAAAATTACCACCATTACACTGTACAACCTCCATTTAGGCATCCAAGACCCTTCTGATGTTTTTAATATATTAAATTATAACACATTCAATTAAGCATTTGACTACAGGAGCCATGGCTTGCAGATTTCGAAAGCTTGCTGCAGCCAGTTCAGACAACAGCTTAAAATGTTCCTGGGACCCTACTGAAATGCTATCCCATAGACTGGCTGACCTAGAAACCACGCTTAACAGTGTGTCACATATTTAACTTTCTGCAACATAAAGCACTTTAAATTAAAATTGATTTTCTTTCCATGTTGTGAACATTTATTGGTGAATCTATACCTTACTGAGTTAAGCAATTACATTTAATTATTTTCCAATAAACTACATGTCTGACAGGAGACATCATTATGATGACAGTCTTGCAGTTCTTGGCCAATTCCTGATAGCTGGGCTGTGTAACAGAACATGGGACTGTCTGTGTGTGATGCCCTGCAGGTGAGATGATGTTACAGTTCATTCTCACTGTTTGTGTAAGGAATCTGGCTCTTGTGTACAGAAGTTAACATGCTTACTTGAGGGTGTCCCCGGTGGCTAACCTAGTAAAGACACTGCTGGATGGACTGCGGGGTGTGGTCCAGTCAGCATCATGCTAGTCGAAATCCTGGTTGTGCAAAGTTGGCGATCTTGGCTAGTATTGGTGGGCCACTGCGAACACTTCTGGTCAGGCATCAGACAAGGTGACATTGAAATTGAGGCGAAAACATGGTAAATAAAAATAAGACGCGGAGGGTGGCCTAGAACTTGCACCAGCCTTCTCATGTTATACTGGATTATCATTGACCGACAATTGACTAGGTTTTGCAGGGGAGAGGGTAACAGGCAGTGCTGTGTCTGCATGACCCAGATTCTGACCCCGTCAAGTGAGATGAGGTTACAGGCTCTACATCTGCTAATAACAAGCATGGCTCTAATTCAAAAAACTAAAAAAAATAAACACTGCATGTTCCCTGTAGTGATTTTGAAGACTATGGGGTAGATGTACTAAAGTGTTGCGTCTGTCGCAATCGTTGCAAACCACATGCAAACCAGAAGGAAGTATAGCGTGAAATGTATTAAACAAATGCAACGCTGTTAGCATCATTTTAACGAATGCTTTGCAGCCGCAGTTCTTATTTCCACTTTAGCCTTAAATTGATATGTAATTCTGGGCGTTCCTGCAGAAATTTGCAAAAACAGGGTGGAGATGCAAATAAGGGATCAAAAATACTGAGTAATGAGATGGTGACAGAGACAGAATGATTCTTGGTGATAAGTCTCCCTCCCGACCTGTTAGGGCGCTGTGTAAAGGGAACAGAGTGCCCTGGACTGGATGGCCAGACAATTCATTCCCAGGGTTAGAGTGACGACAGCCATCTAGAAAGGGGGCGGAGCTACGGTACACTAAATCATCGACCCGGAAGGGAAACGATATGGCAGCCAATGATTGGAGGAGAGGTTGCACTCGTTAACCAAGGGGTCATGATTGACGGTATAAAAGGGGACGTAGCGAAATGATCTGTTCCTTTGTTGAACCGGAAGGAAAACCTGTATTGTTATCATGAGTGTTTTGTTTGTGTTTGTCGTGTCTAATTATACTTGCTTGTTGTTATTAGATGGCTAACACGATCCGGAGCTGTCGCCAAAGGTCAGCACTTACCCGGACAACACTGCACTATTGTTCGCGACTGTATTTGCACCACGAGCACTATAGCACTCACTGTGGACTTCTGATTGTGTTTGTGTTACGTGTGGGTGTTAAAGATCAGGACTATTATTTCGGGACCAACTCGTGAATTAAAACGGAGCAATACGCACCACTGTATTGCCTGTTGTCATTATTATTTACTGTCTTTTGTCATCAGACCATTGGAATATACAAATAAAACACCATTGCACCTGGATTATTGTTGTCTGTCTGTTTATTGATCACCGCAGCACTCCTGCACCTGCACACTGTTAACCACTTTGCCACAGAGATGTACTAAAGCTGCGGGCAATTGTGACTTTTGAAAGCATGTTTTAAACAGTCGCAATTGTTGCTGGCATTTCCCAGTCCGCTTTTTCTCGTGTGTTGCCAGTTGTACTTAATATATACTTTTTTGGGGTGAAGGTTGGGGCCCCACTATAGAATCTGATGGGATTAAACTGCTTTCATTTTTTACATATATAACAGTATTAAAATAGGTAAAATGAAGACGTTTACGTTTAACAAAAACAATGTTATTTTGATTCTTGTACCCTTGCATGTATAGACGTTATCCTTCGGGCACCCTCTGCTACAGCAAACCACAACTCAACTGCCACTATTTTATTTGAAAAAAGGTTCCACAACTCTCGCTGGAGATCTCGCTAAGATGACGCAAATAATATTTAAATTAGTATAATGTGGCTCTCTTCATTAACATATTTATTCTTAGTACATACGACAAAATGTGCACTTTGCGAATTGTTGCAACGAAAATGCAAATTGCAGTATGTTTGCGCTGCGATTGGCCCATCTTAGTACATCTACCCCTATGTGTTTACACTGGGTCAAAAATACACCATATTATACAGTACCTCCCTCCTAGCTGTCCAGGGAACCATCTGTGGTCCAGGTTCACAGGTTTCCCTGATTCAAATAGTCCTTTAGTCTTTCATTGTGGCAAACCTTGTGGCACTACCCAGTCGAAACACCACTTTAAATCTTATTCATAAAGTCGTTTATTGAGCACCTCTGAAAATAAGGGCTTTCAACCTAACTTCAGGGACTTGAACACTCTTTTAGCTATGCATGGCTAAATGTGAAAGATAGGCACAGTTTAGCCATGTTCATGCATATACAAGTAGGCTGTGTCTGCATTACAAGCTTCAGTTGTCACATTGCTTAAAGGTAGCTCACTGATTTCAGTTACTAAAATAAACATGAATGCTGTCTTAACTTTTTTATTGTGTTTCATCAAAATATTCAAGTAATGCACATCCATTCACAATATATGATAGGTCTCAAATGTGCAGTTTTGAAAGAATCTCATGTTTTAACACTCATTTCATTTTAAAACATGATTGATGTTAGGCATAAAAATAGACGCTATTTCCAGATTGTCCAGATTTGTCTGATTCTTAAAACCACTGTCAGGATAAATATAGCGATGGTCTTGTTTTACTGGCATGTTTTTGGAGAGAAAATGACTGGCACGTTTCCAACAACCAATGAAATTCTGTATTTAAATGAACTTTTCCCATTTTTCTAGAGAATGACAATGTGTGAGTGGGTATTTAAATATTTATATAAAACCATATGTGAAAACATACACTATACCTAGTGCCCTGCGAAATTCACGAGAGAATAAAAACGACAGGACTAACCTGCAATTCAGTCCTAAACCCCCAGATGTCCGCATAGCCACTCCAGCTAAACAATATAAAGAATAATTAGGAATCACCACATTCAATTCCAGATAATTAGAAAATACCCCCTAATTACGAGGGACAATTATGGCCATTTTAGAAATTGATGTGTTTAAAGAAAAAGCTTATCTCGACACTTGCTGTTATCTCGACACTTGCTGTTTTAGAAAAAATGGATGCACCAACAAAAAGCATTTATTTGAGAGCGAGCAATATCCACCTGGTGTCTCAACTCTCCCTGATTGCACCGCATGGTATGGGACTTGTGGATCTTATCCAGTGGTTTAGCCATAACGTTAGAGTTCATCAATCGTGGTATAAAGTTGCAGAATTAATAAGATGCAGAATTAACAAGAGTTGCACAGTACAGATGCAAAACAAGAAGTGTGTTAAAAATTTCCACAAAGTTTATGAAAAATTGACGAGCTACTACAACCCTGATCAATGCGGAATAAAACCACGTTTTATTCAATCAGCTCACAAGTTTCTGAAGGTAGTAAAGATTTTCGGCCCACAGCAAGTTTGTAGTTTAGATAAAGAAACCCTCCCTTTAGATTCTATTATAGGGTTTGATGCTTACTGTAAATCTGAAGTGGAGGGATATCAGCTATATGCAAAAGGAAACGGTAGTAGAATTTCTTTGTCCGAATTTTGGAGAATGCAGAATAACTATTTCCCAATTTAGCAAGAAAGGCTCAAATAAATTTGTCAGTTGTTACCAATTCTGTGGACATCAATCCATGAAAGAAGACCGGCTTAACCAACTGAAGATGCTGAAGTTTAACAGCAAAATATACTGCACAAGAACTGAGAATGGATTTTTTTGTATTTCATGCAAAGATAAGTAACACTTATGAACAATATTTTTTAGACTATATTCAAAGAACAATAAAAACCAATAAAAACAAAACCAATAATAAAATATTAAAAAAACACAGCTAGCATATGTTACAGAATCTATCAAATGCTCAGATTCCAATAAATTGTTATATTAACTATACTGTTGACAAAATACATATTTGTGCCCAGTGAGATCCAGATATCAAGAAAATGTAATACATTTTTTTTTAACAAATGATTTGCGTAAAAGTGTACTGGTAAATTAAAGCCTATAAATTGCCTACGCACTTTTAACAGCGAGGGTGAGAAGAAATATATATATATATATATATATATATATATATATATATATATATATATATATATATATATATTTTAATACCTCGAATCTCATCGTTCTTCCAAAACACAGTGACACACATAAGCCAAATGAATCTACAAATTAAGATGACACCGGAACTGTGTTGATGGACAATAATCCTAACACTTCGCTAGCTGTGCCGCCAGCTTCTACAGAGGTACAGTGAAGCTTTTAACAAATCATATGGGAAAGAATGAGCACAGAGAAGCCAAGTTCAAGACGAATGTAGAAGCCATGTTGCTCTACATTTGTCATCTTGTAACACTATAGAACTGTTGAAACATGTTGAAACATTTGTTACCATTTCATGTAATTTTTGTCTGAAGCAGTAAATAACATAAACAAATTTTAAAAAACTGGCTCCATAGGCTATAAAGCTAAACAAATACTTTATAGACAGCTGTTTAATATTCTTTATCATTATATTCTTTATCAATGTAAATGCTGTACATGGCCATTTTCATTTTGTGTTTGTTTTACAGAACAAACATTTAATTTATTTCTGTGGGATACCACTCACTACCCAACATTCAGATAACAAGCTCATTATTATTAGACATTGCACTGTAATACCTTTAGAGTGATGTAAGTATAAGCACAGTGCAAATAATTGCAGATACAAAATTCGAATTGCACTGCGGCCAGGCAATCATTTTGCACAGCATTCTTAAGCTTACACCCTATGTAAGCTTAAGAGCAATGCAAATTACTCAACACGCACAAATAATGATCCGCAATTATGACAATGAGGGTCTCAATGAGTGCATCAGTCTATTTAGCGGGCACACTTGCATAGTTAGGAGTACTGAGAGCAGTAGTGGCTGTATGACATTTGTGGAGCACGAAAATACAAACCAAAAAAAATGTCAGAGGAAGGGAAGCAAAGTCCTCTTGGAACACAGAAAAAAAAAAGAAAAGTTCCTGAGAAGGAGCAGAGAGTCCTTACGGCTGAGGTCAAACAGCATGAAATGGAGTTGTTTGGAACAGCCTTAGCCAACATCTAGTATCCTCACGAAATTATATATATTGGCCTACCCTTTTTAACATGACATCCAGAAATGTGCCTAGCACTCTGGAAAAGGTGGATTAGGCTATCCCTCCAGACATTCCAACTGTGGTCTGAAAGGAAGTGCAGAGAACACAGCACTTTCACATGTGCAGGGATTGATGCTGAGGACATCCCTCCGTTCAGCTATGAGGTCAAGGATGACCTGCGGAGTGAGATGACAACGCTTTAGCACCGCATCCTCCGGCATTCCAAACAAAGTGACCCTGGGATTAAATATGTGAGGTCTTCTTCATCTTGCCCTTCTCCTCTGAACGTGTTCCTGTCTCTCCTCAAGAAGAGCCAAGTGTTGCAGCATCAGGAAGTGTATCACAGCAGCCATCCTGAAGTCAATGACAGGTTTCTGCAGGTGTGTGCTTTTATACAGCTGTTAGTTACTCGCTTCTACAATGGTTTGCTCCTTGTAAGAAGAGGTGTAACGTTTTTGGAGGGTCAGCAATTGCCTACGTGCAAGGCAAAATCCTTACATCACATTATAATGTTTGCACCCACTTAGTATCCAGATCCCGTGCAATTCCATGCTCTGTTCTTCATTTGAATGCATTTCAATATAATTTTAATGGATTAATGATGGCAAAGTGCAAATTTGATAACGGGTGCAGAACGCCAGCTAAACACCATTCTTTGCATACATTGCATTTTTAGCGGCCGGTAAAATCAGACTTTATGGCTGTGTGACAGGGAGCCCTGTTGCTGGTTCCTGCACGATGTGTGCAGCTGAGATGCGTTGCTGGGCAACCGATTGGACAGAGGCTCACTAGCACTGAGAGGATCAGGAGGTCCGGATGGGCTGGGGGGCGTGCCTGGGAATGCTGCGTGGAGTTCAAAAAGCATCTCCGCCACAGTTCGAGGCTGCTGCAAGGCCATTGCTACACAGACGGGTGCTGAACGAGAGCATGCTTGTTTACATCAAGGAGGAGAGCATCCGCTCTGCAGGAACTACTACATGGAACCCCTCTCGACTGCAGGGCGTAGCCTGTGAAGGCTGCTCAGCCAAGACTTCACAACAACCCGGAGTCTCTGGGAGGCCGGGACTTCGGAAACAACAATAGTAGGTCAGTTTAGGGGACATTGATCCCAACAGTATAGAGAGGGTTACCGTAGAGTTGCAGGTTCCTGGAATGGGATGCTCCATTTAGTGGGCCTAGCGCTCGCCATTTTGTATGGCAAACTTTTATTTTTAGCTTTGTTTTCTTTTCTTTATTAAATCTGACACTAGGGCTACCATTGCTGGTACCCTAGTGGCAGCACCTGTGTTGAATTAAATCTGCTTGCCTGTGCAGTGTGTCAACACCAATGCTCTGTGTCTGCCTCAAGATTGCTCAGTGACGACCCAACACATCACCCTGTTACAGGCTGCTAAACACGATTCACGGCAGCATTATGTTGCGCGCATTCTTACATCACCCCCTTTGTCTCATAAATATTTCAGAAGGAACAAACGAATACCCTGCTCTCTGATGCCCAAGGCAGAGGAAGGTTGTTGTCACCCCTGAACAATTAAATAAAAACTGAGGGCATAGGTGTGAAAAACAACCTTACTATACTACAAGAACACTGCCGATGAATATTATTCTATATAATATACTAACTAAATAAATACCAGAAAAGATATAGATACATTCGGGAAAGAAGCTTTGTCTTATTGAGCTGCAACTCTATTTGTGCCATGAGAATGCATTGAGCATTCACTAGTGTGCTCTTTGTGATTTTGATAAGGCCTTTACCAGGGAATCCAATCTGTGGCCCATGGACTTATGACCAAAAGGTACTTACTCAACAACTTTGTTTTAGTTGCTAATTTGCAATAATCTGTCAAAGCAGTGGATGTTGAAATGTGTAGCATTATATTGCTCTATTGCATTTGATTAATTTGCATCCCTCTGCCTCTCCAAATCCACCTTGTAGCTACCCTTTGGTACTATCTGTTATGGGGCATCTACTGCCTCATCCAGCATATAATAATATTAATTATGCAAATATCTGTGTTGTGGAGGTTTGTCCGGATCTAATGAACTGCCATGGCTGCATTTCAACGCATAACATTTAATATTCATTTGGAAATGCCGTCACAATTAGTAAAGCAGCGTTCCAGAATCACCATTTGTTACTCTTAACACTGAAATCTTCTACATTTATAATTATAATGGCTTCACATCAAAAGGTTTTGGACGCTGCCTAATACAGTACAGTTTCATTGATATTAAAGGACCCCTTTATAGAAGGACCACCTGTTTTGTGTGACCATTCTGAACAACCCCCATGCACACATTGTTCTTGTTAAATCATAGTTTTCCAGCAGGGGAGTGGTCCTTAAAAACAAGTTCATCACTTTTTTTTTTTTGACAGCAAGCAACACATTGGAGTTATTACTCCGTAGACAGTAAACTATATTAACAACACATATGAACTGAGTTTTATCTTGCAGTTAAACTTGTGAAAAGTGCAATGGTGCAGTTCTGCATCCAAAAGCCATTGCACAATTTTCCTGTGGGTAAAGCTATGCCTGAAGGTGTTCATCCTGTACAGCAATGTAAATAAGACAGGCTCTGCGCACCCATACGGCTTTTGTTGAGGCAAATCGAGAGGATAAAGTAAAGGTACAAACATTATGAGAATAAAAAATAAATATTAAATGCCTGTTAACCTCAAGTTCTAGTAAAAACAACGTTTACTGTTACAATTCAACCAAAGGAAGAAAAAAAAAACTCAGAAATAACTCACTTCAACATTCTTTTCTGAGATACATGTGAAAACTTACCCGGTTGTTTTTATCAGTTTCCCTGACTTGATCTTCCGTAACTCCTTGTGTGATCATGAGTTTAAGCACGAGGGGGTTATTAGTGCTACAAGCTTGAAAAAAGGAGAGGGGCGCGGGGCTCTCCGGAGTCTCCCCTTTCTCTTTATCCGAAATGGAGAGGAGAAGGTCGTCGGGCGGGTAGAACGAATCATCCGAGGCGATACTGCAACAGGTATCGGGCAACTGGGAAAAATCATCATACTCCTCATAATCATCTTCCACGTCCGCAACGATCATCACATTGTCCCGACTTTTTGTTTGCTGTATTTGCCGAGCTCGTTTTACAGAAGAGGGTGCTCCTCCATCCCTGTCGTCAGCGATCAGCACCATTTAACTCTCCTACTGATAATTTTGCCAGGAGGAAAACTGAAGTACAAATCCAAGAAGTTCTGGATCCTTTTCCACGCATCCAAAACATAAAAAATAGAGAAATCAGTGCTGTAGAACAAAGTATGCCGACAAATGTATCCAAATGGTTTGATTTTACTTATATTGCGCACTATTGTAAGATATGTATATATATATATAGATAGCTAGAAAGATTGAATTAAAATATATATATATATGATGTCGTCATGTAAACTCTTAAAGTTGCTAATTACAGATCCAAAGTGGCCCACTTTTAGAAATCTTCATCCTAGATGATTTAGGATATTTGAAAAACGATTCTCTAATTGACAAAAGTGTGCACATTATAAACCAGCAAGCCTTGCTTTCAAAGTTTCATTTAGACTGTTACTATGAAAACAAAGTGATTTACATTCTGGAAAGTCCATCTTCTTGTGGAAATCACCAAAAACGTCCATCACCGCGTCGACTTTACAGTTCTCATTATTTTTGAATATAGAAAACAAACAGCTACATCGAGAATGACCACTAACTGAGAGACAGAGGCATTTGCAAAACTGTAGCTCCATAATCCGATTAATCTCTCTCTCTCTCTCTCTCTCTCTCTCTCTCTCTCTCTCTCTCTCTCTCTCTCTCTCTCTCTCTCTCTAGTTTAGAATGTTGACATGAGGAACACACTTAAAATGTGGTGTCCGATTTGATACCGCGCAGTTAAAAAAGTAGGCTATATTAAAAAGCAATGTCCAACTAAAACTGTTGTTATTGTTATTTGTATTATTGATAGTAGTAGGGAGAGAACCGCTTCCGTACTTCACGTGTAGAATATGTAACCCCATGAAAATAAGCAAAGGATACAATAACCGTAAGAAACCCTGAAGTTTGGTGAACCTGTATCAACGCTGTGCTGAGGTGTCAGCTTTTTACAATTAGATGTAATAACTGGAACAGTTCTTTTTTTTTGTAGACCCATATATCAGAAATCAAGTAGATAAAATACGCTAAACATTTATTTAAAAGATAAAATTCAATCGCAACAAATAAATGCACGGGCGCACTTCTGTTTCAGGACAGTGAGACGAGCTGATCCACCAGGGGGTGGATTATTATTATTATTAATATTATTATTATTATTATTATTATTATTATTATTAGTAACACTCTGTTGAGTGTGTGTGGAAACGGGACGGCAGGGGGTGGGGGCGGTCTGGGGGTAGATAATAGCGACCCCTCACTTCTAAATATAGCACTACACACCTGGTGCTACAGAGGAACAGCACTGGTCTTTGGGCAGATGCAACTACAGGTCATCCGTGTAATGCCATTTGTACACACCATCTATACTTACTGATGAGTCACGCCATTCGGGAAGTACCAAGACTTTATGTAATCTGAAACTACGTAAAAGCAGACCAAAAATTCCAACCCTTCCCTTCTCTGACTAACCCATTTTCTGAAATCAGGTGTTTTTGTTAGGTGTTTTTTTTTTTTTTTTTTTTTTTTTTTTTTTAATAGATAAATAATTGTTATGCTTGTTCAACATTTTAATTAATTATTTAGCACTAAAACATACCACTGTATAACGGTAGTTAGTGAACTCATTTTTATACTAATTAAATTGGTTTGGTGTTATGTAAAAAATTATATATAACAGTACCTATTAGAAATTACATAAACAACCCTTACTACACTTTGCTATACATTTACGGTTATGCTGTGGTAAACTTTTATAAATCGGCTTTTATCATCAATATGTATTACTTCTTTTAAGTAAAAGAAAGTCAAGTTAGAACATTGAAGTACATGTATCATGCCACTTGCATCCTCCTACCAACTGTATAATGGTAAGGGGAGCAGAGAACAATGTCCCACAGTTAAAATAAGTGCAAGAATAATTTTGGCTCCTTCCTACAACTGCAATAAGTGATTTAATGCCAGTCTTATAGCTGGTTTATTCCTATAATTGTCAGCCTTTAAATACCTGCATCACAAACTAAAGTAAAAACAACAACAATAACAAAAACAATAGTGGCCCAAGTGGATTTTAAACAAACACAATAATGAAAAGTAAAATCATAATAAACAAGGCAACCAAAATAAATGCCTGCACTTGTTTGACCTTATTCTGTCATTGGCACAGTTTGCCGCTTGTCCAGTATTAACAGATGGATAATCCAATTCTGTAGAAATGACTTGTTATGTAAAGTAGGTTATTATCTCATGCTCCTGCTATAGCAACATTAAATAACACTGGCTGCAGTTCAAGACATGTTTATTATTGTTCATTTTATTCATAGGGATTGAATATATACCGTACACAAAAAGTTGAAGCTGCAGTGTCCTGCCATGTTGTTCCTTTTTAATACTAAACTATGATTCCATAGTTACTCTCTACCCATCTGTGAGTTGTACTTCATTGTATACAGAACCATGTCACTATCCAGTTTGTGTACACCTCAGAAAGGAAGTTGCAGGTTTAAAATAAGAAGGTATTGATGGAAACACAGCTGATGGTAATAATACAAATTAGGAACCAGGCTATAGCAGTGATGGAAATAAGACTCCTATTGCAGATCCAGTACGTAGTACATAGTTAATTATACAGAATTCCATTAAAAGTTATGGTCAAGCAACAGTCTATTAAAAGGATTGAACAATATGTTCCCAATGTGTTTTTCATAGGTGTTAGTATTAATTGTGCTACTATTTGGCAGTGTTTTGCTTTTAAAGAATGGAAAAATGCTTGCATGCAGTTTTCCATCTTACAATGCAGCATCAATACCAAAACACCATCAATACCAAAACAAACAACAATGTCCTGCAGATTTAAAGTTTTATCCACAGAAGACAGGAAGAAATTTGTGGAAGAACAGAAAAACAGTATGCTACAATTTTAGTAAGAAGTTACCTTAGCCCCTGTGAGATGTTAGGAGTGTAAACCGATGATGGCCCTCAGAAAGCAGATGCTTTTCCATCTCCACCCTCCACCCTCCACTGAATTTTCTACTCTGATTCTTAGTAATAATACATGTAGTTGTCCTACACATGAAAAAAAAAACGTAATAGAAAAAATACTGAAGTTTAAAATGATTTGTCAAAAAATAAACTTGTTTTATATTTTAAAACATTCTGTTTTACATCTCAGCACACTTCAATTGTTCAGAATAAACCCTGCTAGTTCTAAATTTTCTTTCTGTTACGCCACCATGTATTATAACAAATAATATAGACCAAAACCGTATCAGACTTGAAAGGTCATATTGTCACATGACTTGTCTGTTAAGTGTAAACTCAGATTATCGGATAACCACTTATCCAATGTTCATGTAACTTGGTATTAATACTGCCATTGGGCATAAATGATCAGTCACAAAACATGTAATTATTCAAATACAACACACAGGTGACTTGCAGTGAGAAGCAATAGCCATTAAAATGATATAATTTGTTTGTAATTTCATAAAGATGATACCGAACTGACTCATGTTTATTTATGCATTTACTTACTTTTATTAGATTTAATAAGTTAGAGTCAGTAAGTTTTATAATAATAAAAAAAGGAAACACAGTTATTTGTTAGGCAGATTTTTCAGCAGCTTTGAATATCTGTATCCCCTATAATTAATGTTATTATGACTATTAAGAAGCTTTTGATTAGGGCATCCTTTTATTGTTGCACAAAGCTGTCATAATCTGGGGATTATGGAGGAGCCTGTTTTTCTGTGCGCTATGTATTATATGTCCTGCATATATTTCCTTTTACATAGATCTAGAACTGCTGATCCGGTTGTGATTAGACATGGTACGGACATCCTTATTATAAATCTAATGTCGGAAATCACAACCGGGAACATGGAACACACAGCAGAATTTGAGTTATTATAAGACACATCTCAGCCAGAATTCAGCACCCGTTTGTCCACCCAGTATTAAATGGCACCTCGTATACAACAAGAGACACTCTATACACAACATAACAACTTATAAGCTAATTAGAGTCTGGGGATATATGGGGCAAAATTGGCTGTGTCAGCAACAGTTATCGGGTTTATTAGTCGTCAGTCTTGCTAAAGAAATCCCTGCAGATATTTAAAAAACACACACACACACATACATATATATATATATATATATATATATATATATATATATATATATATATATATATATAGGGTTGTAGGGAGATATGCAAATAAAGCATTACAAGAGCCAATCAAATGGCGTGAAAGTTGCCTAACAGCTTCTACATTCACAGCATTTTAAAAGTCAAAATACAGTAGCTGCATACATGTTTCGCCCTTTTTGGGGCTCATCAGTAAATCGCAACTGTATTTTGACTTCGGAAAGGCTCAGGAGAGTAAGTAAAAACAAGTAGCTTTCAAGTTAAGGTGAGTGAAAGCAATAAATTAAAAAACAAATGGGTTGTAGGGAGATATGCAAATAAAGCATTACATGAGCCAATCAAATCGTATATAGGGCAGCTGGCTCTTTGACCTAATATATATATATACAGTACTGTGCAAAAGTTTTAGGCAGGAGTGAAAAAATGCTGTAAAGTAAGAATGCTTTCAAAAATAGACATGTTAATAGATTATATTTATCAATTAACTAAATGCAAAGTGAGTGAACAGAAGAAAAATCTAAATCAAATCCATATTTGGTGTGACCACCCTTTGCCTTCAAAACAGCATCAAGCATCAATTCTTCTAGGTACACTTGCACACAGTTTTTGAAGGAACTCGGCAGGTAGGTTGGCCCAAACATCTTGGAGAACTAACCACAGTTCTTCTGTGGATTTAGGCAGCCTCAGTTGCTTCTCTCTCTTCATGTAATCCCAGACAGACTCGATGATGTTGAGATCAGGGCTCTGTGGGGCCATACCATCACTTCCAGGACTCCTTGTTCTTCTTTACGCTGAAGATAGTTCTTAATGACTTTCGCTGTATGTTTGGGGTCGTTGTCATGCTGCAGAATAAATTTGGGGCCAATCAGATGCCTCCCTGATGGTATTGCATGATGGATAAGTATCTGCCTGTACTTCTCAGCATTGAGGAGACCATTAATTTTGACCAAATCCCCAACTCCATTTGCAGAAATGCAGCCCCAAACTTGCAAGGAACCTCCACCATGCTTCACTGTTGCCTGCAGACATTCATTCGTGGTACCGCTGTCCAGCCCTTCGCTAACAAACTGCCTTCTGCTACAGCCAAATATTTCAAATTTTGACTCATCAGTCCAGAGCACCTGCTGCCATTTTTCTGTACCCCAGTTCCTGTGTTTTCGGCATAGTTGAGTCGCTTGGCCTTGTTTCCACGCCGGAGGTATGGCTTTTTGGCGCAAGTCTTCCATGAAGGCCACTTCTGACCAGACTTCTCCGGACAGTAGATGGGTGTACCAGGGTCCCACTGTTTTCTGCCAGTTCTGAGCTGATGGCACTACTGGACATCTTCTGATTGCGAAGGGAAGTAAGCATGATGTGTCTTTCATCTGCTGCAGTAAGTTTCCTTGGCCGACCACTGCGTCTACGGTCCTCAACGTTGCCAGTTTCTTTGTGCTTCTTCAAAAGAGCTTGGACAGCACATCTGGAAACTCCTGTCTTCTTTGAAATTTCTGCCTGGGAGAGACCTTGCTGATGCAGTATAACTACCTTGTGTCTTGTTGCTGTGCTCAGTCTTGCCATGGTGTATGACTTTTGACAGTACACTGTCTTCAGCAACCTCACCTTGTTAGCTGAGTTTGGCTGTTCCTCACCCAGTTTTATTCCTCCTACACGGCTGTTTCTGTTTCAGTTAATGATTGTGTTTCAACCTACATATTGAATTGATGATCATTAGCACCTGTTTGGTATAATTGTTTAATCATACACCTGACTATATGCCTACAAAATCCCTGACTTTGTGCAAGTGTACCTAGAAGAATTGATGCTGTTTTGAAGGCAAAGGGTGGTCACACCAAATATGGATTTGATTTAGATTTTCTTCTGATCACTCACTTTGCATTTAGTTAATTGATAAATATAATCTATTAACATGTCTATTTTTGAAAGCATTCTTACTTTACAGCATTTTACCACACCTGCCTAAAACTTTTGCATAGTACTATATATATATATATATATATATATATATATATATATATATATATATATATATATATATATATATATATAAAATGTATTAATCGCTAGTAAAAAGTTGAGCCACCACCTACAGGTATAATAGTATTTAGAACATCCTGGTCATGATGTCTGATAGAAATTGGAAAGGTCTCTTATCATATAACGAGCCAGTCATCTTCCAAGGCTTCAAACTGACGGTACAGTACAGGCTGGGATGGGCGCCAAAAAATGGACTTCACTTCGTGACATAACTGGTTTTTACTCAAGGCAGGCTCTTCATACTTCAAGCGAGTTATGTATTATTATTTTTTTGCAATGAACAAATCAGAAAAAAAACAGATGTCTGGACTTGCTTAGGGCATACTGGCAGGTGGGTGAAGATATAAAAAAAAACATGTTTTGTGCTGTACTCAGATGATATGAAAACTATTAATTAAAAAGCTTGTTAACATTAAATCATTCTATTATGCCTTACCTTTTCAAATGCTTGGATTCTTCATGTGTGCATCTTGAGGCACATTAAGACTGGTTGACATTGGTTCATTGTGCCTCTGCCTGAAGCAGCTACTGCAGCAAGTAACAGCAGCTAGATGCTTGTTCTATATGTGTAGGCATTTAATGTGAATTCATGAAAATGAATGGGGCACTAGAGTCCAGGAAAGTAAACTGGAGGACAGGCAGCTGCAGATCAGCTGAATCCCCTGGCTTAGTCCGGAATCAGAGCAGGGACTCAGTGGCTCGGAAGACCATTGTGACTCCGAGCAATGAGGCAGCCAGGCTAAAAAAAGCAAGCTCTAGTTGTTCTGACTGCAAACTTGATGACTGGGAAAACAAATCACAAATAAATAATCTGGAAACCATCAAAGTCCCCTAGGGCATGGCCAATGCAGATCTGATGGAACTGGAAACTCAATAAGTCAAAAGCTGTGCTTGCTGAGATGGAATAGCACCAGACAGGCATCTCTCTAGCTCAATCTCTAAACTTTAACCTTAACCAGAAAACATGTTTTTGTGAACAAAAAACTGACTACCCATTCCTCCACTTTTCACAGGAATCAAACAGATCTTGTGTGAGTGAGTAGAGGGTTATCTTGACACCAGCATTGTGCCTAATATTGATAATAAGCTGCATCAATATACAGTACTGTGCAAAAGTTTTAGGCAGGTGTGAAAAAATGCTGTAAAGTAAGAATGCTTTCAAAAATAGACATGTTAATAGATTATATTTATCAATCAAATAAATGCAAAGTGAGTGAACAGAAGAAAAAACTAAATCAAATCCATATTTGGTGTGACCACCCTTTGCCTTCAAAACAGCATCAAGCATCAATTCTTCTAGGTACACTTGCACACAGTTTTTGAAGGAACTCGGCAGGTAGGTTGGCCCAAACATCTTGGAGAACTAACCACAGTTCTTCTGTGGATTTAGGCAGCCTCAGTTGCTTCTCTCTCTCATGTAATCCCAGACAGACTCGATGATGTTGAGATCAGGGCTCTGTGGGGCCATACCATCACTTCCAGGACTCCTTGTTCTTCTTTACGCTGAAGATAGTTCTTAATGACTTTCACTGTATGTTTGGGGTCGTTGTCATGCTGCAGAATAAATTTGGGGCCAATCAGATGCCTCCCTGATGGTATTGCATGATGGATAAGTATCTGCCTGTACTTCTCAGCATTGAGGAGACCATTAATTCTGACCAAATCCCCAACTCCATTTGCAGAAGTGCAGCCCCAAACTTGCAAGGAACCTCCACCATGCTTCACTGTTGCCTGCAGACACTCATTCGTGTACGCTCTCCAGCCCTTTGGCGAACAAACTGCCTTCTGCTACAGCCAAATATTTCAAATTTTGACTCATCAGTCCAGAGCACCTGCTGCCATTTTTCTGTACCCCAGTTCCTGTGTTTTCGCAGAGTTGAGTCGCTGGCCTTGTTTCCATCGCCGGAGGTATGGCTTTTGGCCGTAAGTCTTCCATAAAGGCCACTTCTGACCAGACCTCTCCGACAGTAGATGGGTGTACCAGGGTCCCACTGTTTTCTGCCAATTCTGAGCTGATGGCATTGCTGGACATCTTCCAATTGCGAAGGAAGTAAGCATGATGTGTCTTTCATATGCTGCAGTAAGTTTCCTTGGCCGACCACTGCGCCTCACGGTCCTCAACGTTGCCTGTTTCTTTGTGCTTCTTCAAAGAGCTTGGACAGCACATCTGGAAACCCCTGTCTGCCTTGAAATTTCTGCCTGGGAGTGACCTTGCTGATGCAGTATAACTACCTTGTGTCTTGTTGCTGTGCTCAGTCTTGCCAAGGTGTATGACTTTTGACAGTAAACTGTCTTCAGCAACCTCACCTTGTTAGCTGAGTTTGGCTGTTCCTCACCCAGTTTTATTCCTCCTACACAGCTGTTTCTGTTTCAGTTAATGATTGTGTTTCAACCTACATATTGAATTGATGATCATTAGCACCTGTTTGGTATAATTGTTTAATCATACACCTGACTATATGCCTACAAAATCCCTAACTTTGTGCAAGTGTACCTAGAAGAATTGATGCTGTTTTGAAGGCAAAGGGTTGTCACACCAAATATGGATTTGATTTAGATTTTTCTTCTGTTCACTCACTTTGCATTTAGTTAATTGATAAATATAATCTATTAACATGTCTATTTTTGAAAACATTCTTACATTACAGCATTTTTTTCACACCTGCCTAAAACTTTTGCACAGTACTGTACAACCTCCGCTTGACCTTTCTCTTGAGGCTACAACACCCAATGACAGGTGCTTAAAACACCCTCGGACCACATGTAAGCACCTTACATTTTATCAACTCGTTTATGAGTTATCACGTGACACATTAGTTGGAAAAGTTGAAGAAGAATAAAGGAGAAGGCATGCAGTAACTGGATACTGTATCTACACTACCTACAACCTCCCAGTACTGCCCCCAGCACTTTCCATTAAAGGTTTTCTTATGATTAGACGAGTAGTACCTATGTGCTATGCCTTTTCTATTACTTTTTACATAACTAGGAAATTGTGATTTTACTGTCATTTAGGGTAAACGAGGGATAGGGACTCCCTGTTCATGTTTCTCCCAGCATGTGTTTGTAATGCAACATTATCGCATAGGGAAATCAGATGCAGTTATCTGTAAATCCCCCTTGACAGATTTGAAAAATATATTCTTGAAAATAGTTTCATTTCATTTATCTACTCAGCTTAATACATTTCAATCTGATATTTACTGGTACTGATTTATGGTTTTCACGGCATGGTATGTATTTTTTCTCTGTGATATTCCCAAATTGAAATTGCATTATCTCAGCATTGGATATTAAGGTTTGATTAACTTCACCATAGTATTTTTTTTTAAGTGTCACATCAATATTAATTCCCTTATGTTTAATGGATATTGTAACTCCTTTCACAATTGTGGAGTAGTGGTTAGGGCTTTGGACTCTTGACTAGAGGGTCGTGGGTTCAATCCCAGGTGTGGGACACTGCTGCTGTACCCTTGAGCAAGGTACTTTACCTAGATTGCTCCAGTAAAAACCCAACTGTATAATGGATAATTGTATGTAAAAATAATGTGATATCTTGTAACAATTGTAAGTTGCCCTGGATAAGGGTGTCTGCTAAGAAATAAATAATGATTGCAGGTGAATAACTACTTTTGAAACTTTAATTGTTTTTCTTTAATCCGCACTACATAACCGATTTCAAGAACCGTGCTCCAAAACTTTTAGTTAATCCAGCTCAAAGCGTCCACACTGAAGTACCGTTTGAGCTGTAGTCAGGCTTAATGCATACAAACACTATTAAAATAGTTTGGTTACAGTTCCTAGCAGTGCAATGAACAGTGGAAATTAGTATGCTAGTATCCCACCATGCACTGTATTTTATTTTAAAATAATGTGTTATGCTCCACATTAATAGAGGTCCATAATGCTAAAAATAAATAAATAAAGTATTTTGGAAAAAGTAAATGCAAACGCACACAAGTAGGACTTGAAGTTTTTGGGTTTTATTTTTAATCAGGTGTCATTGAGCTGATTCTGTTTCATAATTAAACTCAGAAAAAAGCGGTTAATTACAAAACAATCTTTGATTTTTACCTTCATAGCTTGCCTGAGCCTAATTCTGGTCCCCTTAATTTTATTTCAAACAGAGCTGACAAATTACGTTAATTGTTCATCCCCGATCCTACTTTTAACTTGCATTTTATTTTTGCAGTCGCTTAATTTAACCTTGTGGTTTCGTTTTTTTTTTTTTTAAGCATAAAAAAGAATACCCGGTGCCGAGTGTACACTGATTGCAAGTCCTTCAAGCGCCTGTTCTGAGTATTTTGCCAAACATATCAGAAAACACTTGCTAATGTTTAGCTAAGTACTCCTTGGAGGAGTTAGGCTTTTATTTTGTTTTGTTCAATGAATAAATACACAGGCATCATCCTGTTTTCATTTAATCTGTTGTGAGAGTTCTTCATTATACACAAGAAGACAGTGTTACAGGTCCTGATGCGTGGCAAAGCACACAGCACTTTGCCACAATATAGAGAATCGCTTTTCAGGCCTGAAGGCTGATTTCCATGCATGGGGTTAATATAAGAGACCAATCTATGAAACTGACTCTATTTAGTTGGTTTCAATTGCCCTTGTCTTAAAGTATCGTATACTAGTGACCCAAAAATGGCAATCTACATAATACATGTTATTGTATAGAACAGTGTTTTGACATTGTATTGTTTTTGTATTCAATACTATTGACTTTAAGTGCTGTCTGATATTAAAGCTTGAATGAGTAAATATGTTTTTCTGCAGCTCAGCTTGAAACAGCAGTCTGCAATATTGTGATGATTTCTACAGGAAATTGAAGAAAATGTAGGTTAATTCAAGAGGAAACTGTAAATGACATCCCGTTTCACAATTGCTTCAAAAGCATCTTGTATTTAAAGCATCTTCCATTCCTGATTCCCCCACTCAATCTCATGACCTTAATCACACTCACTGCAGATACAGCAGCTGTGAAAATAAAATCCAATGAATTACAGTTGTCTGAAATTCTAATATGTCAGAAATTTTTGTCTCTTATTCAATAGTTTAGATCAGCTTTACTTCCAAACTATGTTAGACAAGATATTGAAATGTCCCAGTTGGTGAATCCACTCTTGCTCTATCTTTCTCTCACTCCCTTCTGATACCCTTCTGCGGCACACAGGCTCAGCAGCACTGAATACAATAGGCTTATGCTTACTAGTAGCAACAGCTGACAGGCCCCAGACAAATATCTAGGCTAAGTCATTGCCTCAATCTACAAAGTGTTAATTTTAGGGCTTTTACCTGCACCCGTTTTGGAGCATAAGCATAAAGAAATGCTTTTTCAAAGTCTGTTTTTATAAATAAAATACATTTTAATATTCACTAAGCTGTTGCAGACTGTTTTAAAATATATTCCCTATAGTTCTAATATATTTTTTAATCAAGCTCATGTTTTTAAGATACTTTTTGATATTTTACACAACTGTCCAAAGGGGGTATTTAAATAACTCATTAGTAAAGCTTTGTTATTTAGGCCTGTAACAGATTCAACATAGTGTCTGGTTTCTCAGGTGCATGCGTGTATCTGCAGGAAAGAGCCAAATGCTCATCCAGATAGCTGTTTGTTTACATGGAACGGCAGCCAGGGATTGGCTGGATGCCGATCCCTGACTGGCCGATAGGCATATCCCAGTGGGGTAGTCTTGGTGACAGAAATTGCCAGAAAGCAAACATTATACTACTCACTGTGCCCACTGTGTGTACAAGCAGGGCTCTAATAACTTAGTATAAGAACTAGCTTAGGGGATTTTAAATCCCACTGAAAGTATACAGAGGGTATGTTTGTGAGTGAAGGATCCTGCAGCGGGACCTCCCTTATAGTGAGAGCAGCACTATGTTGACACAGACATTTTTTATTTTGTAGCTGTGTTTTATTTTGCATTTGTGTATTTATTTTGTTTACAATCCAGTTTGTGTAGATGCGCCTGTGCGCTGTATCATTGCTGGTAGTCCCATGTTTTCTGCCTTTACCTGGTTTTGAACTTACTTTGAACTTTGAGTATCCCAAATTCTAGGACTGAACAGCCTTTCTCATGTGACAGCCTCACCTACTTAAAATAGACAGTAAAATTAGGTGGTCCTGTTACATTGTATGATTTCAATGATAGATGAAGAGTGTCCTAAGATCTATGCTTCTTCAGACACGTTCAAAGCCAGGTAAAATCAGATTTAAAGAAAAAATGCAAGTCGATACCAGAGCAACAGAACCCAGTAAGGAAATATAAAACAAACACTTTGAAACTCTTTGTGAGGCCCCAATAGATCTGACACAGTATACGATTTCTAAGATAAGCAAGACAGCCACTTTACATCTCGCCTAAACCAGTGACTTATTTTTTATAACTTGATTCTGATGCCTCTTGAAAAGGAATTCTTGATCTTTTTAACTTAGAATTCTTCAAGTAAGGTCATTCTTTTCCATTGTGAGGCTGACTGAGGTTCATTTAAGTGTTCATTTAAAACATATTGCAACTCCATAAGGAAATGACAAATTAAAGATATTTATACAAAATCTTGCATTTTAGGATGCTGTTACTAGGATACAGCCATTTAAATCATTTACATAAGAACATAAGAATGTTTACAAATGAGAGGAGGCCATTCGGCCCATCTTGCTCGTTTGGATGTTAGTAGCTTATTGATCCCAGAATCTCATCAAGCACCTTCTTGAAGGATCCCAGGGTATCAGCTTCAACAACATTACTGGGGAGTTGGTTCCAGACCCTCACAATTCTCTGTGTAAAAAAGTGCCTCCTAGTTTATGTTCTGAATGCCCCTTTATCTAATCTCCATTTGTGGCCCCTGGTTCTTGTTTCTTTTTTCAGGTTGAAAAAGTCCCCTGGGTCGACATTGTCAATACCTTTTAGATTTTTGAATGCTTGAAAATTCAACTGGACCTCAGCAACAGGATAGCAAGTGAAACAATGTTCTGTTAGTTAGGCAGTTTGGGTTTGTTCAGTCCTGTGAAGTTTAATGGCTGCACCATTCCAAATTGCTGCTTCCTGGAGATAAAAAAAAAGAAAATGTGGGAATTATTCCTGCAGTAGTTGAACAGCACATTTTGTTTATAAAAACAAGAACAGACAAAATCAACTTATGTCATGGAAGTCATTTTTACATTTTTGCTCCTACTTTCTCACTAATTTGAACTAAATTGTCTGAAAATGTAATATCTTTTCTTGCTTCTTTTCGCTGTCTTCCTGCTTCTTAAATTCTGTCTTAATGTTTCAAAGCCCTTATGTATCAACAATATTTTATATTGCAATTCGGAAAATACAGAGATATCAAAAGCCCACACTATAGATGAAAAGTTGTTGCTGCTTCCTGATACCGAATACTTCATGTGTTGTTGTTCAAATGTCCAATGGTCTTGCTGCAACCAGGCCATGTGACCTACAGTACAGGTACGGTACAAGCATGGAGCGATTTATCTACTGCATATCCTAAAGAAAAAGAGTCTCAACACAAAGGGGCCAGTAAAAAAAAAAAAAAAAGCTTAAGAGAAAAGAAAATATTGCTGAACTATCCTTTAACTATAAATAATTGATTTACATCAACCAGTAATGTACACTGATACTGTATTTTATAAAAATTTTAAAAATATATACTAGGTGGTACATACAGAGAAAGATCCTCTGTGATCTTCTTGTTCAGTATTTCAGCTATTTCAACAAACTGAACTTGAACACAATTTATTCAAGTAGAGCAGTCTGTTGTGTGTTTACTTACATAATAAGATATTGCTCTCTATAATTTCTGTCTGCCACGTTTCCGACTGCACCATTAAACCAATCTGCAGTCTAAAATCTGAATAACTGACAAACACCTGTTCTGTGAACATGTGATTCAAATATTATTTTATTACCTTATCCTGTCTTGTTAATTTAAACTGTATTAATCTAAATTATTTCTTTCATGAATTTGTTTCTTGCACTTTTGTCTGGTTTCCCAAAACGTGTGGTTTCTCCCTTAAAGCTTGTTCAGAATACAGTCGCCAGAAATCTGACTAAAATCAGGAAAAGTGAACACATTACACCCATTTTGGTCCCTTTGCACTGGCTCCCTGTGGAGTAGAAAATTGATTTTAAGATGTTGTTGTTAATTTATAAAGCCCTAAATGGATTAGCACCCAGTTACTTGCAGGAGTTACTGAACCTGTACCTTCCAAATCGTACTCTGAGATCACAGGGCTACTGGTTATTCCTAGGGTCAACAAAATCACCATGGGAGGTAGGGCTTTTTCTTGTAAAGCTCCTAAATTGTGGACTGCTCTCCCTGCGTCTGTCAGGGAAGCTGGGACCATTACAGTTTTTAAGTCAAGACTGAAAACTTACTTTTATAAAATAGCTTTCTTGTCTTAGTGGGTTTTAATGTAACTCTTTATATTGCATTATTATTATTATTATGGATGTGTGTGTATATATACATATATTATACTGTTGTTTGAATATGTTATTTTAAATGGTATGATTGTGGTAGATGTTTCACAAATGTATTGTACTGTATAAAAAGCGCTATAAAAATGCAAATAAATAAATAAAACAAATAAATACGAAAATTAATCTAACCTTGTCTCCAGAACATACACATTTTATTTATATAGAGTTTATTATTTATAAGCATCTCTAAACAGCTCACTAGTAATAGGCCAAATAAAAAAAATTAATGAAGAATTACTGTAACTTATTGGCAGTTGTGGATTTTGGTCCTGCCTTACACACATAGGCAGGACCAAAACCATAGTTAGCCTTATAGCCTACACTTTTATTGAGTGCGTTTTCAAGACTACTCTAGATGTGACCTGAGGTCAGAATGCCATCGTATTTGGTTGCCATCTCATACCGTTCCTAACCAGCATTTTAAAACAGTCAGGACCATCTGAAGCCTGGTTCTGATGTTATTGCCATTCCAAATAGTACTACTGGCTATGCGTTAAGGCTGTTATTTATAATTTTTCCTCATACATTCTTTCATTAGGATACACCAACTAGTGTTGTGGCAGCAAGAAATGAAAAAAAGTTTCACTTCATTTTTAAAAATTTTATTTATTTATTTACATTAAATTAAGTGTGTCCAATTATAATTTCCCCCTCGATTTCCTCTGATTTTGGAATGCCCAATCGCTTTTCTCCTCACCGCAGCAATTCCCCACATGGCTCAGGAGACCCGAAGATTCAGTGGGTGTCCTCCAATCCCACGACCAAGCCAGCTTCCTTTTTCACCCAGGAACTCAAGCGCAGATGTCAGCGAGCTACTGACCTCTGGAGGACAAAGGCCAGCCCTGCAGGTGTGCGCCCTAAGCACACTGGGCACCTGGCCAGCAGGGTTCGCTGTAGAGTGATGAGGAGAAACAGTCCTTAGCGGTTTTACCTCCCTTACCCATGGGAGCACCTGGGCCAATGCGACGCTTCCTTCGGAGTCCCCAGCCTGTCCTGGCCTACTTCACACAGCCAGGATGTGAACCTGCGCTGTATGATTCACCCTGTGCAACATGCGGCTGCGCTTCTACCAGGTGAGCTACTCGGGGACCCCCCCCAATTTATTTATTTATTTATTTGTTTGTTTATTTTTTTATAAATATGTATTTTTTTAGAAATTAAACATTATTTAGCATTAATTACTGAGAATTTCAGATTCTGGACATATAGGGGGTGTCTGTCTGTCTGTACATCCGTCTATCTGTATGTCACACTTCCATGTTTGCTCGTATTTGGAGAACCATTTAATTAATTGTCATAAAACATTATTTTGCATACATTATTGGGAGTATCAAATTCTAGGTATATATGGAGGTGTCTGTCTTTGGTGCTACACTTATTGATATGTTTAGAAAACAAATTAATATTGTGTAACTACACAATTCGGTGTAAATTATAAGTTTTATTTTTTTGTATTTCCCAAATACTGAATTAATGATCTTGGTATCCGTTAGGGATCAAAGCCCCCATTTTTAAATCAGACCTCTCCAGTTACAACCAGCCTCCTGGCGTGGTTCTGACCAGGCACTGACGATGTAAAAATGATCTGTTCCTGCCCAAGCTCTACTGTGTATTTGAAAATGCACCTACCTGTGTTAACTTACAACTGTAGCCATAAAAGTTTTCAAAACAAAGCTGAACTGTACTCACGCTTCCTCCTTAAGGCTATTCAGATAGCTGTCGATCTGGTCCTGAGGCATCTCCCCATCAAAATTGTTCAGGTAGGTAAAGAGGAACCTAAATGTTTCAAATGGAATGCGAGCTGCTCCTCCTTCTGGGTCAGCTGTAAGGATTTCACATGCACACTTCAGAGAGGTGGTGATAGTCTGTAACACAAGAAAAACATGACAGGCAAGCAAGTATGGTAGTGAGATTACCCCTAAATATAGTTGCATCCAATGTAAGCAGCATGACAGTTGTGTGCAACTATTCAGCAGCAACTATGGGAAGAAGGATCAGAAGAATCTCACTGTCTGCACAATGGGCATGGTAGTGGGTGCCTGTGCAACTGGTTCATCTGCCAATGCAGTGGCTGAATTGATCAATGTGTAATGTGTACATCTCTGAGATTCTGCTGGAATGTTTGCAGAAAACCACCAGTGGAAAGTACAACTCCGGTCACAAATGGGTAATTATGGACACAGCCCTCAGATGTTTGCAAAGTATTGTGACAAGCCATAAACATGCTACAGTGGACTGACTTACAGAAACCTTCAACACTGGACAAGACACACCTTTTCCAACTTAATCAATGGGCCTCCGAGCTAAGTCTTGTGGGCTTGGATAGCAGGGCACTCTAAGTATTTGTCCAGTCAGTGTAAAAAGACAAATGGTACTAAAAACACGCCAAGCACAATGCTTTTTCTTATGTTTAAAACTGTTATTATATTGCACATTATCCAACATTTGCAACCCAATCCTATGCTATATAAATTTAAGTGTATATATATATATATATATATATATATATATATATATATATATATATATATATATATATATATATATATATATATATATATATATATATATATATTAGTGTTTTTAAAAACACAGACATTTTCATCAGAAGAAAATGTCAGTTATAATAATATTGGCAGCTAAAGAGCTTAAGTTATTGTAACTGTATGTAAATGTAAACCAAGGCTTAATAAGTAGGACAATTGATTTTATATAATGAGATTTAGGTATTGTGTGGCAGACACTGCCCATTGATACTGACATTTGTTTGGACAGAAAACACTTATCTTAAAAACACTTTAAAGCAACTAGGGCATATATACATGCATACACATATACAGTGCCTTGCAAAAGTATTCAGACCCCAGACCAATTCTCTCATATTACTGAATTATAAATGGTACATTGAAATTTCGTTCTGTTTGATATTTTATTTTAAAACACTGAAACTCAAAATCAATTATTGTAAGGTGACATTGGTTTTATGTTGGGAAATATTTTTAAGAAAAATAAAAAACTGAAATATCTTGCTTGCATAGGTATTCAACCCCCACACATTAATATTTGGTAGAGCCATCTTTCGCTGCAATAACAGCTTTAAGTCTTTTGGGGTAAGTATGTACCAGCTTTGCACACAGTGTCGGAGTGATTTTGGCCCATTCTTCTTGGCAGATTTGCTCCAGGTTGTTCAGGTTGGTTGGACGATGCTTGTGGACCGCAATTTTCAAATAGTGCCACAGATTCTCAATGGGATTGAGATCAGGACTTTGACTGGGCCACTGTAGGACATTCACCTTTTTGTTCTTGAGCAACTCCAATGTTGCTTTGGCCTTGTGCTTGGGATCATTGTCCTGCTGAAAGGTGAATTTCCTCCCAAGCTTCAGTTTTTTAGCGGACTCAAGCAGGTCCTCTTGCAGTATTTCCCTGTATTTTGCTCCATCCATTCTTCCTTCAATTTTAACAAGATGCCCAGTCCCTGCTGATGAGAAGCATCCCCACAGCATGATGCTGCCACCACCATACTTCACTGTAGGGATGGTGTTTCTTGAGGCATGGGCAGTGTTAGGTTTGCGCCACACATAGCGCTTGAGTTTTGGCCAAAAAGCTCTATCTTGGTCTCATCTGACCACAAAACCTTTTCCCACATCGCAGCTGGGTCACTCTCATGCTTTCTGGCAAACTCCAGACGTGCTTTCAGATGGTACTTTTTGAGTAACGGCTTCTTACTTGCCACCCTCCCATACAGGCCAGTGTTATGCAGAGCTCTTGATATGGTTGACTGGTGCACCATTACTCCACTTCCAGCCACTGAACTCTGTAGCTCCTTCAAAATGATTGTTGGCCTCTCTGTGGCTTCTCTCACAAGTCTCCTTGTTTGAGCGCTGAGTTTTGAGGGACGGCCTTTTCTTGGCAGTGCCTTGGTGGTGTGATGCAGCTTCCACTTCCCGATTATTGATCCAACTGTGCTCACTGGGATATCCAAACACTATTACTTTATCTCTAACTTCTGTAGAATGCTCTTTGGTCTTCATTTTCCTTCAGATTCACAGCCTGACCAATGATCCTTCAACAGTGGGGTTTTTATCCAGAAAATGTGACAGCAACTTTAATGGTTCACAGGTGGAGGCCAATGGTAAGGTAATTGTGTCCTCGTTAGGGCAATTTCTTTCATCGGTGTAAACTGGGAGCTTCCACAGCATAGGGGTTGAATACTTATGCAAGCAAGATATTTCAGTTTTTTATTTTTCTTAAAAATATTTCCCAACATAAAACCAAAGTCACCTTACAATAATTGATTTTGAGTTTCAGTGTTTTAAAATAAAATATGAAACAAAACGAAATTTCAATGCACCATTTGTAATTCAGTAATATGAGAGAATTGGTCAGGGGTCTGAATACTTTTGCAAGGCACTGTATATACAGTATATATACTGTATATATAATCAATGTCATAAAAGGGTCTTCAAAAATATGTTATACTGTTTTGTCTTGCATTCAACTCCCATGATTTAAGTGTGCTGTGTTTAGATCTACTGTTTTGACCTTTCATTTTTTCTTAATCTTTTACTTCCCATTAAAAGATAACAATGGCCTAAAGAACACACTGCAGTTAAGTGTGCTTGCATGTCATTGCTGGAGTCAAGTCTCCATCTAGTGTCTGAGGCTAGCAGTGATGTCTTTTCTAACTGTAAAAATGAGGTTGAAAAAAAAAAAAAAGATTCCTTCTGTTTTACAGTTTTTTCATAATAATGTAATCTCTCTAAAACCAAATTTGACCAAACTCCCAAGAAAATAACATTTTGGTATGTGTAGTGACTAATCCAATGAAAATACTGTTTCTTATCTTTTAAATGTATATGTAATCAAAATAGAACGTGTGAAAAAGAGTCGCTTAATGTTGTAATGCATTGCTGGTCCATATTTTTTTTCTATTGTATGACGCTAAAGTGTATTGTGTGTTTAATTTTGTTTTGATTAGAATTAAACAGGTAGATTTTTTTTAGACAGGACTGTAATCTTTTTTTCACACAAAAACAAACAGACAATTATATGGCTTTGGAATCTCTCTTTTATTCACTTTCACTGGGATTCTAAATGTGACAATGGGTAAATGGACTGATTTGGTTAAAGCCTGACAGGGCAGAGACAGCACATAACTGACTTTTTCAACTCAAATCCAGAAAACTGTGTTTTTAGCTGTTCAGAAAACTGAAATCTCCTAATATATTCAGTGAACTCTGGCTATTACTTAATTACACATACATAAGTAATAAAAACATGAGTCTTCAACCTTACAATAATTGATGTATATTACACTATGATAGCACAGTCTGGAGTGTAGAAAGCAGTGACAGCACACCTATGGGATTTTGCTAGCAATGCTGGCACAATTCTATGTCTAATGAATTGATCCGCTTTACAATACCAAAAGGAATCCTTTTTAAATTAAGTTTGCAGTTGTGCTAAAACGATATCTCTAATTCATTATTTACACTGGAATCAATGATTATTACAACATTATTCTTTTTTTAATTTAATAAACTCCTCATACATACGCCATTCAGTGCACTGCTGCCCAAAGCTAAGAATTCAATCCACACAATATTGGTGGCAAAGTTTCCCAGCTCTATAATGCTGTTAAGCTGTTCCATTGGTAGACAGAGTTCTTTCCATCGCTGTTCCAACTCAGCCTTCTACACAATGCCTTTGTGAGAAAGCTATAACAAACAGAGAGGAGTGCAACAAGTTGGATCGTTCTCATTATTGGAGAATCAATACTCATGACTTGATTCCCAATTATAACACGCATATATCAGCAACATTCTTCCCCCACCATTGTTGTACATTCAAAATTAGAGCAAAGTTGATCACTATGTTGTGAATAACCACTAAATGTAACATGTGAAGAAGTAAGTCTGACATGTAGACAGAAAAACTGGGTGCCTTCATATACCCCTAGATTCTGATACTTTTGATTTTATAATTTTTTATGAATGACGTCATTAGTTAGATAGTTTTATTACAATTGCACAAACAGTTTTCTTGATTTTTTTACATACAAGACAGCATTCATTATATCCCCCAGTAGGGTTATGCCTTCCCAGAAGGAAATAAGAAAAAGGGGTTCTCCCTGTTTATGCAAAATCTTCAAAAGGCCAGGTGTAAGCCCAGTGTCTGTCTTCTGTGTTGCTACTGGCATTTCAAGCCTCTCCTTAACAGGAAGGGTTTCTTCAGAAGACAAGGATGAAAAATACCTGTAAATAATCACCGCAGATTGAAGATATCTCATTTATTTGTATTTTTCAAACATAACATTGGTGGTATTATTAATTCCATATAGTCTGAAACTTAAATGAGGATACAAGGGTTAGTCTAGCTGGCTGAGATCGTGAACTACTATACAGACTCCTATTTCAACAACTTGACAAAAGTATTTCACTTGCAAGCCTAAACATTGCTTCACTTACGCGGCTGACCACTGAAGTACATCATGAGGTTGGGTTCTGATGGCAGCTTTCGTAAACTGTTTTGGAATGCCAGGCAGTTCTGTAGGTATGTTGATCTGCTGGGCACTGAACATGGTATCAGGAGGAGGCATGGCTCCTGAAACGGAAAGGTAGGCAAAATGATTAACATCTTTACAAATCTAACAAAATAACAAAAAAACACCAACAAACAAAAAATAGGTAACAGGCCAGTGCATGGTAACACCATCACTCATGGTAATACAGTTTACACCTCTTCTGCTGAAAAAATGATTACAATTCAACTATTCTGAAAATAAATAAATACATATTGCATAAAAATATGTCAGTTTAATATATTGTAACTTTACCTGAGTTCTGAATCAAATATACATCTCTAAAATCAAAACCTTAAATTACAAAGAGCACACTGTAGCGAACAATCTCCAAACAGGAATTGATAAAATAAACGGAATCAGACGTGTAATATGACTGGAAGCCCCTTTCCGCCACCAAAACAACAATACCAACAACAACAAAAAACAAATACATTTTAAATTTCCATTATAAGGTTGACATACTGTCTCATTATTTTGACTTACTATCTCGTTATTTCCTCTTAATATAATGTCTAAATAACGAGATACTAAGTCAAAATAACGAGTAGGTCAAATAACGAGATACAAGGCCCTGTCCACACTATGCCTTTAAACCGTATTAGTTGCATTTAAGCCGGCTTAAAAGTGCTACATACGGTTTGCGTCCTTACTACGCAGCATTTAATACCGTACTCGAGACCACCTCAGGAGGTAGTCTCGAGTCCGGTTCTAATTAGATCGCATCAGGTAGTGACGTGTGGACGCTGTAATACCAAACTACATTTTTTTGTGTATCCTCCAATATCCCAAAATGCTTTGTGCTATGTTTGGCGAAATACTCAGAGCAGACGCCCGAAGGACTTGCTATCAGTGTGCACTCCGCACTAGGTATTTATTTTTATGCTTCAAAAAATCTGTCAGGAAATCTCTGTTAAACTCGTGGGGAAAATAACAAAAACACAACGTTAAATTAGGCGACTGCAAAAATGAAATGCGAGTTAAAAGTACGATCGGGGATGAATAAATTACATAATTTGTCAGCTCTGTTTGAAATAAAATTAAGAGGACCAGAATTAGGCTCAGGCAAGATATGAAGGTAAAAACAAAGATTGTTTTGTAATTAACAGCTTTTTCTGAGTTTAATTATAAAACAGAATCAGCTCAATTTGTTTAAAGGGACTTCACCTGATTAAAAATAAAACCTGAAAACTTCAAGCCCTACTTGTGTGTGTGTGTTCGGATTTACTTTTTCTGCAATACTGTTATATTTCATTTATGCAATATGGACCTCTGTTAATGTGGGGCATAACACATTATTTTAAAATAAAATACACTGCATGGTGGGATACTATCGTATTAATTTCCACGGTTCGTTGCGCTGCTGGGAATTGTAACTGAACTATTGGGTGTGTGGACGCAGTAAGTCTGACTAAACATGAAACGGTACTTGTCTTGAGTGTGGACGCTTTGAGCTGTATTAATTAGAGCGGTTTCGAGTACGGTTCTCGAGATCGGTTATGTAGTGTGGACAGGGAAGTCAAAACAATGACACAGTATGTCAACCTTATAATGGAAATTTTAAATGTATTTCTCTTTTTTTGGTGGCGGAAATGTGCTTCCATAGTTTTCTCGTGTACAGCCAGAGCAAGTACTTTGGCATATTATGAGTTTTATTTTTTATTTTTGTTTTTGTTTTTTTAGTAGGCTAGAATATTGTAAGAGATGATAAACCAGAGAAAATGTTGAAAACAGCAGCAACTAAGTAAGCATTAATGCATTGTGGGGAAAAAAAATCATTAAGTTACTTCAAGTCTATACAAGCCTTGCTTTACTAAGCAGCGCTTGCAAACAAATCAAGTGCTAAAATGTACTTATTATTTATATCCATGACATGTTTACCTGATTTGACCTGCAGTATAAGACTCAAGATTGTAAGACTAACCTTTATATATATATATATATATATATATATATATATATATATATATATATATATATATATATATATATATATATTAGCTCAAAGAGCCAGCTGCCCAACGTTTCGATATGTTGCACATATCTTTCTCAAGGGAGCCTGTGTTTGAATCAAAGCATTGGAGGTATATATATATATATGATCGTAGTGCATGCAGTATCTTAGCAACGGTGGTGTTGTAGAACGCATCTCCAAACAACTGCTCGCCTCAAGCTTCTACAGTCACGTGATTTTTACTTCCATCACAGAGATCATAATAACGGCCTAGATCGCAATATACTTACTTGGTCTGAAGCAGGCTAAAATGTTTGTCGGGTTTACTTTCTTAATTTGTTTTACAGTAGAATGATCTACTATTGAGTGTTGGGAGTTATTAATGTGTTTTTATTGTTAGATTAGTATTGGTAAACCGCCAAAGGACACACCATGGCATTTGCTTACCGTACATCATTTATGTTTTTTTTGGATAATGTGAAATAGAGTAGACTACTTTGAAAAATTCCACACTTACGAAAATTAGAGTTCAAAAGAAATATACTTACCTCCGACCAAAAGGTGGCAACAGCGATGCTTTGAAGAGAAACAAAAAACGAAAGAAAAGGATCGAAGGAAGGCGCCCTTTGGCTTCTCAAACTACACCGGTATATTGTTTAAAAGCTGTGTCATTAAAGAAAAATAAAGAAATCCTCGCCATAGTCGAACTAAACGGTAAGTTTTGTTATTCAACAAAAGTTGTATGAAGCGTTTTTGAGTTTAAAGTTTTGGACTTCCTTTTTTTTGCCCCAGTAAAAACTTGCGTACACTTTTGTTTAACAGGGTACTTGCAAATTCAATTTCTTACTAGAAATACATTATTTTGAATGTTAATGTAAATTTTGCTTTGGAGCAGTAAGTACTGTATTGAATTATCTATACTAAACTGAATGCACCTTATTTGACAGTTGTGATATACTTTAAACAAAATGTCTCCTAAACATTTACAGATTAGGAACAGTTTAGCTGTTTAACATTTCCATAATATATAAATATGAACGAACTGGTTGTTTTGTTAGTGCATATAAAAACATTCTTACCAAAAAATATGAAATAAAAATACCAATGGTGACTATGCTATGTTTACATCAAAAAAAAAATGAGCTGCGCATTTTTGGTGTACCTTTATGATAAAATGATCTTATTTAGGTCTGCAAAACCTGGCTATGGTAGTTTAATAAAAGTTAAAATTAAAGGAAAAGTTCACCACAAGAACCACATAATTGAAAGCACACACTGAGGTGTTGCATCTCCTGTTTTCTTTTTTATTTATGTACTATACTACATTTTCCTGAAAACTTATTTATGATGGAACCGCGGCTGCGTTCAATAAGCCGAGCGCTGCGAGGCGGAAGGTTAGGTCTTATTGAACGGTATGTTAGCGAACGTTTTCAAAAATGGCGGACAAAGTTGCAATGATGTTAGTTTTGCATGAGATTCTGAAAGATAGACAGTATACTCAGCAACGATTATTGCAGCGTTAGCGGCGGTGACAGCAGTGAACTCAAATAGTCCAGTGAAGGCAGAAAATGATGTTGAAAATGTTGTGATATAGCTTACTACACCGATGCTGCATTAAAGCTCATTTTTGGATGACATTTTGGGTAACATTTGAGGTAGCCTATGTCATGTTTTATTTTAATAATACTAATAGTAATTGTAATATTTATAATAATAATTGTTAATGTTACTCTCCCCCCCGCCCCTTTTAAAAAAAAAAAAAAAAAGGTTAACGTTATACCTGCAGGGGTAGCAAAGCTATGAGAATAATATCATTGAACACTCCTGTCTTTCAATAATTAAATAATCACAAAATAAATTACATTTCTTACTAGAAATACATTATTTTGACTGTTAATGTAAATGTTGCTTTGGAGCAGTAAGTACTGTGTTGAATAACAAAACTTACCGTTTACTTGTTGAATAACAAGACTCGCTGTTTACTTCGACTATGGAGAAGGTTTCTTTATTTTTCTTTTTGTTTAATGACACAGCCCCCTTTTGCGCCAAACCTGCACTCCAATTCCCCTCCACACACACCACCATGCAACCACTGAGGGTTTATCAGACCTTCGGGGTTTAAGAGACCAGTGCCCTTCAACAACTTCAAATAAATCTTATTGTATTGTATTAGTCAACATTTTCCTTATCTGTTCCTGATAGTTTAAACTGTAGGCCAGGGGTTTTGATCCTTTTTTTGAAACTTTACCCCTTCTATCTGGAGGTTTGAGCACAAGTACCCCTTTACAATTTTTGCTCAACTAAACAGTACCTCAGTTGCAATAAAATGGAGAATAATGTGATGAACACATCCCCCCCTCTCCCGTTTATTTAATAAATAAACAATTTGGGTGACAAACTGCTGGTTTAGGACAGAATAACAAACAGTAGGCTTAATTCTTAAAAAAATTTAATTACAAGTATTTGGATGCACAGAATTAAAAAGACAAGTATTTGGTAATCTCTTTGAAAACAGTCGTTTTCGCTTTCTATTCGGCAAAGTTAGTATAAATAATACAAAATAGTGTGCACTGTAAATGTTTTTTATGTTAACATTTACTTCCCATCTCCACATAATTGTGTGCCATTTAAAATGTTTACCTCAAGATAAAACTATAATAACTACTAACAATAAACATTTTTATTAAAGCCAACATAAAACATATCCAAAGGGATTTAGTATAACTTTCATGCGCTTTGCACTCTATAGACTCTTAAGAACATAAGAAAGTTTACAAACGAGAGGAGGCCAATCAGTCCATCTTGCTCGTTTGGTTGTTAGTAGCATATTATCCCAGAATCTCATCAAGCAGCTTCTTGAAGGATCCCAGGGTGTCAGCTTCAACAACATTACTGAGGAGTTGGTTCCAGACCCTCACAATTCTCTGTAAAAAAGTGTCCTGTTTTCTGTTCTGAATGCCCCTTTATCTAATCTCCATTTGTGACCCCTGGTCCTTGTTTCTTTTTTCAGGTCAATAAAGTCCCCTAAGATGACATTGTTTATACCTTTTAGGATTTTGAATGCTTGAATCAGATCACCACGTAGTCTTCTTTGTTCAAGACTGAAGAGATTCAATTCTTTTAGCCTGTCTGCATACAACATGACTTTTAAACCCAGGATAATTCTGGTTGCTCTTCTTTGCACTCTTTCTAGAGCAGCAATATTCTTTTTGTAACAAGGTGACCAGAACTGAACACAATATTCTAGGTGAGGTCTTAGTAATGCATTGCAAAGTTTTAACATTACTTCCCTTGATTTAAATTCAACACTTCTCACAATATATCCGAGCATTTTGTTGGCCTTTTTTTTATAGCTTCCCCACATGGTCTAGATGAAGACATTTCTGAGTCAACATAAACTCCTTGGTCTTTTTTCATAGATTCCTTCTTCAATTTCAGTATCTCCCATATGATATTTATAATGCACATTTTTATTGCCTTGTGTTTTCTTCCTTTGTTTTGCAAGTAATGTATCCATTTCATCAAACACCGAAAACAAATTCAACCGCCCCTATTGCTGTTATTAAAAATGCAGCCGCGCCTAATAAATAAAAAAAACAAAAAACATCAAAGTGAGTATTATAATTAATAATTATATTTACCATTGTTATTTATACTGTACTTCTAAAGAATGCAGAAAGATTGCACTTCCTGATTAGGAGGCTTGGTGGACCAGTGGTTAGGGTTAGGAGCACACCTATTTTTTTGTAACTTTGTTGGCCTTTTGATGGCCTTTTGTAAAAGTGTCGGCCTTTTTTAAAAATGACGGCCTTTTTGTAGAAGTGATGGCCTTTTGATACCCAGCATACACTGCAGAGTTATACACTGATATTCTGATAGCACAGGAATTTAAATGAAGTTCGTAAGTGGTTGTGTTCCTCAAATACACAATAAAAAGTGATATTTATAAGGTATACAGTTATATAGTGGTTTCAGCTATTTAAGGACAGTGTCACGGAGTGACCCTAAAACCCTTCCCTTGTATAGGGTGTGAGCACCTTTTTTGAGTGAAGGGTATATGCGGCCAAGATGTCTGACTCTTTGATAGAAACAGTTTAATTTATTTGAAGTCTTCCCACTGCCGATGGGAATGAGAATGCAGAGATGCGAGCCCAGCTAACAAGTTTTTGCAGGTATCAGGCTTTTAAAGACTGTCACCCACACCTGTGAGCAGAAACTGACCCAAGACTGTCACAGTTACTGGAAGCAGGCTGATCTTTGGGATGCAAATTGAATGTTTGTGAAACTGCAACAAATATTGTAATGACTGTAATGTGTTTTAGAAAATATTGTTAGCAGATCTGCACAGGCCTGTCGTGGTGTTCGCAGAACCAGACCGAGCTGAACCTGGTGCAGATTTCGAATCCTGTTGGGAAATGCCGAGTTATTAGACATGAATTGGATGATTTAAACTAACCTGTATTGACTGAAATAATATGATATACTCTTTGTCAATAACTATAGTAATACTGTATATACTGCTTTCAAATAGATCTGTGAAAGCAGTAGAAAATAGTATTAGCAGTCTATGAAAGCACCTGCTGGAAGGAGTCAAACTTGGCAGGCTCTTATCATAAGGCCTTGTTAATATATTCCAGTTTTATGTTAAAAAGTAGCCAGTTTCTTTCATTACTTTACTTTCATTACTTCATGTCTCATATTAATCAACACCAAAAAATTGGCAAAACGCTAGGATGTCTTAAAACCTGCTTCAATTGGATTTTGAATGAACAGAGAAAGGGGTCAGACTTAATTCAGTAAAATAATATTACCATTTCTAGGAGCAACTGTTATACTGAAGTAACTGAATTAGAAATACATGTTATAAAATCATTTAAAGTTAAACTTATACAGATAACATTATGTTTGTTGAAAGAACATATTACAGTTAAAAACTAAAGTTCGGTACTAACTGACACTGTCAGAATATTGTAATAATTGTACAGGATTTTGTATTGTCTTATAGCATGGATGGGAAGCCCCATCTGCATTTAAAAAAACCTTGTGCAGAAGGTGACCATCTCCTGAGTTAATTAATTGTTGCTAATTGGGAGATGGTCACCTGCATATAATCCTGCAGTTCTCCCTGCTCTGGGTGGGTGTTCAGAAGAGGAGAGAGTGAGGAGGAAAAGGAAAAGAAAAAAAAAATCAACATAGTCAGTGAAAGCAATCTGCCCAGCCTGACCTGTGTGTTTGGTGTTTTGTTTTAAGTTTGTGATTTGTTTTTGTTTGAATATTTATTTCTCTGTGAGCAGTGTTTTTGTTTAGATATTTTTGTTATTTTTGTTATTTAAAAATAAACCGTGCACAGCGCGTCTTTTGCCCTGCAGTACCTGCCATTGTTTTCTTCCTGCATCTGGCCTGACGTCCCCTTGTCAGCCATCCTGTCACAGTTAGAAAAAAAAACTTGCTGTGTGCCTTTGCGCATGGAATCCTGTAACCTTGAAAGAAGCAGGCATCTTGGGGAACTAAACACAGAGGCTAGGTATTGCAAATTAGCAAAAACAAAAGGGTAACCCTTTTTAGACAGAATGATATTTGAAACTAGAAAGACCTATTTGATTTTATTTTATTGTGTTGTTACTAAGCATAGAGGTTTTAAATATAAAAAAGTATTCTCATCTAATAATAGTGACAACTCTCTGAAGAGAAATAATGTTAAGTATTTTGATTTAATAAGAAACATAATGTTTAAACTAACTGTGTTTTGCTTGTTAAGGCTCTGCTGTAATACAAATAGACTGTAAAAGCAGGAGTGAGCATTTAATTTAATAAATTTAAGAATTAGTTCAGTTTTGTTTATCCAACTAAAAAAATATTTTAGACATTACAATATCCATTAAAAAATATAAATGTTTAGTTTATGTAAAGGTTTTACTGCAATAAAAAAACAGGAACTGTTAGGTTGAAATATTAGACAAAGTGTAAACTGTAGTCAAGAATTTTAGTACACAAAAAAACCTACAGAAAAAGCCTTGCCCTTATCTGCTTGCAAGCAAAGTGGTGCTAGATATGGAAGGTTATTTTTGGCAGACAAAGTGAGATTTACTTGTAGTCTGCAGTTTTAATAAGAAAACCTGGCAGTCGAAGGGAGCATTCCACGAATTAGGGGAGTTGTGTCCAATATCACTTCTTCCAAAATAAGTAGCGACTTTTTTTGGGAGAAAACTGACTTCATGCGGTGAATTTGGAGAAGTGCTTACAATGGCGTTTCATATTAATCAAAACAATAGTCTTGGCAAGAAAACAAGGTGTCTGAATCCTGCTTGAGCAGGCAACTTTTAGGTCAGGCATAGTCCAAGAATGGCACAGTTAAATAAGACTGTTATGCTTAACATGTTTATTATAGCTTACATTTAAATGAAAATAACTGAACCGACCACTGTGTGCTTATTCAAAGGCAGTCTTTGTCCCATACTTTGTTAACACACATTTGTTTATGAAGTTAAACTGGCCCATTGACAACACACTGAAAAGATAACATAATATGCAGCTAAGAGGGACATATAATTTTGACCCAGGTTAATATCAAGTAGAGCTGGTGTTACATATTAAAAACATCTCTCATATATACACATATACTTGTATTATACTATAGCAAGGATTCTGTGAACTTTGGTCCCCCTGACTTTAAAAAAAGTAGGAGTTGTAAAAAGAGAGCAGTTAAATCATGTTCCAATATTATATCCAATCAGCTTTGAAAAAGGACTTGACCAGATCCTTCTAGAATGTATCATTAACTCAAAGATAAGAAATGTCAAGGCCGAGTGATGATTAGATTTACTTGGGACTTCTGATGTGTTCAATGGAGGAAAAATCCTATATAAGCCCAGAGCAAGACCCCATTTGATATTGCTCTACTTGCTAACTACAAGTTGTGTGGTCCATGCTCTGAGGATCTCTGAGAAACTGATTGCTGTTTGGTCGAAGTCAAGTCTCTGCCTTCTGAAGACAGTTCTTATTTTTCAATATATCCTACACTACACTTCCATATACTGGAAGGTAAGCATATATTTGAATTTAATATCTCTTTTATATTGATGCGTTGCTATAAGGTATAGGATTTATATTTTAGCTGTTGAGTGATATATTGAATGTTCTAGAACGTAGCAGTGGGTGCTTTAGCTTTTTGCATTTTGTAGCCTGATGGCTAAGCATATGATAACCATTTGTATTACTGTATTGAAGTACTAATGCTGTTAAACCTGTAAAGGCACCGGATCGCCCGGATTGCTTATTACTTGGGATTTACGGTGGTCTGCGCAACCAACCAATCCAATTTTTAAAAGCATTTAATAAACCAAAGGGGCACTACTGCCCTGATTCGTTAAAACTTCAAATTAAATGAGTCTGTGTGATTTTGTTGAATATGAAATAGTTGTCTGGACATATAGCACGCCCAGTGCACGAACAAAACCACTTATAGGAGTTTAAAACATCTCTGTCCTCAAACGCTTCCCCTGAGTTTAAGAATGTGCTCAGAGCATATATATATAAATAAAAAGAGTATATGTGAAATCCCGACAACAGGTAGCGTCTGGATTATCTGCATGTCCCACAGGTACTCTGTAGCAATTTTCAGCCTAGCACTTTCACAGCCTGTTTTGAGAGCCTTGCATAGATGGTCGATTGTGCTCAGTACACTTGTTTGTCTCTTATTTTTTGGTGTTAAAAATCAGTCTTTGCAGGAATCATTCCAGATACTGTGCTTCTGTTCCAGAAATATGCACTACAAGTGATGGTTTTAAGCATAAGGCGAGTGTGATTTGTGCCACCTAAGGACAGGTGCTTCTGGATTCATTATCTGCATGTACTACAGCTGCTCTGTAGCATTTTTCAGCCTCCTAGCGCACGCATTTGTTACTTACCGTATTTACTCAAATTTAAGTCGCACTTTTGTGGCCAAAATGAAAGTTCAAATTTGGTGGGAGCGACTTGGATTCAAGGTTTTTAGTTAGGGTACCAACTTACATTTGCGCATGTCAGTTATTCTGGTGCACTTGAACAAGACCAACTGTACACAGTACTGCCCACTACAGTAATTACTTTCGGTACAGTACCGGTATATTAAAATGGCTGCAGAGCGAACTTCATGAACATTTTTTGATGCAGCTTTTAAAAGAAAAGTAATTGTTTGCTGAAGAAAAGAGAAACTGCGGCATCTGAGATGTGTCAGAAGATGTAGACGCAATCAAAAGGCTATGTAATACTATAATATTACCAGTATAGTACTGGAAATGATCAACGCAGGTCCGGCTTCAAAATGAACAGTCATGTATTTATATATCTATCTTTCTCTATCTGGAGGAGCACAAGAAACAGCAACACTAAGGTATGTACTGCTTAATGGCAGATTATCCATTGCTCTCTGATTCTGTAACGTACTCACTGTTATTATGGTCTGTGCCTGGTTTAACTACAGGAACCCCACTAGTGTAAACTCCAAAGTCCTAACTCAAACCTAAAATGAAATTTCTGTTATGCACTAATTTACTTGCGAACGTGACAGTCACATTGGCCAAATTAAACAAACAAGGACAATAAAGCAGACTGAAATAAAGTTCAAGGTAATTTACCCTTTCCCAGCTACCATAAACTGCAATGACTGTCGTTCAATACTGAAAGTACTGTACTGTACATATTTTCTTTTCTCATTTGCATTAGTAATATAGTAGGTGATGTACTCTGATGCTTTAATGTACAGTGATCCAGTGTTCCCTGCCGGCACCTAGAATTAAAAAGTAATTTAACCGGTAATTGTGTTTTAAATGTGACTTCCATTCAAGGTATTTTTTTTGGTGTCCGTATTTGGGGGTGCGACATAAATTCGAGTAAACACGGTAATTAAGTAATTTATTACCGGCCCTTAACGAGCAGGATTGGAGACCCCTGCTAGCAGATTCATTGTTCCATATCACCAGATTTATATTGCACCCTTTTTAATTCAAACATTTAATGAATCCCCCGATTTTGTTTCTTGCTAATTCTGCATTTGTTTATGTGCTTCTCCAGGCAGAATGTATGTATTATATGAAACAAGCGGTGTGTAGTGAGTGCAAAGCGATCAGTTTTGTTCAAGGAATGTATAGCTAGAAACATGTTTCAGCTCGTTTCATCATTGTCAGATATCCGTGATGTAATTAAGAAATTGAGTTGGTTTAACAATGTTAATTACAGCTTTAAAGGCTGGTAGAGAGTAGCAAGCCCAATTATAAACAACTTGTCTTGTATTTTGTGTTTACCCACAGCTGAGTTTGAGATAAGAACATGCTAAATAAAAATAAAATAATTAAAAAAGCAACAAAAAAAAACAGAAAGAGACTTGCTGTGCCCTCTACTAGCATTCCAAAGTGTGGGTGTGTGCGTGCGTGCAGGGGTTGCGTGGTGGTGTGTGTGTGCGTGCGTGCAGGGGTTGCGTGGTGGTGGTGTGTGTGTGCGTGCGTGCAGGGGTTGCGTGGTGGTGGTGGTGTGTGTGTGCGTGCGTGTAGGGGTTGCGTAGTGGTGGTGTGTGTGTGCGTGCGTGCAGGGGTTGCGTGGTGGGGTGTGTGTGCAGGGGTTGCATGTTGTGTGTGGAGGTGAATTGGGGTGCAGGTTTGGCACGAAAGACGGGGAGGATTGGGGAAGACGAGAGTGAGAGAAGGTTGTGTTCGGGGAGATAGAGATATAGTGAGAAAGGGTAGGGAAAAAGAAAAACTACCACAATCATTTATCACTTTCGACTCCCAGTCCCCTTTCCCTCACTTTATTATTTTATTTTGTGATTATTTAATTATTGTAAAAAAAACGGCCTTCATCTACTCATTTCTGTCCCAAAAAGAACCCGAAACACAACAATATATTGATGGACATTACATAAGCAAATGAGATGTCCTTTTTTTGGAATGCCATGTTCCTTCTCAAAAATGTGTTTTAATGTTAGTCTTTAAAAAAGGAAAACGACTGCTTTAATTAATGTTCATGTATCTATTTCAGTGCAATGTAGTTTCTTCATTGTAGTAAGAAATACGTTTTTTTACATTTACATTTGATTTCTGTTTCTTCATAAAAAAAATAATGTTTTCTGGGGTGAGTAAAAAATACATTAACTTTGATTCATGTACTAAGGGTTACTCATACCACCCAGACACCACTCAGATCAGGTCACCCTCACAAACTGAGCAGCCGGGCAAGCAGAAAACTGGTTCAGGATGTCACTCTGAAGCCAACAATGACCTTGAGAGATATGCAAAGTTTTGTGTATGAGATGGGAGTCAGTGTTCACACATCAACAATAATAAGCCGGTCCCTACACAAAGCTGGTCTGTATGGACGGGTGTCAAGAAAGAAGCCATTACTCAAAAAGTCTCATCTTAAAGCACGTATGGAGTTTGCGAAAAAGCATGTAGATGATACTGCAGACAGGTGGAAAAAGGTTTTGTGGTCAGACAAGACAAAAATTTTACTTTTTAGTCTAAATTCCAAGCGTTAGTTCTGGCGCAAGCCCAACACTGCACATCACCCAGTCAACACCATCCCAGCTGTCCAGCATGGTGCCCCACATGTCTACCTGTTCCTATCCAGTTTTAAATAACTTTAGCATAACAGAGGCAGAAGTGTTAAAGGGACTAGGAGCTCTTAAAATAAACAAATCCCCTGGGCCGGATGAGATCCTCCCAATAGTACTCAAAGAAGTTATTTACAAACCGCTAACCAAGATCATGCAACAGTCTCTTGACACGGGTTGTACCGACAGACAGATAAAAGAGACAGATGTTAATGTCTGTACAACAGTGCTGACATCTGTCTCTCTTTTTATCTGGACTAATTAATTAAATATACATTGCAAGGTTACCATGTGTGCTCTCACAACTTTTTGCTTTCCTGGGGGAGTCCATTCAGTGAAGTCGCCGAGGGTAAGCAGTAGGGTTGGGAATTTTAAACGTTTAAACATATAAACTCCAAAGAACTGGTTAAACATTGAATAATATGCTAGACGTATAATCCGTGACATGACAAATTTCACCAAACGCATATTTTTTAATGTCTTAATTTTAGTCATTTATCATCCTATACAGCAGTCCGTCGCATATTGTTTATTTAATTATTTATTTCTTAGCAGACTCCCTTACCCAGTGAGACTTACAGTTGTATACAAAAAAACATGTCAAGAATTACAGTACAATTTAAGAGCAACTTATATATACAACAAGGTACCTTTATCTGCCCCCCAATGTTGTCCAGAAATACATCTCAATAAATTAAGCCGTACTTTACACTTCTTTATCATATTATCTATATGCTGTTTCCATGTCAGCCTACTATCAAACCATATTGCTAAAAAATTTAACTCGGATACGCTTTTGATAGGTTCGTTATACAAACATATGTTTTTTATAAAGTACTTTATAGCATTCCATTTAGCGTGAAAATACCCTCCTTCTCCCCACTATTGCTTAATACAAAGAAAATATGGGCCTGGATGAGCAGAGCGTCAAAAATTGCTCTGGTAGAAATCTGGATGCTCCTAGACTCAATGTGATGCAACGTAGTAGAAATCCATATTAAAAAAGTGACGTTAGGTGAAGCGACACAACGTGCTGGTGTGTCCAGGCAGCAGCACAAAGGAATATCCACTCTCAAGTGTCCTGAGAGCTTCAGATGGTTTTTAATGGTTGGATATTGAGTTAGGGTTAGGTTTTAGGTCTGGGGTTTCTTAAGGTTGGGGTTGGGTTAGGGTCAGGGTGGGTTGATTTCATAGAGTTGCCAAGCTCTGGAAGTGAAAGGTGGGAGTGCTTGGCAAATGCCCTAGAATCATGTAATGCCCTCAGGACACTTTCTAGCGGATATTCCTTTATGCTGCGTCCAGGCATTAAGTGCTATGGGTATAATACGTAAATGCAGCAAGCACAGTGAGCGCTCCTTTTTCTTTTGTTAAAGGTACCCCACATTATACTAGTTCAATTGCTTTTATATTAGTTTAACTGAACTAAAATATTTGGTAAAACTAAGGGTGTGTTCACACTGGGTCCATTTTTAGTGGGTTTGGTACGCACTCTGAGAAAAGTGTAAGGTACTGCATGCTGGCAATAAAAATGTGTATTATAAATATCATATGGGAGATACTGAAATTGAAGAAGGAATCTATGAAAAAGACCTAGGAGTTTATGTTGACTCAGAAATGTCTTCATCTAGACAAAGTAGGGAAGCTCTAAAAAAGGCCAACAAGGTGCGAAGATATATAGTGAAAAGTGTTGAATTTAAATTGGATTAGTAAGACCTCATCTAGAATATTGTGTTCAGTTCTGGTCATCTCAATACAAAAGGATATTGCTGCTCTAGAAAGAGTGCAAAGAAGAGCGACCAGAATTATCCCGGGTTTAAAAGGCATGTCGTATGCAGACAGGCTAAACGAATTGAATCTATTCAGTCTTGAACAAAGAAGACTACGTGGTGATCTGATTCAAGCATTCAAAATCCTAAAAGGTATAAACAATGTCATCTTAGGGGACTTTATTGACCTGAAAAAAGAAACAAGGACTATGCGGTGATCTGATTCAAGCATTCAGAATTCTAAAAGGTATTGACATTGTCGACCCAAGGGACTTTTTCGACCTGAAAAAAGAAACAAGGACCAGGGGTCAAAATGGAGATTAGATAAAGGGGCATTCAGAACAGAAAATAGGAGGTGCTTTTTACACAGAGAATTGTGAGGGCCTGGAACCAACTCCCCAGTAATGTTGTTGAAGCTGACACCCTGGGATCCTTCAAGAAGCTGCTTGATGAGATTCTGGGATCAATAAGCTACTACCAACCAAACGAGCAAGATAAGCCGAATGGCCTCCTCTCGTTTGTAAACTTTCTTATGTACGGTACATTTGGTGTGAAGTGTGAACAGAAGTGTCCACCTAAAGAGGTGGTCTTGGTCCGTTTGCTAAACCCACCGAATCTGGTTTGCTTGCTAAATGTCAATGTTAACAACTGCTGGGCTCTGTCCTTTTGCACATAGGAAACAAACTATACAAGGTAACCTGACTTGGAAGTAAACATTTCACGCGTAGTTTCTGAGGCAACAAGTGGAACAAAAAACAAACATGTTTTTGGGAACTACATTTGGGTTACCAGACATCCCGTGAAAACGGGTTGTCACAGTTTCAACCTTAATTTGTTTTCCCGGTCGGAAACAGTCAAATTGTTAATCATCCCAGTTTCATTATTGTATTTTATTTTTTATTAAGTACAAAACTGCATCGTGTTATCTACAAGTTAATAGCAGAGTACTAGGTTGTGTTAGCGCCATTCAAAAATAAAAAAAACAATTACCAGTATATTATTATTAGTTTATTTAGCAGATGCCTTTATCCAAAGCGACTTACAGAGACTAGGGTGTGTGAACTATGCATCGGCTGCAGAGTCACTTACAATTACGTCTCACCCGAAAGACGGAGCACAAGGAGGTTAAGTAACTTGCTCAGGGTCACACCATGAGTCAGTGGCTGAGGTGGGATTTGAACCGGGGACCTCCTGGTTACAAGCCCTTTTCTTTAACCACTGGACCACACAGCCTCCTATATATGGATTATGTGTATACCATATGTTTAAATGGGAATAGCTGATCTAGTTTTTTAAATCTGGCTTTTTGTACATTTTAACATGTGTTGACTAGATGACAATACAAAGAATCTGCAATAAATTCACCCAATGTTTAATTTTTAAACTATTATTGTGATAAATCTGGACAGTGGGAGAAACTGAAGCTCTGAGAGAAATTTGTTCAGACACCAAAATCTAAGCCGAACTGGACAAAAGTCACAAAAATCGTAAAATATATGCAGTCTTCTTAAATTACATTGCTTAATGTCGACAGTAGGAGAACCGTGCAGAATTACGTAAACTGCATTATTCTCCTACTGTAACCATTCAAGAAATGCATTCATTAAATTAGCAAAGTGCTCCCCCAGTGCTTTCTTCCACAACAATATGTAAGAATGTAAAACATGCTATATTAAAAACCGGAGCAATACATCAATATGCCTTGCAGGATATTATAAACATCCGCTTCACACACCATATAATCAAACCGAGTTCACTCGAAAATTGTATTGTGAACACATACGGACTCGGTCCTGAAAAAAAATATAAAAGGACCAAAAAAACAAACTTTAGCTTGCATCCAAACGAACTCGGTCCCTTTGATGGCAGATAGGTGTGAACAGCAAGCACATTGATACGTTGTTTCAAATGAAACGAACCAGACCAAGTCCGTTTGAAACAGATCCAGTGTGAATGCAGCCTAAACTACCAATATGCTCTCAGTACTATCCCGTGAAACATCTTGTTTGTTCAATTCTGATTTTGGTAGTTTTAAAGATCAGCAATTACAAATGATAGTCAACATGCTTTCTACTTTACAAGGTGGTTAGATGTTATGCAAAATAAATTATAAAGATACACATCACATGATATCATATTGGACGCATACTGCCAGGTGAAACAGTGAGCAGAGGAACAACTGATGCTTTTTTTTTATTTGTGCCACAGGATGATGGACGTTGGCCAGTATCTGTGCAGGATTGGATGTACCAGCCCCATGGCAGCCACTCTGGTGACCCTGCAGCAGGTCCATCGTTGCCACCTTCTGACTGTACCCTTCGAGAGTCTGTCAATTCATTGCGGAGAGAATATCCGTCTGGAACTACCCCATATTTTTGAGAAAATTGTTGTGCAGCACCGTGGAGGGTTCTGCTACGAGAATAACAGACTTTTTGGCTGGCTTTTGTCCCAGCTGGGTTTTGAAGTAAAGCTTTTGTCTGCTCAGGTGCGGAATGCATACACAGGTGTTTATGGACCTCCCCAGGACCACCTCATTCTCCTGGTGAACCAGGAAGGACAAAGGTGGCTTTGTGATGTTGGCTTTGGAGCTGGATTTCGGACACCACTCTCTCTGGAAACAAATTTACCACAGAGCCAGGAAAATGGAGTCTTCCGGATTCACGGGCAGGGAGAAACCTTAATCCTTGAGACCATTGAGAGAGAGAAACAGTTGCCACAAGGTGGAGGTAAAGAGCAGACGATTAAAGGAGAGGAGAGTAAGGGAGTGAGGGAGATAATGACAGATAAGGGACAAAAATGTTGGAAGGCCCTTTATAAATTTACATTGGAAGCATGTTGTCTGGAAGATTTCAAAGAAATGTTCATCTACCACCAGACCTCACCCAGTTCACTCTTTTACTGCAAGTCGTTGTGTTCCCTTCACCTGCCCAGCGGAAGGATTACCTACATAGGGCACAAGCTGATAACCACCCATCTCCTGGGTGAAGGGACTCAGACACAGACCGTTGTGGAGCTATCGAACACAGAAATCTCTGCTATTCTAAAGGAAAAGTTTGGAATAGAGCTTTTGTGCCCCCTAGTTCCCAAAGATGTGGACATAGTCCCACCATCTATCACATATTAACATCTACAGTACCTGCTCAACAAGGTGATTTGAGATGACAGAAATCAAGAGCTTGCTGTGTTGATTCTGTGTGTGTGTATATATATATATATATATATATATATATATATATATATATATATATATATATATATATATATAGTGTATATGTATATATGTATATGTGTATATGTATACATGATACATATTTTAATACTACATTAAGTACTGGAAACATTGTAATAATAATAATAATAATAAAAATCTCAGTTTGAATAGTTATTAATGTGAAATGTGTTTCATGCTGTGGGATTCTTTGCGACATCTATTGGCTATAGTCCACTGTTGTTGTTGTTGTTGTTGATGTTGTTTTAAAGCATGACATCAAAGCAAAGCAGCATTGTGTGTAATTTCTTTACCAAAGCTGCAACAAACAGAATTTGCAAACTCTGCCAAGGAAATATTTTATTCAAAGGAGGAAGCACGTACTTAATGTGCTTCACAAATTAATGTAACCCAAAACAAATTAGGTAATGTATCTTTCTCATACTTTTAATTGTGTACTTTGCACCTTACATATTTTGGAATGTGTGCTTTTTCTTTGTTAATCTACTTAATTAAAAAAAAATTAAAAAGTGTACAGTTTTCAGTCTGTTTTCTGGGGCTACACCACTCAATACTGTATTTATTTATTTGTTTGTTTATTTTTAAATAAAGGCTACTTATTTGATCTTTTTGGTAAGAAACTATATAGATAAAGCATTCCATATTCCACATGGTTTATTATTATTATTAATGAATCAGAGTAAGCCCAACAGAATGTTATGTTGTTTTCTTTCTGACTTAGTTCCTGAGAATAGTCACACTGCAGTTATTATTATTGAGGTGTACTTGCTGCTGTGTGATATTGTGTTCAGTTCTGGTCACCTCGTTAGAAAAAGGATATTGCTGCTCTAGAAAGAGTGCAAAGAAGAGCGACCAGAATTATCCTGGGTTTAAATGGCATGTCGTATGCAGACAGGCTAAAAGAATTGAATCTACTCAGTCTTAAACAAAGAAGACTACGCGGTGATCTGACTCAAGCATTCAGAATTCTAAAAAGTATAGACAATGTCGACCCAGGGGACTTTTTCGACCTGAAAAAAGAAACAAGGACCACGGGTCACAAATGGAGATTAGATAAAGGGGCATTCAGAACAGAAAATAGTGGGCACTTTTTTACACAGAGAATTGTGAGGGTCTGGAACCAACTCCCCAGTAATGTTGTTGAAACGGACACCCTGGGATCCTTCAAGAAGCTGCTTGATGAGATTCTGGGATCAATAAACTACTAACAACCAAACGAGCAAGATGGACCGAAATGAAAAGACTTAATACAAAGCTGTCGTAATGTTATCTTTTTTATTAGGCCATCTAGAGACCCATGCTTACAACTGCATTGTCATATTTTCAAAATGTTCTTTAGATTCTTAAATTAATAAATCGATACCCGGGTAGTAAAGGGATCCATGCTGACCTCTAATGTATATATTAAAAAAAAAAAAGTTTAAATTAAAGGTATTACATTACTCAACATCCCCAGTAGCTTACTACATACAAAGATCAATGTCACTTGAGAGACAACAAAGTCATCCTTGTCACTATCAAGTGCTTCACAAAAGACCAGGCCCTGAGGACACAGCTGGAAATTGAGTAAAGACAGACCAGTCAAAGGGTTAAAAAAATAAATAAATGCAAAGAGACAGCCACCCCATATTTCTTAGCTAAATAGGTTACACCCCTCTCCCAATAAAAAGGAAAAATAAGCACAACACACATGCCTTAATTGTTGTTATTGTTTACATTTGCATCTGACTTACCCAGCAGTGCATTTTTCAATTTCTACATCGGACTACTTTTCACAAACCGACTGGGAAGGAACACTACAATTCCAAAACAGTTCTAGTTTTAGCATTTATATCCGCATATGTCACATGATTATTTTTATTTCTGTTTGTAAGGGCATGCTTATCAATAATTGACAGCTATGCTAAAGCATATTCATTGTATAAAGAAATACAATTCAGGTACTCAAGCTACCAAGATAACCAACCAAAATTCTTGTGCATCCTGAATAGTTTTACTCGCTTAAAACAGCCATGCACCTTTAAAAAGACACATACAAAAATAAAACACATTTTGCTTAAATCGTCAACACCTTTAAAGCTAAAAGCAAAACGCAACCTTGCTTTTTTGTCATTTGTGTTTTGTAGTGGAGCATAAGTTCACTTGCATAACCAGAGGTTTACAATAATGTGGATTCTATTTAAAGGACTAAAAGCTTACAAATAATAAACCTCTAAATAAACCCATCGAATATGAATAACTCATACATTAAATATAAAAGAATCACACTAATATATTTTTTTACAGTTCCATGAAATTCTTAAGAAGTCACCTTGTGACTCACAAGAGGCACAGTTGCTTGTTGCTTGTAAAGGTTTCTTTCAATCAGTCTCCTGAGTTACAGGAATACATAACTCTCCCCTCATTCCAGCAACCAGAAATCATGCATGGAAAGAGAAGTAAGTTATCAGGAATTTCATAACAATAAGTACTGCATTAAAAGGAGCTATTCTCTAAATATATTTATTAGTTTTGTTTTTGTTTGTTTGTTGACTTTTTAAAAAACTATTCTTGCTTTACACATTTTTAATTAAGCAGTAAGGCAGGAGAGGGCATGGGTTGTGCTGGACCAAGAAGTGACAATATCCAGCAAACCCATGCCCTCAAGTGCCTTGCTGCTTTTATAAAACAGATTTATAAAAAAGAAAGGAGAAATGTATATAGTTTCTAAAGATTTATTAACATTATAAGCTTCCACAACAGAAAATAGTCCTTATGAACTAAAAATAATATTCAAGTATAACATTCATTTTTTTTTGTTTCAGTAAAAGCATTTTTTTTATAAAGATTTTAAATAACTATCAAAAAAAACCTTGCTTAGTTGTATAACTGTGAGCCCTTTCTGCATATTCTACGTAACAGATGTTGCTGGGTAATTCACTCCCATTAGCTCTAATGCACACCAAACAGCACAAGAGTTTAAGGTGCTTTGTTGGGATGAAGATTATTAATTTTTAAGTAAGGTAAATAATTGAAAGTCATTGTATTATTATTATTATTATTATTATTATTATTATTATTATTATTATTATTAGAAAGCCAGTCATTTAAGCATTTAACAGCCCAATTTGTTTGTTTTGTGGTATTAATTTCATTTCGATTTTTTTCTAGCACATCAATGTTTTATATGTGTAACGAGTCAGTGCATGGCAGTACAGGAGAAGAGACTGAAGAAAGGAGAGAGTTGGATGGTTAAGACAACGCGTGTAATAATGTAAATACTATCAAAATATATAAATATGCAGTTAAAAATGAATGAAGTCAGTTTCTATCAGTGCTGGATATTGAAATGCCGTGGAACCCTGATGGACCAATCAGAATGCAGCATTCTAAAAATCTGTTTTATAACAAGGAATAAACCTAGCTTTGTTCTTCAAAATGAAAGTTGGAAGAGTAGAATTACCAGATATGACAGGGTTTTATTTCCGTTTTAAGACTAAAATGTTTATTCACATATTGTATTGTGTCTGTACTGCGGCATCCATTGATTTGTAACAAATGCTTACATTTGTAAACTCTTTTGTATGTCTACAACAATATTAATAAGCTTAAGATTCCGAGTTTCATAACTGTCATAATTTTTCTCCTGCATTTATGTAGAAGTGTTGTTCACAGCAGTGGTTACTGATGGTCAGGGATCCTAGGAATCAGTTTGCTGCGGAATAACATGGATTTTCTTGTAATTCATTTTAAAGTGTACCAATAAATACTTTCTGTGTTAACTGTTATTATTCAATAGTACTGTTTGTGTATCTTATAATGTATGGGGGAACAGACAGATGACTCCATTTGTAGCTTTTTATTTGAATTGTGGAATAACTCAGATTTTAAATCTGATAATTTTTGTTTTTTATTATTGCTGAAAACTAGGATCCCTGCTTATGATGTATCACACATAATATTGATTAAGTACCTGGTTGACTGATCAAACAGTAGACAATTCTCTATCACACATTTTGTTCGGATAGTTAGGCGTTTTTAGATAGGAGTGTACATCTGGTATATGTATATTATAAAAGGTCAAATGACATATCAGATAATCCAGTTTCAGTTTATCAAACCACAGCTGTATTTGAATGGTGCCTGTTTTACTAGTTGACAAAAAAAAAAATTCAGATAAAAAAATGTTCATTTGTCTTGTTGATCCTTAAAAGTGTAGTACATGGTGCTACAGGTCATACTTCAACTAGTACTGTAACAGCCTTACAACCCCACAATAGAATTTCAGTTTTTAGTAAACAAGAGCATCTATAGACACAACACAAAAACTGCTTTTTTGCCAACTGCCTGTGCTGTGTATCTCAATGTTCAAGCTTTTAAATGTTTAAATAAAAATAGAACATTTAAAGGGTGAGGTTAAACCTCTACTGGCATTTATAAGAAAAAGAGGTATCTTACACAATGTTTATGTGTACATTTGGTGCTACTTTGTGAAAATTGTGTTACAGAAAAAACAAAAACAAACTTAATACTATTTAATGTGTTCTTGCACAAAAAAGCAGCTGTTCTGACTTTGAATCCCCATGATTGTCTCAGTTTTGTGTCGCTGAGTCCCCAGTCTAGATCAAAGAATAAAGATTAACCTTCCCAATCTCTCCTAAACAAGCTAAGGCTTTTTTCCCCCCATATTTGTTGGAAAATACAACTATTGGTGTTTTCACAATACTTGTCCTTTAGAGAGAAATGCTCCCATGAAGATTTGAAGGTAGGCTAAAAATAAAACATCATGCTTCCTCACTCTTATTAGTTGGCGGCAGCGGTCCAGATAAGCTGCATACCTGCTGTTTTTACGCATTACAAATCCAAAATACGTACTAAATTTTTATTTAATGCATACAAATATGCATAGGAATTTTGTTGCACAGCTTATCTGCCTCCCCTTCCGCCTCCCCTAAAACTTCCACTAGCAACTACATCTCCCAGAATACAATGCCTTCAGTTACTAGGAAAAAGTACACAAGAAAAACCAACCCAAACATTATATAATCTCTGGCTAGCCCTGTTGTCTTTGCAGCCAATCACTGTAAGAATAAGAAAAGATCAAAGCTACATAGGTTGAAGCGTAAACACCCCAGTCCAGCTACTAATGAACTGAAACCATCGTCGGAGGCAAATGCTAAAAAAAAGGTGCCTATAATATTTAACAAACTGTTTTATAACTTATTAATGCAGTTCCTTATTTTATTTATCTGTATGGCTTTATATTGAAGTTTTAACATGTTTACTGAGTGTAATGAATGTTAAAATAAGTAACTTAATTAATTTGCAGTCAGTGTGATACCTGGGAAAAAAATGCGTTGAGCCGATACAGAACCTTGTAGAACACACACGTGGTTGTACAGTAGTTCAAAGAAACATTGCATTAAACATGGAAGGCTCTTTTTTAATGCTTACGCCATTACCATTAAAGATTGTACAGTACTTAAAATCAAGATTACTCATAAATTCAAGGTAATGTTGCATTTTACCCCCTGAAAATACATTTTACTCTCTGTGTTAACATTAGAGGGCAAGTTACTCCCAGACCCAAAACCTTATCTGGAGCACTGGTTGGCGGCATACTTTAGACTGAACAACAAGAGTCCAAAATAAAGTGACAACTAGATTTAATAAATTAAAATACATATTTACGATGTACAAAGCACATTCTTATTTTTATCCAAGTTTGTATTTTAGGGTCAGCATTTTGTTCTATTTACACATGTACAGATTTCAGGCAGCACAGGATAACAGAAGGCAAGACAAGAGAAGGACAAGGTGGACCAAAAGGTAGCTAACTTTGGGCCAGGGAGAAAAAAGTCTGTGATGAGGAGTTCAGAGCGTGCCTGACATCTAAAGGAGCTACCACTAATCTGGAGGAGAGATGGTTGGTGGCGTTGAGCTAACTTTGCCTGTCTTGCGTTCGTAGTTCACAAGTCGCTGACCAACAAGATACCTGGATACAAACACAAAACATTTCAAAATTATTTTAAAAAAATGGTGAAAAACTAAACTAGACTACATATGTGGAACACTACACTGAATTTAAAATAAACTATATTTCTGTTAGCAATATTATGCAGGAATGTTTCTTTGTGGTTTTAATGCCCCAACGGGGAGTCTGACACAGAGCACACGATTTCCAGCTAATGGAGCTCCAGGACTCAATTAGGGCTTATCTTATTTCAGTCTAAAAATAGGTATTTCATAATTAAATACAATATTTATTAAAGCAGAAAAAAACAGTGTTGTGACATTCAAAATTGATCATTTTCTCTAGTTATTATACAACAAATGTTCCTAAATATTGAAATATTACCTGAAAAAACATAAATTCTTAATTGTAGAATATTTCGTTTTTTTATATCCACTTTTTAAAGACATTCTACTTTCACCATCAGCAAATTATCAAACAAAATAAAAACATAAATAAATGTAACAATAACAGACACGTGAAATGACCCCTTCTTGTAAATGGACAGCAAGATCTTTAGCAGAAATACTTCTAATCTGATGCAGCTGGTGTCTTTTTCGTTGATGGCATTTTAAAGAAATCGTGCAGCTCTATGCAGAGTGTGTTCAATCATTTACCGGAAGCAAACTAAACCGTCTGCCAGGTTCTTAAATGCAGTGTTACACTATTCTTTCAGAAATTGGAATTTTCACAGGGAACTACATATTACTCAGCAATGGGTACATTTCACAGAAGTCGTGAAAGAAATACAGCATTACCCAATGATACAGACAATGCAACCCAACAAAACAATGTTGTGCTTTAATGGCAGCTTCATGTGCAACTTGGATGTAGAAAGCCAGAGAGCACACCAACATTATGTAAAGTCGGATGGGAGTTTTTTTTCTAGAACACAAATATTACGACTTATTAAATAAGCACCTACTTGTCATTTTTAATGTGTTCATAAAGGCGCTTAAACTGGCGAATCTGAAAGGACAGGATTCCGATCAACATCACCACCATTAGAAGAAAAGGATAAATCCGCCGCTGAACCAAGTTCTGCATCTCGTCAGCTACACCTGCAGAAAACAATGCAATATTGGTTCCATTGTTTTTTTTTCTAAATGAATACAAAAAGTTGTAACATGTTAATTATTGTTGTTGTATAAAAGGTATGAAATAAGGGAACCAAGATAAATTAATAAAATGTACATTTATGAACTATGAATTAACAGAGGAAACTTTCTTATGTATGCCACAGTTTGTCTATTCCAGGACTGAGTGTCATACCATGAAAACAGATATGTTTTCTACAGTGAGTAATGGTTAAAAAGTTACAACAGCACTTGTCTTAAATGCTCACAGTGTGTATGTGCCTTAGGTGTGTGGTTTCAGCCCAACCCTGTATATGAATCAAGCAGCACGGGAACAGTTTAAGAAAACTGATCTGTCAATAATTTAGTCTACATTGTATTATTATTATTATTATTATTATTATTATTATTATTTATTTCTTAGCAGAGACCCTTATCCAGGGCGACTTACAATTGTTACAAGATATCACATTATTTTTTACATACAATGACCCATTTATACAGTTGGGTTTTTTACTGGAGCAATCTAGGTAAAGTACCTTGCTCAAGGGTACAGCAGCTGTGTCCCCCCACCTAGGATTGAACCCATGACCCTCCGGTCAAGAGTCCAAAGCCCTAACCACTACTCCACACTGCTGCTATCTATGCTGTATCACATAGATTCCAAGGTAAAACCCATAAGAAACTATGAGTGAGCATCTTTGAGAGAAACCGGATCCATTAACATACAATGTCACAGACTTGCAGATAGCTTGCACTAACGGGACTGGCTTGTTAGGATTCACAAAACACCTTTAATCATCACTAAAGCAGAGTTACCTGGATTTTGGAAATGTGCCATGTTATTTCAGAATTGAAAGTGTTTATACCTGGTAAGTGCTGGAATTAATGCAAAGTGCAGGTGCAATGTGCTAGGAGTGTATTTAATATAAATGATCTTAAAAACCTACCTATTACAGGTACAATGCCAACAGCAATGACATAGGGCACACAGAGAGAGAGGAGTAAGACAGCAATGACAGGAGCTGCCAGTTTCTGGATTATAAAATGGAGGTCAATGTTGCGGATACCATTTGCATAAACCTTAAAATAAATAAATAAATAAATAATGATTATGATTGCTAGAAATAACAAATAATGTGTTTCTTATCAAGCTTTGTATTAACAAAACAAATATAGGCCTATTTTAGTAATCTAAAGCACACCGAATATGAATACCTGAACGTCCTAAAATTTATAAACTTGACATTTTACAGACTTGTAGCCACTTTTACTGTTGGGGACTGAACTAAACGCTTGTGCTGAATATTCATATTAAGCCAGGATTCTGTGCAGTGTACCACTACATGCAAAAGACCAAGCCTGTGTAGGTTCCACAGAGTTTCAAGTGTGGTAACAAAATGGACGATATAAAGCTCCACTTAACCACATCTGTCTTTAATACGAAATACAAAATTGAAAAAAAATATATATAAATACATATGTACATTCAGCCTTAAGTGGCATTTAATGTTTCCTAAAGACGTGCAGGGTGATAACATGATCTAGCATTTACTATTCACTTCAAGGAGGAGCTAGTTTTAAGCTAACATATTTCACTGAACAAAATCTAAAAATCTAAGTGCATTGATTAGGAGGATTAGTTGGACACCCCACAGTGTGTTACAGACTTTGAACTTAATCTGTTTTTTCTTTCACTATTGTTAGCATTGATACTACTTGATACTACTTGTTACTATGTGAAGTATGCAGAGAAATGTACTCTAAATAACTAATACTGGGGTTGACTAAAACTGTGCACGTGTTAGGAATGACAAAGTGCGTGGAATGCACCAGAGTGCATTTTTCTCCAGTATGCAGGCTTATCAGAAGCACACCAAGGAGTCCTCAAACTAACCTGCTCAATCACAGTCTTCAGCCACCACTGGGGTCCCATCAGAGTAATAGCAGCAATAATTTTGGCATGTAGAACTCCAAGAGCCCAGTCCTAGAATACCCATTTATTTTGTCAATATTTTGTGAACATATTAGCCAGATCCACAACATGTTAACTCCACCAATTGAAATGATGCTAATACATTTATTACACGCACACACACTGAAAAGGTAGGATTCAGAGGTGATATGAAAATATATAAATCAATAATAAACAAAGTTAAACAAACACCGAGGGTGTCCAATTTAATACATACAAATAAAACAAAAAGATTTGCTTAACAGACAAGTTTTAAATACATAATACACACACACATATATATATATATATATATATATATATATATTATATATATATATATATATATATATACAGTACTGTGCAAAAGTTTTAGGCAGGTGTGAAAAAATGCTGTAAAGTAAGAATGCTTTCAAAGATAGACATGTTAATAGATTATATTTATCAATTAACTAAATGCAAAGTGAGTGAACAGAAGAAAATCTAAATCAAATCCATATTTGGTGTGACCACCCTTTGCCTTCAAAACAGCATCAAGCATCAATTCTTCTAGGTACACTTGCACACAGTTTTTGAAGGAACTCGGCAGGTAGGTTGGCGAAACAACCTGGAGAACTAACCACAGTTCTTCTGTGGATTTAGGCAGCCTCAGTTGCTTCTCCATCTTCATGTAATCCCAGACAGACTTCGATGATGTTGAGATCAGGGCTCTGTGGGGCCATACCATCACTTCCAGGACTCCTTGTTCTTCTTTACGCTGAAGATAGTTCTTAATGACTTTCGCTGTATGTTTGGGGTCGTTGTCATGCTGCAGAATAAATTTGGGGCCAATCAGATGCCTCCCTGATGGTATTGCATGATGGATAAGTATCTGCCTGTACTTCTCAGCATTGAGGAGACCATTAATTCTGACCAAATCCCCAACTCCATTTGCAGAAATGCAGCCCCAAACTTGCAAGGAACCTCCACCATGCTTCACTGTTGCCTGCAGACACTCATTCGTGTATGCTGTCCAGCCCTTCGGCGAACAAACTGCCTTCTGCTACAGCCAAATATTTCAAATTTTGACTCATCAGTCCAGAGCACCTGCTGCCATTTTTCTGCACTCCAGTTCCTGTGTTTTCGTGCATAGTTGAGTCGCTTGGCCTTGTTTCCACGTCGAAGGTATGGCTTTTTGGCCGCAAGTTTTCCATGAAGGCCACTTCTGACCAGACTTCTCCGGACAGTAGATGGGTGTACCAGGGTCCCACTGTTTTTGCCAGTTCTGAGCTGATGGCACTGATGGACATCTTCCAATTGCGAAGGGAAGTAAGCATGATGTGACTTTCATCTGCTGCAGTAAGTTTCCTTGGCCGACCACTGCGTCTACGGTCCTCAACATTGCCCGTTTCTTTGTGCTTCTTCAAAAGAGCTTGGACAGCACATCTGGAAACCCCTGTCTGCCTTGAAATTTCTGCCTGGGAGAGACCTTGCTGATGCAGTATAACTACCTTGTGTCTTGTTGCTGTGCTCAGTCTTGCCATGGTGTATGACTTTTGACAGTAAACTGTCTTCAGCAACCTCACCTTGTTAGCTGAGTTTGGCTGTTCCTCACCCAGTTTTATTCCTCCTACACAGCTGTTTCTGTTTCAGTTAATGATTGTGTTTCAACCTACATATTGAATTGATGATCATTAGCACCTGTTTGGTATAATTGTTTAATCATACACCTGACTATATGCCTACAAAATCCCTGACTTTGTGCAAGTGTACCTAGAAGAAATGATGCTGTTTTGAAGGCAAAGGGTGGTCACACCAAATATGGATTTGATTTAGATTTTTCTTCTGTTCACTCACTTTGCATTTAGTTAATTGATAAATATAATCTACTAACATGTCTATTTTTGAAAGCATTCTTACTTTACAGCATTTTTTCACACCTGCCTAAAACTTTTGCACAGTACTGTATATATATATATACACACAGTAATACAAAAGTTAAAAATTCTTTGAGCCAAACATTCAGTTTTAATGGCTTACCAAAAGAGTTTCCATAGGGACATTCATAGTCACACTCTCACCATTTTTCTTCTTCAGAACGATTCGATACTTGACTCCTGCTCATTTGTAGTCATCAAAAAAATATCTATTTGTTTAAAAACATGGTCGTAAGACAGACAAACAAACAATGCATTTCAACACTAACATGTCTTCATCAGGTTTATTTTTAAACAAATAGAGTTTTTTTTGATGACTACAAATGAGCAGGAGTTTCGAATCCTTCTGTAGAAGAAAAATGGTGAGAGTGTGACTATGAATGTCCCTATAAAAACTCTTTTGGTAAGCCATTAAAACTGAATGTTTGGCTCAAAGACTTTTTAACTTTTGTATTACCGTTGAGACTCTACCTTCACTACATTCAATTACCTTATACTGGGCAGCACCTCTTCAGTATTAAGCATTGCAGTGCATAAATGAGTTTGTATGTATGTATGTATGTATGCATGCATCATACACATATATATAATCTTGTTAGATACAGCTGCAACACTGCATAAAAACTACATACCTGCCATGGATAAAAGAGTGGTGTCTGATCCAAAGGTACCCTCAAAGGGGCAACTATAACCAGCTCAAACAAGAGGCCCAGCAACAAGGGGACAACCCCAGCCAGCAGCACAGCCACAATCAAGGTCTTCACTATCTGCAAAACCAACAAGATACCTGCTGATAGCTGCTAGAGGGACAAACAATAAATAGTATCAACGACTTGAATGGACAAAGTAATGGGTAAAATGACCAAATTCATTTTTATGATAAATCAAGTGATTACCATAAGAGACCACTCCTGCACTTTAAGCGCAATAACCCGACGTCCCTGCGGCATCCAGGCAAGGAGGACAGTGATCGCTCGGATGGACAGCCAGCACACATACAGCCCACAGGCTGCAGTGTACAACTCGTGGATCTTGGCACTGCCCGTCCAAAAAGACATTAACCAGCGGCCAGTAAATACTGACCAAAAAAAGAAAAATCACTGTTACAGACACCAGTAACTTAATGTTAAGTGTATCTAAAAACTCTGAAGACTTTCATAAATGTATCAAGGATGGAATTTTCTTAGAATTAAGCATTCAAAAAAATTAAAGTTAGAATGTATTTGCTTATGATTGTAAGTCGCCCTGGATAAGGGCGTCTGCTAAGAAATAAATAATAATAATAAATAATTAGAAAAAAAAGAAGAAAAAAATCCCTACTAACTGACTCATACATTTTACGATGAAACAATAAAGCATTCAAAATGATACAGAATTGCTTAAATCATTTCATGATGGATTTTCAAAAATGATTTAAAAAAGAATATATACCAATAATAACAATCAAATCACACACCTGGTAACGTGAGACAAATGAGACTGGCAACCAGTAATGTTGCACACATGAAACCTATTAACAGCACGATCTGAAAAAAACAAAACAAAAAACATTAAGTGCATTATCATAACATTGTTTTCATTATTATAGATCATTACATTATTGCTATGTTTAGTACATAATCTCACCATACACCATTGTATATTCTGTAATGGAACTAGCTTAATTATAAAGAAAATAAAACACTTCATCAATACAATAACTACAGCAGAAAACAGCGAGGTAAAGGAAACAAGTTTAAGGAGTATGTTTCTATTAAAAAGCAATAATTAACTATTTTCTGTGAAGCATCTCAGTGGTTTCATTGCAAATTAATGCAATCACATATCCTTAACTCAAAACAACAACAACAACAACAACAACAACAACAACAACAACAACAACAACAAAAACCACCAATCCGTGCTGGTGTTGACTTTTTCCATTCTCACAAAGACATAAGATTTATGGAACTATTTTATTAGTCGTGACCACTAAGTATACAAGGCACTCTCAGTAACTTATACACCTACCCTGAAAGGGAATCTCATAGGCCTACGGTAAGGCTGAAAGCCCACTGGCCCTCCCTGCTGCAGAATAGCCTGGTGAGCGGCATGGAGACCCTCTCCCACCACTGGAATGGCATTGTTATTGCGAGCTTGCTGGTTATTGTTGGCCTGCTGGTTGGCATTGTTATCAGTTTCCTCTTGGTCTCCCAACAGGTAAGAATGAAGGTCTCTGTATGATCAGAAATAAAAAGTACCTCAAAAACTGTACTTCTTAAAAGAAATGGAATGCAATACTGTAGTGTATATAGGACATATACTCACAGCAGGTAGCCTGCCGTGACGGTCCATGCCCTGACCAGACCTTTCAGCCACTGCCTGGTGTGTCCTTGTTCCAGGAGAGCTGGAAGCACCACCTGAAGGAGAAGCAGCTCCAGAGACAGCTCACTCACTGGGGCATCACTGGGAGAAGCAAACAAAGAGATTATAAAACCACACAGTGGTTTTAAAACTTTGTAAAACTGGACTTCTCAATACGCAGTGACTCCAATGTGGAGATTTAACATGCTGCAAGAGCAGTGTTTCACAATCTGTGGTCCGTTAGTAAACTCCAGGTGGTCCGCAAACAACTTCCAAAATTCGGTTACACAATGTTTATCTGTTTTCTTTTATTACGGGTGTGTTTATAAATTAGTACTGTATACTGTATATTACAGCTCCCTTTGATGCAATAACAAACATCGCCTTCAAAGCCACCATTAACTGAAACAGCATTCTAATGTGAAACAAATACAATAAACTTACACATTATGATGGCACATTTGTCTTGTCAAAATTACAGCATTATTTAAAAAAACAAATCTACATCTAGCATTCAAGTAAATGGACTGATTTCTAATCTGTGCTCATTCTACTGCTTGTGTTCACCGAACTTCATGAAAATAAAAAACGTCATCTGGCTGTCCCAGCCTTTTCGCTCACCATACAGAACACATTGCAGTAATGACAGCAACTGCTAAGGAAATGTTAATTGTATCAGATTTCAAAATGATCACAAAATCTGGCTGAACTCCAAGGCAATGGACAGTAAAAAAAAAAAAAACAGCCACCAATTATCAAAAAAAGATATGTTTTCTGGGGGTTAAGAGAATACTAAGTTTAGCTGCTGAGTTCAGAGACAGTCTCTCATAATCATAGCAGTGTGCCAAAAGCATGTCATTATAGCAAGTTTAAGAGTGCACTACCTCAATATTGTTTTAAAAAATACATACAATTACATCTGCCATGCAAAATGTTCCCCAGACAGACAGGGCTGAAGAATTACCTGTACAGCATCACATTGTAAGGCAGGAAATCAGGCAGAATCTGTTTGATAATGCGGATTGGTAGCCAAAGCATTAAGAGGACAATTGACCCAAATACGACCTGAATAAAAAGAAATACAAGATAACCAATACCTATCAGTATTTGATACAGAAAAAAAAACACATTTGGGAAATAATTTAACACAAGGGAAAATGTAAGTTCTTACCACTGATAAAATAAACCTTCGAAGATGTCTGTATATAGGCAGGTGAATCATTTCTTGGACTGGATTAAAATCTGGATCATTCAGGTTTCTCAGAAACCACAGCACACCCGGTCTCAGTACCTGTAATGTTATAGTCAATATTCACATTAATTTACTGCTAAATGTGCTTACTGCATTTGAACATACTGCCTCAACATTAAGCAGGTGCGTTAGTTGACTTGCAACATAAAACTGGTATATCTACAGCATATATTTAGTGTTCTGCATTTCCGGTTTATTCCCGAATTTTACCGAAAAATTACAGGATTTTCTTTTTTTTTAACTGGACATTAGGTTTTACTGATTTATACCCGATTTTTGTTTATTATTCAATATTTTCCCGGTACTATTTTCTAGGAAATACAATATTTTGACGTCAGAGGATCAAATAACGTTCAAACGTGGTTCTCTGTCACTTCACAAACACGTTATCACCTGATAATGTTTGCCAATCAAAGTCTGATTATTGTGACAATTGCTGGGCGCAGTAACTATTAGCTTGATCAAAAACTAAACTGAAATACACGAAAATATAATATTTTTAGTGGATGAGGAATGGAGAAAACGTGAATCAGTTTATGAATATTCAAAAGAAAACAAATGTTTCAAAGTACCAAAAAGCAAAATGCAGCAGAAGTGGGTCAGATGAGGCAGAGGATGCATAGTGCTGCATTGAGGTACATGTTCTCGCTGACAATAAAAGAACATTCTAAAAAATTGACACACATTAAACTAAATCAAGAAAGTGAACTGAGAGACAAGCAATCCATTTATCCTGCTTTTACACGTGCTTTAATAAAAATAAATCACAGAATGACTGTGTTAATGAGTTTGTCAGAGCGCTGTGCTTTGCTGGACAGCCATTGTTTATTGCAGAGAGGTATGTATTGGTGACTGTGCGACAGTACTGTCTGTAGTAAAACACTGCCTAACGCCGAGAATCTTAATTGTAAATGTTTGACAGAAAGTGGTGATGCTTTAGTAGTCAATTTTCTTTTTTTTATGATTTCAAGGCAAATAAACCTGGCTTGTTTTGTGTTAATGTCATGTTCATACCATCTGTAGATACTATTTCCATCAGCACAGCGATTGCCCAAACATTCGCAAAGTACAAGCCAACTTGGGAAAATGTTGCTTCGACTTGCACAGATTCTGCTTCATCATACTTGCCAGGGACATTATTAATCAGAAACCAGAACTGCTACTCATCATATTCCACATGTAAAGTGTTTTTTTTTCCCTGACATGATTTTTACCAATGTTTCAATTAAAAAACATTTTTTACCGATTTTATCCCTATTTTAATATGTGTAAAATAAACTCTGAAAAATTCCCAGATTTTTTTTTAAAAGATAAAAACCGAAAACACGGAACACTAAATATATTGAAGGGACCATTGACTAAATTATTCAGAAGCCAGCTGAATACAGTATAAATTACTCACCTCTCGAAGTAAGAGAATGAAAGATGCAAAGTAGAACACATAGACCATTCCTACTAGCCAGTGCAGAAACATAGTAGTGCCTGGTGCTGATTGGAAACTCAGTTCTCGGTCCTTCAATGAAGCATCAAACATTTCCTGCAGACCCAACAAAAACTCTGCCTATTAGTATGATTTAAACATGATTAAACAACTACACTAGGTAACAGGTTGTGATACACACAAAATATATACACACACACACTATATATATATATATATATATATATATATATATATATATATACAGTACTGTGCAAAAGTTTTAGGCAGGTGTGAAAAAATGCTGTAAAGTAAGAATGCTTTCAAAAATAGACATGTTAATGGTTTATATTTATCAATTAACAAAATGCAAAGTGAGTGAACAGAAGAAAAATCTACATCAAATCAATATTTGATGTGACCACCCTTTGCCTTCAAAACAGCATCAATTCTTCTAGGTACACTTGCACACAGTTTTTGAAGGAACTCGGCAGGTAGGTTGGCCCAAACATCTTGGAGAACTAACCACAGTTCTTCTGTGGATTTAGGTAGCCTCAGTTGCTTCTCTCTCTTCATGTAATCCCAGACAGACTCGATGATGTTGAGATCAGGGCTCTGTGGGGGCCATACCATCACTTCCAGGACTCCTTGTTCTTCTTTACGTTGAAAATAGTTCTTAATGACTTTCGCTGTATGTTTGGGGTCATTGTCATGCTGCAGAATAAATTTGGGGCCAATCAGATGCCTCTCTGATGGTATTGTTTCCACGTCGGAGGTATGGCTTTTTGGCATAAGTCTTCCATGAAGGCCACTTCTCACCAGACTTCTCCGGACAGTAGATGGGTGTACCAGGGTCCCACTGTTTTCTGCCAATTCTGAGCTGATGGCACTGCTGGACATCTTCCGATTGCGAAGGGAAGTAAGCATGATGTGTCTTTCATCTGCTGCAGTAAGTTTCCTTGGCCGACCACTGCGTCTACGGTCCTCAACGTTGCCCGTTTCTTTGTGCTTCTTCAAAAGAGCTTGGACAGCACATCTGGAAACCCCTGTCTGCCTTGAAATTTCTGCCTGGGAGAGACCTTGCTGATGCAGTATAACTACCTTGTGTATTGTTGCTGTGCTCAGTCTTGCCATGGTGTATGACTTTTGACAGTACACTGTCTTCAGCAACCTCACCTTGTTAGCCGAGTTTGGCTGTTCCTCACCCAGTTTTATTCCTCCTACACAGCTGTTTCTGTTTCAGTTAATGATTGTGTTTCAACCTACATATTGAATTGATGATCATTAGCACCTGTTTGGTATAATTGTTTAATCATACACCTGACTATATGCCTACAAAATCCCTGACTTTGTGCAAGTGTACCTAGAAGAATTGATGCTGTTTTGAAGGCAAAGGGTGGTCACACCAATTATGGATTTGATTTAGATTTTTCTTCTGTTCACTCACTTTGCATTTAGTTAATTGATAAATATAATCTATTAACATGTCTATTTTTGAAAGCATTCTTACTTTACAGCATTTTTCACACCTGCCTAAAACTTTTGCACAGTACTGTATGTATATATATATATATATATATATATATATATATATATATATATATATATATATATATATATATATATATATATATATATATATTTTAGCTCAAAGAGCCAGCTGCCCATCTTTCTCAAGGGAGCCTGTGTTTGAATCAAAACATTGGAGGTATTTATAGGTTTTTGACGGCATGACAACTACTTGTTATTGTTTACATTCAAATCTATGATTTATTCTTACATGATGTAATAGTGTTCTATATATTGTGACATCATTTTTACTTCTATCTTTGAATCTGTATTAATTCTAATTAACATCACTTTAAATAAATTTATATTTTTATTATATCATGCAATGCTGGCTCTGAGGATCAGTCTAGATTTGGCCTCCCCAGCGCATCAGCATGCACAACTTTTGAACGAACTTTGTTTATTTGTTTAAATGTTATATATCTATTGAAGTTAATTGGTTCATTCTTTTCTGTTGAGTCCCGCTGGCATAATCGTGTTCAGTCTATTTATCCATTTACTTTCTTTTATTCTTCTATATGTCGCATTGTCTAATTTTAGCTGTTCTAATACTACAAACTTTACATCATTTATGTCATGTCCTTGACTGGTGAAGTGCTGTACTATTGGTTCATTCATTTTTTATTTCTAATTAATGAAAGGTGGTTCTGAATTCGTTTATATAAAGTAGTTCCAGTCTCTCCAACATATTTGATTTCATCACATTTTTCACAGGCTATTCCATAAACAACATTGCTATTTTTACAGTAGGTATTAGTTTTTAGTGGATATGTGGTGTTCTTATGTTTAATTATATTTTTACTTTTATCTATGTATTTACACACTTTACATCTACTGGTGCACATGTTCGTAGAACCTATTTTGTCAATTATTCTTTTATGTTTACTGTGAACTAAAATATCACCTAAATTAGCTTCTCTTTTGAATGCTACAACTGGGGCCTTAAGAAATACTTTTTTTTAATTTTTCTGAATCCATGCAAAATAAAATTGTATTGTCTGGAAGGTTGTGTTTTATTGATTCAAGTCTTTTTAAAAATTGTGTTGTATCCTTAACAACATGATTATATATATATATATATATATATATATATATATATATATATATATATATATATATATATATCATGTTTTCTGTATTTAAGCTATTTTGTTACATGTGATCAACCTGTACACCACTGGGAAAAGCCACAGCTGTATTTTTTAATAGAGCAATTTGACAGCACTAGGAAATCATTAACCACCTTGTCTTGGTTATTCAAAAAAAAAAAAAAAAAAAAAAAGATTGCTGCAATCCACGGTGATTCCTTGTGGATCACCTCAGCATGGTATACGTAGATCAACTTCTTAGTCAACACATTCTTTTTTCACAAAAATAAAACACATTTAATTGTGCGAACACCTGACTGGTTTAAAATATTACAACAATGGAAAAAAAAAAAACAGTCATGAAATTATTTTTGCAATTCACTTACCAGGGAGCAAATATCAAGCCACCAACCACAGATCAGAGGAAACACACCGATTTCCACAACAACCAGCAATGAAACCTTGAAGAAAGAAGAATAACTGCAATTGTGTATCTCATGGTACATGCTAGTAAACATTTTCTCTCAATAGTCTAGTGGAAAACAACAATCTGAAAATCGGCCCAGCATATCCTTCTCATTAGTGCGAAACTTTACCATGTGCCACATTGAGCAACCATGAAATAAACTGCACAGGTCTCATAGTCATAGGTTCATTAATTCTCTGAGCTTGACCATTATAGACTTCAGCTTAAAAAAATCCTATAAATTAAAAGTTACCTTGACAACGATATAGCAAACTCCCAATAAACGTCGGGATCTTTGGAATTTCACTACTGCTGCTAGTCCCTGTTCAATCTAATTAAGGAACAATGTGTTATACAAGACATGTCTGCGGACACATTTCTATAACTTCAAGCAATCATGTTTAATATAAAGATTTACATGCAGGATGTAGGCTGATTAAAATGACTTAAATCACTTGAGGACTTTTTAAAATGCTTTTGTGGAAAATATTTAATATGTTGCAGATTAAAATTAGCGGAAGTAAGCATGAAATTAAGGATTCACAATGTCCCAGTACCACCATGTTTTGACTTTTACTTGTTTCCATCTGCAGTCAGGCACAGACCTGTATTTCATAAGAAACTAACACCAATGTCCTCAGTCAACCTTCAACTATTTAACTATCTTTTACTACAACCTGCTTGCAAAGAGATGGGACAGGACGACAACAACATAATATGGGAATATGGGGTTTGTGCAGTGGAACTGCAGTTAACAACAACCACCACAGGTTTTTTAATACTTAACTTTAAGGATTAATTACAACTGCTGACCCTGTCTCTTACACTACAAAAATAATGTTCTGGTTAAAAATTGTAAATTAGACATACTGTATTATACATACTAATCATATAGGTGGTTACTAAAGTGAAGTGGCAAGAACTTTATAATGCACATCCAGCCTTGCACTCTAAATCAATTGAACGTTAAACACAAGAATCCGGCACTCGGTAAAAAGGATACGTGACATACAATTAAAGTTACAGCCAAGAGGACGTAGCCGACAATCGTAGTTATCAGGCCATCGAAGTGAGAAGCTTGCACCTAGCAGAAAAAAGAAAACAAGGTAGGTCAGTAAAATACATACAAGGTAACCACATTACAAGTGTCAGAATAACGGAAAAGAAGGTCACTATGAATTTTCGGCCATACAATGTAACACAGCAAAATGAATAACAGCGAAGTAGTCCTCAAGATAGAGCTTTCAATAGCTTAGTCAATTGGTGTCAGTACCATAGTAAACAAAATGTCTCTGACTATGTGGAAAAGACTCACTAAATGATATCCCCAGTATCATCACTTCTGTTTTGTCTGAATTTAACATTAAAGTTTTTAAACACAGGGTATGCAACATAAATAGCTAACAGTGTTTGGTCTTTTACATTTGAAAAAACAAACTTTACTTAATAGGACAGCTGTATTAGTCAAGTGGACAGAGCTACCAGCCAGTTCTCATTAAAGAGTTTAGAAAACCCTTCAAATAGGAAGTCTGTATCTCAACAGGTTTCTAAAATGTGACAATGTGACAGCGGAAGATAGCTAATTGAACCCGCTATAGGGAATGCTTAATAATTGTGAAGAAGATACAGAAGTGTACTGCCCGATGCTATTACTTACATATTCTTCAAAGCCAAGTCCAACTACAGAAAAGTGACCAATGTGATAGGGACAAAATGCTGAAACACACAAGAACATTATTCAAACAAAGAGTTAACTGCACTAATAGTACTTCTTAATGTTGCTTATGGATTTGCTGCTGGGTTTTTAAATTAATCATATAAACTGTGTGCTATTTATCAACATTAACAAATCATCTTTTCGTATAAATGTTTTTTGTGGATCTTTATAATAATCACACTGTTAAGAACAAAATCGATCCACATTGTGTTATTAAACATATAAAACAAATGCCTTTCTCAGGAAATCAAAACTAAATGCAGACCCAATATAAATTTAATTTGAGCTGTATTAGGCACTGTCATCTCAGACCTAAGCTGTAATCAACAATATGAAATATACATACCAAACACAAGAATGAAGAGTGTATTTAATGACACAACCCAGAAAACATGTTCCTAAAAAAAAAGAATACAATACTTAAACATGCAGTAACATTTATTAAAAGAATGAATTATCATCATCAATAAACCTGGAAATCATAATCGAAATGCTGAATGTTATTGTTAAGATTCACTATACTTGCATGTGTCTAACATGCACAAACATCTTTAGTGGATTCAAATACAAAGATATGGAGCAGCTGTCTACTGAGCCTTTAAAGAAGGTTCAGTGTCCTAAGTTTTACACTTCTAAAAACCTAAATGTGAACACAGCAAAAATACAGTTTGTATTCTTTAAAACTTTTCAAAACAAATTATTTCATTTGCTCTTTTCCATACCAGAAAAACCAAGGAACCATCCAGACCAAGCATCTAAAAGAGAAAAAAAAAAATGTAATATACAAATGAGGTAAATTAAAACGGATGAGGACTAGTTGATGTCTATGTCTCAGTAGTCCTGTGGGCGAGTGCTTAACACAAGTGTACACATATACTCTCACGTTCACAGGCTTGCGTTTTAAAAAATGCAGGAAAAGTCAATTTTCTAACTGGGTGTAGCAGTGGTGAACAAACATTCATACTGCTTACAAAACAGTCACTCAGAACTGAAACCTCCCTTCATCTCCACTTGTCATGCGGATTTTGCTTTATTTTGAGCTATGCGAATGCATCAGCGTTTCATTGAATTTTGTCTGTGTGATTACTGCCGCTATTCAGTTATTCATTGTTGTGGTTTAACTGTGAAGTTCGGTATAAACAAAATGTACTTTTTAGACATCAAAACAGTATAAAAATGGCCATTTCCTGACATTACGTTTCACTTTTCAATTATGTATTTCTTTTTTGAAAAATCCCAATTGCTTGAACACAACACACTTATTTGGTAGGCCGATCTATAATCAGTGTTAAATATTAAAGTACTGAAATATATATATATATATATATATATATACAGATTTAAGGAATGATTGCTTAACTATGTCTTATTACTAACATATTCGTATTACAAGATTTAGTGTAAAATAATAATTCCATATGGTCTGTTTCAAAGAAACGTAATGTGAGGAAATGGCTACTCACTTGAGCTATTTTATACCGTTTTTGATGTATAAAAAGTAGATTTAGTTTATAATACCGAAAGTTTACATTGAAACCACGGCGATGAATAAAATGAATAGCGTATTGCATCTTTGAAGTGTGAAGTAATTTTACAAAAATGTGGAGTTTTATACCGGGTTGCGAACCCCCACCACAAAAGAGAAAGAAAAGACGATGATTCACAAACACAAGGAATATGACAGAGAAAAGAGGCAGCACACTTTTCAAGTAACCTGGCTTTAACAATTTGACTGGCTGCAGTAAGTCTACACCTTCAGAAAATAAGATGTACTGCAAGGTGTGTGTCAGGTATGACAAAAGCCAAAGTGGCACATTTGTGACTGAGTTGTCTACCTTTAAGATAGTCGATTTTAAAGTGCATGAAAAATCAAGTAATCATTATAACTGTGTGAAATTGATGAAGGCAAAGACTGCCAAACAAGGCACATCAAAAGCATAACAATTACTACACACCATAAACACCTCTGTGATTTTAAAGCTAAAAGTGCTTTTTAGAACAGCTCACGCCCTTGCAAAGCATGCACGACTGTATTCTGATTTTGAATGGATGTGGGGAAAACCTACAGAAATTCTAAACAGGCACAAAAGTGTATATGCGCTATTGCGAGGACCCAGAGTCCAGCCCTGTTAAATCAGAATGCCAACTGCTAAATATTTGTCCATTATTTCGGACGGTTCTACAGATAGTTCCACTACTGAGGCAGTGATATGCTACGTGAAGTATGCTGTCAATGGTGTTGTCCACACAGACTATTGGGGTTTGGAATGTGGGGAAGGCAGGTGCAGAAACCCAATCAATGTATCTGGGAATCAGCATTAATGTTTATTGTATCTGTTTTTTTGTTTGTTTGTTTGTTTGTTTGTTTGTTTGTTTGTTTTTAATACAATACAATCTAAATTTATAAGTGTTCATTTTTTAGGAAAAAAAATGTAAGCCTAATATTTTAGGGACTCCAACAGCTGTTGTTGATTCCGACTCAGGAAATTCACATAAGGACTAGCAAGTTTGAAAAGGTACTAGTCCTAAGGACTAGTACCACAACTGTGTTAGTTTCTAATCCTGTACAAATAGCATTACTTTTGATAGTCCAAGGTTTACATTACAAAAGGAAATTAAAAAAGGGTTTTTTTTTGGTATTCAAATGCTGCAAATGTCTAAATCATTACTTTTTTTTTTATTACTTCAGTCAATGTTATATCAAACACTTACGCGTTCCCATGTAAGCTCCTCAGCAGCCCGGTCCCATTCCAGTGCATTCCAGTTCATGTCATCTAACAGGAGGAAAGTTAAATACATATGTCTTATTTTGGTAACATTAGCTGTGAATTTGCTTCAGATTTGACAGAGGCTTAAGTAAGAACATTTTTCTTTAAAATATTTACTTTGAATTCAATTACTGGCTGGGAAGCCCCAAAATATTTATTTGAGAGGTGCCAAGTCTAAATGTAGTATCTAGAACTGGAAAATAGGTGAATTGTTAAACAGGTCCAAAGAAGACATCAAATAGTATTTAGATTTGTACTTAGGCAAGTTAAAATTTAAACTAACAGTGATCTTGACAGTTTAAGTACTTCGTGCTAATCAGGGTCTTTGAAACTATCTGTTAAAATTCAGGACTGCACTTTCAGTCAATGTCCAGACATTTTATTAAAAAACAGTCCCTGACAAACATGTTTTGGAAGAAATGTTGTGGCTATTTGTTTTGGTTTTAAAATATTTGAACAATTAAAAGTTTAAAAACGGTCAGGACCTTGTGCGCCATTGTTTGCATCAGCTGCATCCTCAGCCGCTGGGTCATCTTCATCATCGTTGTCTGCCTCCATGTCCTCAGCAGGGTCCGCCTGGATATCTGGGATCTCTGCCACCACTGCGTTCTCCGCAGGGGGGTTAGGGGGTGGTGGCGCTGGCACATTCTCTGCAGCCCCATTCCCTGCACCAGGGGCCTGTTTGGAAAATAGAGGATGTACTACTGTAGTTTGTCCATATTTTTTTTTTTTCTTTTTTCTATTTTTCTCAAATATAAAATCACAAAATCAGTTTTTATTATGTTCCTGTCAACAACAACTTGACACCTATTTGCTTTTCAGAATCAACCCTCCCTAAATTTAGTTTGTTCCTAAATTTTTCCTGGTTCCTGCACTTACCTCATTTGGCAGACCACCTCCATTGGCAGGCTGCTGCTGATTCGGGTCTAGCCACTGGGGGGCACCGCCATGAACAATCTGCTCTCGTAGCCAGACCAAACTTATAAATGCACAGAGCGTACACGTCACCACAAAACAGCCTTGTAAGCAGTCTGCCAACACATTTTCCCTGAAAAACAAAACAAAAACATGTTTGTGAAACTGTGTGTGTGTGTGTGTGTGTATATATATATTACAGTTGATCGGACACTGGATAAGGAGTGATTTCAGCTGTTGAATTGCAAGCTTGAATAAAAGCAATAAAGAAAATCACAGAAAAAATATATATATATGCCACGTCTGTCAAGAGAGCAGCGCCTTCGTGCAATCGGCAAGTTGGAAGCTGGACTAGGGCAGCGTACTGTGGCTCGTCGTCTTGGGTGCTCACAGCCAGCAATTTCAAACGTGGCGAGATGGTATAACCAGACACACGCTGTCAATGACAGGCCACGAACTGGGAGACCAAGAGTCACAACACCTACCCAAGATCGACAGATGTATTAAAGCACCCTTACACAGGGCTATTGTTATAAGAAAAATATGGTTTTAAATGGTACGTCCTAAATTCAACAGAATACGGTAACCATTTTAGCTGTCTTTTATCCATAATCCATAGTAACAGAAACCAGTTACTGTTCCCCCATTTTAGAATAAAATAGGGACAAAAAAAAAATCTATTTCACAATACATACTTAATAAATTAGCCAGGCCTTAAAAGAGACAATGAAACTTACGTTGATAACATATCTAATGGCAGCGTCAGTAATGAGCTCACAGAGCCAGTAAACAAACACTTGTAGATACGACCTATTGGAAAAGACAGTAACTATAAGTTAATACATTAAATACAATACAGATAAGCAAGGAACAGTATAACTTCATGAAATAGATTCTTTTTTTTGCAGGAGGAGACCAAAGCACAACATGACCCAATTAAATTAAAAGGCACTTTAAATTACCATTTAAACATTTACAATTTAGTTCATATTTTCATCTGGCTCCCTAATACAATTACTTCCCATTTTGTGACCGCCCCGTAAATTCAGTAATTGAAAATACGGGTAATTCCAACCTACACATACTTACAAAGCTTTAACTTGAGTTATTTAAGTTTGCTTTTATGAATAAAATACAGATTGACATGGAACTGTCCTTGGCTGTTGTTGGCTTCTTTAAAAACAGTGTCATTCAAGAATATAAAAAATTCAAGAATAAATCTTTTGCTTTGTGAATAAGGCCCTATATTCCAACATTATTCTTCACTTGTAAGGAAACGGCCACTACCAGACAACACTTAGTTGTCCAAAAATCTTCACAAAAATGCTCTCCGGCGAGCGATTAAATATTTTGAATAATTTAAAAAAATCTATTTGAAACAATGTTTTGGTCAATCCCAACTGCACAGTGGTAACACTGTAAAGAAAGAAGTACTAAAAACATGTGCTACTTACATGCTGTGAGCGGTACAACTCCCAACCACGCAAAGGCCACAAGTGTGTAATGAAACCAGTATCGGATTGCTGTGCCGATACTGGTTACCAGTCCTGCAAATATGTCCTGGATAGGGAGCCGTGAAGGCATATCTGGAGAATAAACTTTATTAAAAAAAAAAAAAAAATAGTAATTAAAATACTGGCACATAAATTTAAAAAAGGGGGGACAGCAAGTGATCAAAAAGTAATTCCTTCCATAAGTTAGTTTACAGTATTGAATTAAAATACCAAATGGTTTAATAGCTTAACAATAATTGGTAAAAAACAGACAAGACAAAAGCAGCAATATGTACATGGCAAACAAAACACCAGGTACAGCAAAAGTGTTTTTTTAAAACAGCCATGTTGAATTAACCCCGACAGCCGTCGAATGCTTTCCTTCAAATAAGACTACTACATTTTTATCACTTGGGGACTCTTAGGATGTTTAAATACACATATCTTCCTCCATTAACCAGGTGAACTCCTAAACCATGTTGCAAGTCTAAAAAGCATTCTCTGCATAAGGCAATAATGACAGAAACATCAGCATAAATCATAAACCCGTAATAAGGCGACTTACTTGGCGTGAATGCAAATCTGTGCTTGCATAGTTCACAGTATTCCTTCCTGCTGTGTTTCAGCCACTGAACCAAGCTGAAAAACAAAAAAGTTCATGAATTACAAGACTTTTGTCATGATCAATAATAACCAAATCAAAGTTTTACTGCTGGTTTCACAGACCCAGACTAGCATTAAACTTGGACTACTTTACCTAAATTAACATTAGGTAGGCCAAGACAAGTGCCATTCACAAGTTTGACCTGGTTATTTGTGTTCTTGAATTTATGAATGTAAACAAATATATGTCTGGTTTCACAATATCTCGATTAGCACTAATCTTGGATTACCTAACCATACTGATTCCCAGTTGCCTGTCTGGATGAAAAAATGTAATCACTAACGCTCCCAGAAATAACCTGAGTTAATTTAATTGACCAATGCAACAACACAATAGGTAATAGCAATAGTTTGGGGATTGGCTGGCGAATAATAGGGCCTGAGGCGTAACAAACATTTTTTTGTCGTTGTAACTTTTAAAACAGTTGCCATCGCTGGGTTACATGTTGCCTGATGCCATGGAGTGTTGTGTCGTGCTTGCAGACGCCATCTTAAGTATTATACAGTGTGCAGCACAATAAACAAGCTCTGTGGTTAATCTACAATAACACTATTTCATGTCAGTTTTGTACAATACAACAGCGTAATTGAGGTTGTGTCTTTGTAAATGCATACTTATTTGATGTTTTATTTTTTTCTCAAATCAAGGGTGGTAAATTTGGGCTGCGTCTTAAATTCGAGGGCATCTTAAATTCGAAGGAATACGGTACGTGAACAGGGATTACCAATGCCCTGGTTTGAAGGAATTTTCACATCACCCATCTTTTCACCAACCAGTTTTGCTGCACTCTACAGATTAAACTTCTACACTGGTCAGATCTGTGACACGCACAATTTTGTTGCAGGGTTATTGGACAGAACATGAGGATTAGAAACAGAACCGGGTTGCAGCTGAAGAGTTAAGTGCAAGTGGAATTCAGTATTGTTGTGACATCTAACATAAACTAGAGGTGCTACAAACAGAAACATGTTAACTCATTGGTAAGAAATAATAATGATGTCCTACTGATTTAACATTGCATTAAACTAATACTCGGTGTTGACCACATTGTTAAACCTGCCTGGAGTGGATCTGAGCTTAGCTTTTAATACTGTCTAAGAGTTTGGTTAGCTCAGTCAGAACTTCTTACTGGCTGAACCTTTTAGATGAACCACTTTAAGTGCTTTTGTGCATTTTCTTTTGCAAGTGAACTGTAACATTTGAGCCTTATCGAGCTCTATATAATGCAATTCTGAATACCGACTTCAGATACTGTTTTAATTCTGGGAACTGGTGTTCTTTTTTTTTAAATCTTTTGCTAAATTGCATTTTACATTTTAAGCAGTTCTGTGCATGGGTAACATTTTGATTTAATTTTGCTATTGGGACGTTAACAAGGAATTTTACATACTGCTACAATAAGTACAGGATATAAAAGTATGTAGGCCTACTATATTACAGTCCATGGGTCATCTCTTTTGGCAAGTGACATTTTCAGAATCATATCATTACAAATTTCAATGACAGAATCAATGTCTCCCTGTATAGTTCCACAAACCCGTACAAAATGTGTGTGTGTGTTTGTATGTGTGTGTGTGTGTGTGCAGGGCAGGGGGTTGTTTGGGTGGTAGGGGGCAGGTTACAACGTGCTCACCTACATACACGTCAAATCAGATTAAATAGTCAGATATGCGTCACACTCATTTGACCGTCACTGAAATTAAAATTTTACAGGGTCGGATATGTGCCTCACTGACTGTCTGAGAGGTTCTGGAGAAGTTCAACTAGTGTTGAGAAAAGATGTCGGCAGCGCGTTTGGAGGAATAAATAAAAAGGGGCACAGCGTGATTAATGTACTAGGGAAACAGTCATTTCAAGCATCAACTTTATTTACCAAAGTGTATAACATATGTAAATAAGCAATTATATTTCAGATTTTCAAACTGCACTAAAAATAAAAAATAAAAAACTTGTACAAATATAAAAATAGAAACAATAATGAAATATGTACTCAGCAGTAATTCCCAGCACATTTGTAGTTTCTAAAAACAAAGTATAGGAGCTATTCTGCACTGGGCGGCAGAAGGAGACATTACATACAGCAAAGTTTAAAATGCTCTTGTTTTTTTTGTTTTTTTTGTAAAATAAAACATTTTAGAAGCACAATAACTCACTCCAGGGTGTGTGCCAAGACATATCTTTGCCCTGGTTGTGTGTAAGATAGGCCTATGTCTTCCTGCACACCCTGTCGTGCGTTGCTGATTACTTAACTAACTGTGACTTACTTTTTCTTATTTATTAATATTCATTAATGCTATTTTTAATTGAAAAATCATTGCAGCAGAATTGGACAAATTATTTGCAGAAAATACATTGTTCTCTTTGCAAATTTTAGGACATTTTAGTGCTGATTTCTGTGAGGACTACTTATACATATATTTACATCGCGGCACTTACACTTTGAAAAATAAAGCCTATACATTGAAAATGATTAAACTTTCACAAGGTTGCGGCTTTATTTTTCAAGTTGTATAATTGTTCGTGCCATGATGCATATAATTAAACAAGCGCTATGTGCAGGTGTAAAAACATGTTACATTTTGCGAAGGAAACCTTTTGTGTTCTTAGCAACTTTACTGTAATTAGTTTAATTCTAGATAGGAGGTACAGTAGTCTCCACGTATAGGAACATATATCCTGGCTAAAGGAACAGGAACTTCGCTTAAAAGAACACCTCCTTTGCACCGATAGCGATTCGTTCACAACAGATACAGTACTGTTTTGTAAAAAAGCAACTTGTCATCACGAGAGTGTCTTGAGTGACACTGATTGGTTAAATCTTTCCAGACCCGCTGTCCTATCATTGAATTGTTTTGTATTCTGATGTACTCGAGTGCACCTCATCACTACAAAATGGCATGTAAACAAACGGCAAAACGCGCAGCTGCTTCTCTTGCTACACAAAGTTGGAAATTGTTCGAGCTCTTGAAAAAAAACGGAATGAGACACAAGTCACCGAGCAATTTGGTGTTTCCTGTTCTGGTGAGTTGCTTCACCATTCTGTTAAATAATGTGCATGTCTTGTATTGCTGTGCATTTTGTAACGTGTGTAGGGGTGCTGTGTTAATTTAGTTTGACAGTTAGTTTAATAGCATTAAGTTAACCCTAAATAACGCCCATTATTTTTGCCTCTGCCATTGTGATAGACTGAAACACACCCACCAGCTAATTTCATAGTACATAGCAATTTAAGCTTTCTGACTATGTTGTTTTGCTTTAGTTTTATTAATGTTAGTTTGACTGTTGCTTTATTATTATAGCTTATTAACATACACTTGCCTATTGTTTTGCTTTTACTTATTCAGTTCATTTCATTTAATGCATGTGTGTCATAACAAGTAATACATAGGTATTTATTTATTTATTGATTCATATTGTGTCTGGTGGTGAACTCAGTCTTAGAGAACACTTCGGCTATAAGAACACTTCGCTTGCTTCCCACTTCACTTGTTCTCTTAGCTGGAGAGTACTGTACCCACAAAACCGAATATTTCCTCATACTGATTTGTGTTAAAATACAATCAAAGGTTACGTTTGTAGATGTGAAAATAAAGAGTGAAAAATAATATTTTTATATTTTGTGGCAACTAGTCTTGTTTCACATTTATTCCACATAGATTATACACATTTAAATGTCTTTTCACATTATAGCACAAATATAAGAGTATTTTGGAATCCTCTGCCTTGCCTCTCTCAGCATTATATTCTGTCAAGAATATTTGTCGGTTCTGTTGCAGGAGTAACAATCCCAATTTCCTGTTGCTGTTATATGTGCCTATTTAATGCTGACAATGGTCTACTGGCAAACGTGAGTCACCTCAGGGACCACTGCGTTTACAGTAGAGCAAATAACAGACCAAAGCCATTGCAGAACCCCCCTCTGGAGCAGGCCACTTGGATAGCTGTGTTTACAATACAAAAAAACCAAAGACCTAACCCGCCTCAAAGCCAGCTTAAAAGTGTATAGAGTAAATGGGGTAAGAGACTCCTAACTTTTACACAAGTTTTACCAGTGATCTTGCCCAGTTTGGGGTACTGCCTGCATTTAAGATATGATGCAAAGTATTTAAAACAAATTACAAAATTACAAAAAATGGCTTAAATAGAAGGACTACGTGTTTAGAGGACATGAACATACCACTCCTGGTGTATGAATTTAATACTGCCGGTGCACACACAAGGGTGGTAGAGAGGCTTGTCCGGGGTACCTTCTGACCTGCAGACACGGCATATGTCAGCTGCAAAAAAAAAAAAGATAAATATTATTGATTGTGATTGATGCTATTTGTGGCACACCAATAGGATTAAACTAATGAAGTTCCACAGGGGCTGACTACGGGAAATAAGCCTTTGAAATCTAGGTCAAATTTATACCTGCCGAGTTCTATACACGGACTTTACCACCTTATCCAATATTATTTCTGCAATGTACAAAACAGTGTTTGTTACAGTATTTATTTTATTTTTATTTTAATTGACAACTTGCAGGAAATAAGGTATGACACTATGAAACTGACAACTGGTTTAATATTCACTGTACATAAAAAAACAACAATTTACAGTAGGATATATATAACCATTCTAGTAATAAAAAAACAAACAAAAAAAAAAACTACTCGCTGTAACTTTCAGCAACACCAGCTAAGATTTCGGATATACCATAGCTGTCAGACCATACACACATTTTTATGTAGGATTGCACTGATTCATAATATACGAAAATCAATCAATCCTCCCTACTCTGACAGATCTGCCTGTTTAGTTATTGTATGTTTACAATATTGCATTGTGTTATATTACCTTCCTCGGCGGTGTCCATCTTGTATAGTGACGCACTGCCCTCGGTTGCACTTCCAGTCAACACATAACACACCGTCAGAAAAAGACTGGCGAACAAACAGCTTCAAAAGAAAACAAACATTTATTTAGGAATTGGACCACAATCTGCAAACCAACCCCCTACACCAACTACTGTTAAAGGTCAGGCAGCTCCGTCTGTCTCTGATCCTCTGGTGCACGGGGATAAGTACTTATTTATTCAACATGAAATTAATTCTCTCACAGAAAATTTCTGCACAGCAGCAACAAGCAGACGTGCTGCCTTACGACAAGCCAATGACGAGTTACGTAACGCCCACGACAGCCGTTCTCTGTTTGTAGCAAACTGCGTGGTTTTGTTGCCATGGTAAAATGGATCAGGTGTCCCCGTCATCGCTTGGCTACAGCAGAATAAGTGGGAAAAAAACAGACTTTTTGCTGTTTATGGCTGGTTTCATAGGCATCAAAGCTATCATTAAGAGTCCAAGATTCGTGGTAATTGGGGTTTATGAAATCAGCCGCTAGGGGTTGAGGGCGCTCGGTTCGCAGATGCTTCTCTGGAAAAGTGATGTCATGATTACACTGACTTCATCTGTGTCTACCGTTTTGACATCTGATTATTTGAAACTGTCTCAAAAAAGTCTTGTAGGTGGTTGAAAGTATTACATAACCAAGGTAGAATAAACTATACACTGCATGTTTTAAATGCATGCATGACCAAAACAATGTAACTAACGGTTCATTCTGCCATACCATATTACACTGTTACATCTTTTCATTTTTCATTTTTTTTTCTCAGCAGATCAAAATATACTATTTTTTGTGTTATTTACCTTTCCTACAGATCAGAATAATTGGATTTCTAACTGGAAAGGAACCCAAGCAAGGACAAGGTTTGATACATGGGTGTGATCTTTAGTTTTGTACATTTTGAATAACATAGAAAAGGAGTGTCAAATTGAAATGACACTGAAGACAAACTCGAACGAGCTGTGTAGGCGCTAGATCAGGGAACCAATACCCGCATGAGCTTCCACCAGTGAATCAGTCACCTAGTGTCGTGGTAAATGTTATTTCGATTACATATTTTTTCGTAAATACACAGTATTGCACATAAAATAAAATAAAAAGATTTACATAATATGGCAAACTCAGTTCCGCGTTACTTATTTGAGTGAATCAGAATAGGCCATTTTTCCATAACTAACTATTCTAAACTGTCACGTGACCCGGTTTAAACCTACTGTCGTCATATATTTTCTGGCGGAAGTTGTAAACAACAACAACAATAATAATAATAATAATAATAATAATAATAATAATAATAATAATAATAACATAAATCGTTAATCCTCCAGATCTTCACAGCATCTGAATCTATTTACAGCTTAATTTATAGGACAAGCGCTCTGGATGAATGACTGATATACCCATTGCAACTGATCGGTCAAGCTTAACTGTATGTGATGCATTGACTTGTGTGTGCAAGACTTGTAGTACCGACGTATGTTGTAAAGGGACGCGTACGGCGAGATAATAATCTAGGTAAAATAAAGGCACACGGCGAGATAAGATATCGTGAGCCAAACCATACTGTAGTATCACATTAATCGGGGCTAGGCGATCATTTGTGAACTGATTTGAGTGCTTCAGCTGCAGACCATTTGAAAGCTTTGACTTTTTATTACAGCCAACAGAAGACGCTGACACCCAACACGGCGCCGTGGCTTAGTTGGTTAAAGCGCCTGTCTAGTAAACAGGAGATCCTGGGTTCGAATCCCAGCGGTGCCTTTTACTTATTATTATTGCTGTTATTTTAACATACATATTGTAACTGAACAGTTATATGGAGGCATTTAAAATAGTGTTTTGCATAATAGACTGGTATACTATTTTGCACACTTGACTGTAAAAATAGATACAGTAAATTATTTACATTTTTGATGGTACTTGGGGATTTTATAACTTGCTTATTCAAAATTATTAAACTGGATTTAAAACCATATTATATTTGATATTAATGCAGTTGATAAATGGGAAGGAGTGTGTGTGTGTGTGTGTGTGTGTGTGTGTGTGTGTGTGTGTGTGTGTGTGTGTGTGTGTGTGTGTGTGTGTGTGTCTGTGTGTGTGTGACTTCCAAAACAGGCCTACTGTGTCTGCAAGAGACCACACATACTAATATATCTCTAATCACTATCTGTTTCTTTGATATGTAAACATATACTTTAGATTTGTGTATATTAACTGATGCTGACATTTTATTTGTCATGTTATTGTAAATGGCTGCGCTTCTGTAAAATTCAAATTTGTAATATCTATCTATGCATCTATAGATTTTGTCCGTGTATGAACTTCAGACATAATTGCTTCAGTGTTCGCATCAGAAACTGTTTTTTTTTTTTTTTTTTTTTGGTGTTTTTACAAATATACCGCACACAGTTTAAGACGCATTGGAATGTACCAATTGTGGGTGTGAAACTCAGCCTGGGAATGATAAATCACAATTAATTTGTCAGTGGTAGAAATCTGTGTGCATGCGCATAAATATTGCAGCTCACTCAACACGGCATGCCAGAATATTTTTCTTTTTTTTTTGGTAGTTGTTATACTATATATATAGTAACAAGTTGTTACAAAGCATACAATGGAAACACACACAACACCCTTTACCGCAGTAAGCTGCAAGGTGCTTTGGAGTTGGAGTTATTGGGTTGGTACTGTGTACTGTATTTCTTTATTTATTTACTAAATTAGCTTCACTCCAAGAGAAAAACTGTGATTTCTATCGATAACTTCATGAATGATGCTGTTGCGAAACTTCCGTTCTTGCTGAAATTTGTCGCGAGAAGAGAAGGTGGCGTAACTTATTCACAAAACTATACACATACTAGAGGCAGGGCATTATTCCAGAGAACAAATTTAGCGAACAAGTACATTCAAGGTAAGATCCTTGATATATATCGCAAGAGCTGGAGCATTCTTAAAAAAAAAAAGGTGTATAGAACTCATGGTAGTCAGTGTGCATGTGCAGTATCATAAGGAAAGAGTTTCATTATTATTATTATTATTATTATTATTATTATTATTATTATTATTATTATTATTATTATTATAATTAGTAGTAGTAGAAGTAGTAATAGTAATAGTAGTGGTAGTAGTCGTAGTATTAGTAGTCGTAGTAGTAATAGTAGTAGTATTTAACCAAGTCACTATGACTAAGCAACAATCTTCAACTGTCAACAAAGCAGGCAGGCATGATAAATGTTAAGAGGACATATGAAAATTAAACATTAACTTGTCCCCATTTAATCCCATTATATTGTGTCAGGGACATTTAAATATAATAAGTACTGTAAGGTGGCATTACCAGGATTTTGGCTGTAATGTTACTAAGCAAGTTGAGAAATACGAGGCAGGATTTACATGAAAGTTTGGAAGTGCTGTTTCATACCCATGCATTTTGTTATATAATAGCATTCAATACGGCTCACCAGTGATCTTTTGTTTTTATTTAACCATGTCAGTATGACTAAGCAACATTCAATTACTGTGTCAATAAAGCCCATGTGGTGTTATTTTGTGCTGTTGGTTAAAAAGTGGTACAAATGATTTTAGCTCAGAAAACAAGGAAAAGTCCACATGAAGGGGGTATGATGTACTGAGTTTGGCCCTTAATTTAGGGTCCCTGCTATTTTCACCTGTTTTTTACTGTTGTTAGATTTGTGGCTATAACTCTTTAACTATAAAGGTTACAGGTACATGTCATATATGATATGAATGTCCACACACAAGGCTTTCATAAAAAAAAAACACGAAATAGTCTGAAACTCATCCTGTTCAATACAGATAACAAAAAACACAGAAGAGGAGAGACGCTTTTTAGAAGAAAAAAAATGTTTGTAAAAAATATTGTAGCATAGCCAGCTCAAATCTGATGGACATTTTTTTGAACAAATTGGATAAAATATAAATTAATTATGGCCATATATACAAAAGGGACCAAAAGCAAGCAAAAAAAAAAATAAAATAAAATAATAATTATATATATATAGGCAGGTGTGAAAAAATGCTGTAAAGTAAGAATGCTTTCAAAAATAGACATGTTAATAGATTATATTTATCAATTAACTAAATGCAAAGTGAGTGAACAGAAGAAAAATCTACATCAAATCAATATTTGGTATGACCACCCTTTGCCTTCAAAACAGCGTCAATTCTTCTAGGTACACTTGCACACAGTTTTTGAAGGAACTCGGCAGGTAGGTTGGCCCAAACATCTTGGAGAACTAACCACAGTTCTTCTGTGGATTTAGGCAGCCTCAGCTGCTTCTCTCTCTTCATGTAATCCCAGACAGACTCGATGATGTTGAGATCAGGGCTCTGTGGGGGCCATACCATCACTTCCAGGACTCCTTGTTCTTCTTTACGCTGAAGATAGTTCTTAATGACTTTCGCTGTATGTTTGGGGTCGTTGTCATGCTGCAGAATAAATTTGGGGCCAATCAGATGCCTCCCTGATGGTATTGCATGATGGATAAGTATCTGCCTGTACTTCTCAGCATTGAGGAGACCATTAATTCTGACCAAATCCCCAACTCCATTTGCAGAAATGCAGCCCCAAACTTGCAAGGAACCTCCACCATGCTTCACTGTTGCCTGCAGACACTCATTCGTGTACCGCTGTCCAGCCCTTCGCGAACAAACTGCCTTCTGCTACAGCCAAATATTTCAAATTTTGACTCATCAGTCCAGAGCACCTGCTGCCATTTTTCTGCACCCCAGTTCCTGTGTTTTCGTGCATAGTTGAGTCGCTGGCCTTGTTTCCACGCCGGAGGTATGGCTTTTTGGCCGCAAGTCTTCCATGAAGGCCACTTCTGACCAGACTTCTCTGGACAGTAGATGGGTGTACCAGGGTCCCACTGTTTTCTGCCAATTCTGAGCTGATGGCACTGCTGGACATCTTCCGATTGCGAAGGGAAGTAAGCATGATGTGTCTTTCATCTGCTGCAGTAAGTTTCCTTGGCTGACCACTGCGCTCTCGGTCCTCAACGTTGCCCGTTTCTTTGTGCTTCTTCAAAAGAGCTTGGACAGCACCTGGAAACCCCTGTCTGCCTTGAAATTTCTGCCTGGGAGAGACCTTGCTGATGCAGTATAACTACCTTGTGTCTTGTTGCTGTGCTCAGTCTTGCCATGGTGTATGACTTTTGACAGTAAACTGTCTTCAGCAACCTCACCTTGTTAGCTGAGTTTGGCTGTTCCTCACCCAGTTTTATTCCTCCTACACAGCTGTTTCTGTTTCAGTTAATGATTGTGTTTCAACCTACATATTGAATTGATGATCATCACCTGTTTGGTATAATTGTTTAATCATACACCTGACTATATGCCTACAAAATCCCTGACTTTGTGCAAGTGTACCTAGAAGAATTGATGCTGTTTTGAAGGCAAAGGGTGGTCACACCAAATATGGATTTGATTTAGATTTTTCTTCTGTTCACTCACTTTGCATTTAGTTAATTGATAAATATAATCTATTAACATGTTTATTTTTTAAAGCATTCTTACTTTACAGCATTTTTTCACACCTGCCTAAAACTTTTGCACAGTACTGTGTATATATATATATATATATATATATATATATATATATATATATATATGTACAACACATTGAAACGTTGGGCAGCTGGCTCTTTGAGCTAATATATATATATATATATATATATATATATATATATATATATATATATATATATATATATAGTGCCTTGTGCCTTCGATGTCGCCATTTCTCTTATTTTGTAAAGATTTTGTTCAGCTCAGCAGCAACATTCTCCTAATATGGTCATCTACCGGAAATACACAAATAGGGTCAAGCATTGAATATGTACAATTGAATATGTATAATATCACTTTCATACATGTATGTGGATTTATTATTAATTGACTTACTGCCCACATCGCAACCAATATATGCAGAATATCTCTTTCATACATGTATAGGCCTAATCAATCTACATACCACGTCCCAACCAAAAATGAGTCACATACTGGAGAGTTCAGAGAAGCGTTTCACCCACGTGGATTCGATTACACTTGTACAGTACGTTACTAAGGCCCTACCTATTTCACGGCTGTGAAAAACGTGACACGGACCATGAAATTCATTCTTCACAGTGAAAACTGTCTATTTTGTGTACTTTTACCCTGCACTTAAATCCAATTAAGTTATGTGCATCGGTCCAGGTTCCTGATTTCAATTTCAAAAAGAAAACTGGACAGGATTGATTGACACTTAACAGCAGCCAATAACCATCCGGGGCAGGTTTAGTATCCTCGGAGATCTAAACTGATATTGTTAAGCTAGTGAACATTTTGCGAGTGTCCAAAATGAATTATAAAAATCTACAATAATTACTGCAGCTGATCACTTAACCTGCAATGTTTCATTGGACACATACGTCGAGCTACGATCCAGCGGCATTTAGACTCAGACAGCAATCAAAAACGAAAAAGGCTGCGAATAGTGCTCTGCTTCAAAACGAAAAGGTAAAAAAAAAGGAAAGAAAAACGCTTTCTGAAACAGCATCACGTGGCAACGTAGTAATGTTAAATATTTAACACATTTTAACAAATATAATGTCAAATCAAAATAAATTGCACGTTCAATGCATTATTAGTCACATATACAAAACAATGTATTTATTCAATGTATTTTATTTTAATATTTGTACCACGAAAAATAATGTATAATGTCAAATCAAAATAAATTGCACGTTCAATGCATTATTAGTCACATATACAAAACAATGTATTTATTCAATGTATTTTATTTTAATATTTGTACCACGAAAAATAATGTACCGTTCCCGGCGTTTAGAAATGTAACTTTAACTTTAACTTACCAGCCAAGGTGAAGTTAATTACTATGATTAGGCTAAATGATAATAGATAAAAACAAAAAAACACAGCATTATATTAATTAATTTCACAGTGTGTCATATTAAAAAGTGTTATTATTAAAGTGATTTATGCCTGTAGCGTACATTAGCAAAATACTTTGTTTACATAAACTAGCTTTTAATAAAGACTCTGACATCATTTTGAAGTTTAAAACAGTTTGCTATGTTTTACAATGTTATGGTAATAAATTTAAAACAAAAACGACCGATATACAGGGTGGTCAACGATTAAAGTTCACAGTTAGAAAATGCCAACTGGCCAGAACTCTCCAGTTAAACTTCAGAAATTCACGCATTCGCAGTATACTTTTTTCACGGTCTACCAATTTCCTGTGACACCGGGCTTTAAGGAGGTGTGATCAATCCTGATTTGATACTGATATGGTGAGACAATGTTTGCATAAATATTGAACTGCCAGGGATATATAAACTGCCAGGCACATATACAAATAAACAGACAATTCCCATACACAGGCTGTGTTACATTACAACTGTACTTTGTCCTGTTTTGTTTTAAAGATGGCAAATGAGGCTGCACCTTGCCCCTGTGACATTGGAGACAAGATGGACTATGGAGGAAGAGGAAAAGAAATACAAATTGAACACATCAATGCATATCTAACAAAACCATCAGTCAAAACCGAAAAAGCAGTCATAGTGATACAAGATATTTTTGGATGGCGACTTCCTAACACAAGATACATGACCGATATGCTTGCACAAAATGGATACATGTAATCACTTTAAATGATTTTCCTTTTTTGAACATATTACCGTAAATCGTATATTGTAGAGCATAACTTTAATAAACACTAAATATCTATGATTATTTATGTGGCCATTTTACTGTAAAACTGTTCCTGCACTTCATTTGACTCAGTAAAGGCAACTTTGTACTATTAGTTGAACTGTTCTGTGTCTTTGATTAAAGGGCCATCTGTCCTGACTTTTTTGTTGGGAAGGATCCTTGGAACCCCACTAATGACTGGTCAACATTTCAAGAATGGCTTAAAGACAAGCAACCAACTAAAATAAACAAGTAAGTTCAGGGACAAGAGCCAGGATTTATAAGAACATTTGAAAGTGCTAACAGTGAAGGGTTAAACTGTATGTTTGAAATAAGGGTTATGGAGGTTCACAATAACAATCCTTCACTCCTGTCCTGATAGAATGGTCCCCAGGTCAGATAGATCACGCACCTACATTATAACTGTATCTAAGCTAGATGACCATTATGCCTAGTCTAGAGGTATAATTGCAATAACTGTTATTATGTATTACTAATAATCTTAGAATGCTAATCTTTGAATAATGTAAGTACAAGAAATACGTTTGATTGAATTTACTCACTGTTGTCAGCATGGATTAAGATAAATAGTAAAAATGATAACAGTTGCTTCCACAATCCTTACATAATGGAACCAAACAGATGGAATAGTGTGTTGTTACAACTGCTCGAACATTTTGGCACCCCAAGAGGGGTGAAAAGGAGCACATAAAAAATTGCAATTTTATGATATTGTGTTAATTGATAACAGTGACATAAAGGGGAAGATGTAAGTATAGGTGCAGTGCAAATAATTGCGGATGCAAGTGTCAAAATGCCACCTGTATTACTCGTTAAGTTCATTTTGTCATGAAGCTGTCTTTTTATTTAAGTTTTAAGATGGCACATCAGAACTTGCATGCATTTGTTCTTTCTCTCTGTGTCAAAACCAGTGGTTCTAATGTCACTTTTAACAATGCTGGTCAAACGTGCTTACCATAATAATGGCTTCTATTCATTTTTACCAGAGAAGCTGATGTAGTCTTGAAATATTTGAAAGAGCAATGCAATGTCACCAAGATCGCTGTGATTGGCTTCTGCTGGGGTGGAGTGGCTACTCATCACTTGATTCTGCACTGCCCAGAACTGAAAGCTGGAGTTTCTGTTTATGGTGAGTTTTGTCACAGTAATCCGTCAAGCTATTTAATTTCTTTATCAAAAAACAAAAACAATAATAACACTTGTTTTATTTATTTTCAGGAATAATTCGTGACAGTGAACATAGATATCATTTGCACAGCCCAACGTTATTTATTTTTGGTGAAAATGATTCAGTGATTCCACTTGATCAGGTTGGTAGACTTCTTTTTTACTATTTAGTTTTAGATGCACCTATAACAATATACATCTTACCTCACTAGCAGTGCTTATATAAATGTATTCCAGTGCATAATGTGTAGTAGACCCTGATATCAATCTCAAGAATGACAGCTGTTGACAAGCCATTGGAACAGGTGGTGGCATCCACAACAAACGTAAAACTGTAAATAACAAAAATCTATATGTATGAAATGTATATAAAAAGATAAACATCACAAGAAATAGCCTATTTTCATTCATGATGCTTAAACAATTATAATAATAATATAGTTATTTGAATGCATGTTGAATATCTCAGTGTCAAATGTGAAGTCACATTAAGATTTACAAAGTTCGAGTGAGGTAGCTGTTTATAATCAACACTATTTTATGATACTAAAAGTTGTATATACTAAACACATGCAAACAGGACTCATCCAGTCCTTCCCCAATTACTTATTTGTATTACATGGGTGGAAGTTTTTCATCTGTAGACGCTTTTCCATTTTAGATTTTTCGGGGGAGCGGTGAAAAATGATGAGGGACATTTCTTGATGTTACTATACATATTGGGGCGTGCTAAACCATTTTATTCGTACTTATATAATTTGCCACTAGGTGGTGAATGTAATTTTCATTACAATTCAGTCTCATTGATTGCCCTCTTCAATATTCAATACCTTCATGTCCGTTGACTGCATTGCTGTCTATGTGGGCCTCTACTTTTAATTTTAAGTGTGTAATTTGTCGACATGCTGTTATTTTTGAATAACGGAAATGATACACACCTAAGTGTGCTAAAATAAACATGTGTGTGTATATACATATATATATATATATATATATATATATATATATATATATATATATATATATATATATATAGCTAGATAATGCCTTAACCTTTTCTCCATCACCCTTTATTTTTTTTTAGGTAACCACCCTTCAGAAGAAACTACAAGAAAGCTGTTCAGTTGATTTTAATGTAAAAATATTCCCCGGCCAAACACACGGCTTTGTCCACCGCAAGAGGGAGGATGTCAACCCTGAAGATAAACCTTATATCGAAGAAGCAAGAACAGATTTGCTTAATTGGTTAAAGAAATATGTTTAATATGTCACAGACTGCAGGGAATAACTATTTGGTAGCCTTTTGCATACTGTTCCTGTGTCGTCATCCCCCTTTTGTTAATAAAGGGTAAGAAAATATATATATTTTAATCACCAGTGTGTCTGGTTTATAGTTTCTTGATATCTCACTTTTTGTTTTTATAAAGTATTTGGTGGTTCATCCCTAATTTAATCATCAGCAGTTAGTCATTTATTAAATCATCTTGCATCAGCATTGGAGGTGACACATTACTGTAATAATATTACTTTTGTCAATAACTAGGTAATACGACACGTTAGATTTTTAACAGGAGTAATACTATTACCGTTATTTTCTGCACAAAAAAGAAACAAGTTTGTCCCGTTACCTTTTCTTTGTGTACACCTACATTAGTGGTCTTTTCTTTTTTAAAGCCAAAGTAAATTTCAGTTTCTAAACAAATCAAATATTAGAAAAGCACCGTATCACAGTCTATCATTCTACCAAATAATAAAGTGGAATACAGTAGTTGTATGCCTTATGTAGGCATTCACTTCAATTCAGGCCAGTAAGATTTCTGTTTACAAAAGCGCCCTTATTTTGAAAACTCAATGTTGACAGGTATAAAAAGGGAAGTTTGTTTATATACCCCCACTGATGTCATGAGCTTCAAAATACTTTCATTTGCACCTAGGATAATAAAAACGACTGATAAAGCAAGCAGATATCCATTAAAATTCCTATGTTGACCAGTTAATCCGGGTCTGGTAGACCGAAAAGCACCAGAGGGTTTCTGAGATTAACTGCCTGAAATATAGAGTAACATCGCCCTCTTGTGGATGATAAAGATAGTGTTGTTTGAGACTCTCAATGAAAGTCAATGGACTTCGATTGAGGATTTTTTTTTTTAATAGTAGCCTGCTTTAACCCTAATAGTACCCGTTCAGTGTAGTACTTTTTCTAAAGAAAAATGAATACTGCAAGTCTCTCTTGCTCATGAATTGTTTTTATTGCCCAGGTCTATACATTTTAAAATAAACCCTACCTTTAAAAAAAAGTTAATCGGGTTATTACCTGCATGTAGAAGTGTCATGCTTCCTGCAGGATTCCCATGCGGGCATGATTACTGGTCTTGCAGGATTGCTATGATTCTTCACAATTCCTGCACATCCAATAGGTTTGCGCTGAGTCAAGTGACTTCCGCATAGCAACCGGTAGCCGCTGAAAACAAACCGTTATCAAGCTGTGTATCGTACGACCGGTGGACATGGCTAATTATATTGACGAAATACGTTGCCCAAAAATAATAGAAAACTAAAATTAGGTGTTGTAGGTTTAAAGCAATGCCCACAACCTGCAGGACGATTTCTGGGCCATAATAATAATAATAATAATAATAATAATAATAATAATAATAATAGCTAGGACTTAAGAAAGCCCCCAAAAATCGAATCTCTTCATTTTATGACTGCATGATAACCCTAGTGTGTCCATCTTCGGCACCACACCCTGAGAGAGTTGGCTAGCGATAGTAGATTAGCGCTGCCCCCTCGTTAGCGTTGTTTTGGGCTGTGTTTTACCGTATTTTTTTATTATTATTATTTGGGTACGTACCTGTTAAACTAGGAACCTGGGTCACGGACCTGGTGTTAATGTAGGTAAACTAGTATGTAGTACAAAAAACAACAACAAAAAAACAACATTGAGTAAATGAATGCATAATGCTCTTATTAATCAAATTAATCTTCGCACTACTAACGTTTTACAATATTGTGCTTATTGTTTTTTTTAAGTATAAGTTACAATTGTGTTTTACTGTAATTTATACTGTAAGTATAACTATGTTCACCATGAATAAAATGTTCGCTGCAGGTGGTTCTTGAGTCTGCTGGACTCCAGACCCTTCTTCACGCTGCCCATGTATAGCAGAAAGCCACTTTTCCCTTCTCTCTGGGATTAAACGCCTCTTCGAAAGTTAAAAAAAAAATGACAACCGCTTGTCTTTCATGTAGTCGTGGTTGTGGCATCCAACAGCCACACAACTCTTCGGCATTGTATTAAAAATAGGTGGAAACAACTCTTCAATTAATAAAGGAAACAGCATCTGTCTTGGTTTGTTTTCAGCTGTTATTAATGTGCCTACGCACCAAATTGCACGGATGTCCGCTCAAACCTATAGGATTTCCTATAGAAATCCACCAGAATTTTTTTTTGTAAGGCAAAATTCGAAATACAGAAATTAATCAATCAATAAATGTATTAATTTCGAAAATAAGTAAATACATTTAGGAATAAATACATCAATAGACATGTATTTATTTATTTTGATATGCATTTATTCATTTCTATATTTATTTGTTTGTTTATTTATTTATCCTCCATAATTTCATGCACGAGTTTAAAATAAATAAATGGTTTTCCTGTTCAATGAAACATACACTGTATTGTCGTTCACATTAACCATACAGCGCACCTGTGATAAAGTAATACATTTCACTCTGGCTCTGAGGCTCTCTTACACCAAGGCGTTTCGTAAGTATGTCTTGTTTAGTGGCCACATTCATAACAGGTTTGGTGGCCATGAGGCTTTTATTTTGTCAGACTAACAGTGACTTTTGGGGTATTTTTTTCATGTTTATATTGTTAATGGTTCAGGTATTAATCTGACAAGTATGACCATCAAAATATGCTTTCTTGTCAAAACTTGTGACCTTTCTCATGTTGTATGTACTGTATAACATAACATCATGGTTTAATTCACAAGAGCAAAGGGGTTCCCAAGATATAGACTTTAATTGATTTGCAAATCAAATGTCGGAACAGAGAAAGGCAGGCCACTCTGCCCCTCAATCACAGCAGTTGGAAGAAAATCCTGTTAACTTCTTATATTCTCATCTAAATCAGGCAAGCCAATTCTTTAGGCAACATATAACCTTTGCAAGAAGTGAGATATGTATGTAGCCTTCTGTTTTATTATTATTATTATTATTATTATTATTATTATTATTATTATTATTATTATCCTCACCTAGATTTACTAACAGATTTACTGACTGAACACATCATTTTATGATCTGGAATATAAATACACGGCAGCAGATGTTCAAGTTTACATAGATATAGTCTGGAATTTTAAGAAGCCACTGCAAAAAGAAAGAAAGAAATCACGTGTCATTTAACCCTAAACTTTAGCAACACAATTTAGTAATTGTAGACGACACATTCCAGCAAACCCACAGATTCTCTATAGGAAACACCTAAAGTAAATGCCAGTAGATATTCCTGTACTGCCCAAAATCAGGGCAATCGCATGGAAAAAAAAAAAAAATACAAAAACTGTTAATATTGTGTAAACTCAGTTATCAAACAGATATCCCTATGGATGACCGAACAGTAAAATACTAACACATTAATTAACCCAAGCCCATTTACACTTTATGATCACAATCCTTCAATTGTACTTGTAATTGTATTTTCAATTTCTTGACACATTTTTCACATCAGAATTAGCTTTATTTTCGTTACAATACACAACATTAAAAATAAAAATATGCGTGGGAAAAGAAAAAATACCTAACGGCACATAAAAATAAAATGTGTATCATTAGAATCTTACATTTCATACAAGAGCCAGACTAATACACTTAAATGTTTGATCTCTGGGAGAATATAATGGGGGAAATGTAGCAGTCTGGCAATTGCGGGTTCAACTTCCACATTTTCAGTACATCTCAATGATAATATTGCATGCAGCTGAACTTGAAGCTGGATGCATTACAATTACAACAAAGTCTTTTTCAGAAATGTATAAAAAGGAATGCTCTGAATCTAAATGAGAAGTGTCAAAAGGGAAGTCCATACTTACATCTCAGACAAATCACATTTCCATACACCTATTGTCTTATTTTTTTTTCACGAAAAGTTAAATGCAAGTTTTAGCAGAACAAAGATGCTAAACAAATATTTGCAATGTCTTACGTGTCACACAAATGCTGCTTTACAGAAATCAATTGTTTTGTCATGAATACAGGTATCAAAAACAACCCTTAAAACACTGTGACACTACTAGTAGTCTACACCCAAAATATTCATTAACAAAACCAGCAACATATTTCAGTGCATCTGCTAGATTTCACTAACATAAAAAATTTTTTTTTTAATTTTGCAGCTCTATTTTATTAAGATGTTTTTTTTTTAAGCATGCCATTATATATACACATCCTATTTCTGTTTACCAGTAAATTTTAATTAGATGGATAGATAGATAGATAGAGATAGTAGAGAGATAGTTCTGCAATGACCTGAACTTTCATGTCATGTTTTTTCTCAACTTTTAAGTTTTCACATATAAAATACTTCAAGCTTATGTTCCACAAACAGTGCCTTAAAGAAAAATAATAAAATTGTGCCGTTCTAATTTTTTGTTTTAAGCTATGCCTCACATAATGGGCAAATATTTTATTTTACTATTACAAATGTCCCACTCCTGCACCTGCTGATGAAATTCTGTATGTGTGGATGGTAAGCACTGTGAAAATTGACATGACATTTTAGGAGAATAACGTTTTAAGACAGAGGGTTATAACAATCTATTAGAATTAATTGCTGTAGGCCTGTCCTTCAGGTGGCTGTGGAAGCCTCATATTCTCTTTGGACATCATTAGGCGCCTTAGCTCTTGAAGTACAATTTTAATGCTATAGGAGTTTTGCCATTTAGCAAGAACAGGTATGCTACGTGAATCCACCTGTTAAAAAAAAAAAGAAAAAAAAAAAAAGAAAACACAATTCAACGTGAAACAAACATTGAAGCCAAAAAGTCTGTTTTGTTTTCTTGGCTACTTTAGAAATTAGACTACTGATTTAATCTAACGTACCATAATAATCTGTAATCATACTAAAAATGCCCTGTTTTTTATCACTTATATTTCGTCAAAATGTGGGATGATAAGAAAAAAACCTGAAAACAGCCATGGTATAAAATAAAGTCAGCTTATATCTAGTTTCTAATCAGCAGTAATTTTAAATTGGCAGATCTGTTTCACCATTCAGGTTATATGATTGATCCCATTGAACAAACACACGTACAATTAAAAAAAAAAAAAAGTCTACCCTTAACTCAACATTGTATAAATTATTTACATTAACTTACGCTGAAATTAAAATATGAGTCTCACAGTGCTCATCTTTCATCTGTGCTGAAAACTTTCAGTTAATGGTAACTTACCCTTTTGAGTTTAAACATTGCGTGTCAATTAATTTGCATATTAGTAATCTCTAAGGTTGAAGGGAGCCATGCTTTGTTTTGTTAAAACAAGTTTGTTCGCTAGCTCTGCAATGACCTGAACTTTTGTGTCATGTTTTTTTCTCAACTTCTTGGGAAAAAAAAAAGAAAAAACACAATTCAACGTGAAACAAACATTGAAGCCAAAAAGTCTGTTTTGTTTTTCAGACTGCATTCATGCACTGTACGTTTTTTTCCCCCTGTTAACAGAAACCATTTGACAATGTGTGAATACTATAAATCACACATTAAATGTCACTTGCATGCAAAATTCGATCAATTGATTTATATAATGCATATTAATTAAACAAAAGTTGTATTAAAATCCACTACCAAATCGTTATACATACTGTAGCAAGTCTATAATGCGCTGCTGCCGTGTATGAAGAAGGGTATATTATGCCAAAACATGGGGGGAGGGGGTGTACCTATAGCGGTTGTATTGCTTCAGTAAAATATGTACTGAGTACCTAGAGTACAAGACAGTGTAAGAGAAGTGCTATGGTAGAATATATTTGAAACATACAAAATATATATTATTATTATTATTATTATGAATATTTTTAGTAGTAGTAAAATGTGACTGACTGATAACCTGTTTGGAACAGTGACTGTTAAATAAAGCTTTGTTTTGCCTATGTCCACTACAGGTAGTGCTGCTTAAGTGCAAGCTTACTGTATATATATTGCAAGCAGCATCAATTACGTGTAAATAAACGTGCATTTTTATTTAGATTATAAAAACATGATTACTGTTCTATATAACGTATTTTTAAACTACATGTGAATGTTTTATTCCGTATGGATTACCTGTACAATGGGATTTTCAATCCAATATAGGCAAGTAGCTATGGCGATGTCACCAGTAAATGATGTAAATTTGTATCATCGATGGTTTGAACCTTCCTTTGGTAATGTGTTCTGAACCTTCGAAGGTCAAAATGTACCCTTCGTTGCAGCCCTATGCAATTATTAATTATTAGATCTGTGTCGCTTCTGGTGTGTATGGTTCTTAAATTTTAAGGTGTAAAGAAAGAGGTGTTGTTGCGCAAGCAATGACAATAATACCGTTCTTAAGACGCGCACATTCAAAATCATAAGCAAAGTATTAGTATGTGAAGAAAAATAAACTAAAGGAAAATGCAATACAAAAAAAACAAAAACAAAAAAACAACACAAACACAATATGCCTGTATATATAGGCACATAACAGAAGAGATTGCAAAACAAAAAAAGGGGATTTCTGTTTAGGCTAGATAGTTGTTAGCTTGGTTTGTTTTTAGGCTCTATTAATTAAATTATATTCATTGAAAAAAAAAAAAAAGGGAAGATAGCCTGGCGTTGTTATTGTTTTATATATTTTTTGCACAGGGAAGTTAGCAGAGCAATGTTCCTGCGTGGGGGTGGGGGTAGGGGTACAGGCAGGCATGAACGCGTTTAAGTTCAATACCAACCCTAAACAAAATGCTGTTCCTGTTATTAAGCAGCAGTATAATTGGAAGCAGTGGTATTTCAAAATAACAGAAGCCAGTTTTCACTTTAATGAAGTAGGCTACAATATTTTTTTTCATTAGAAACTTTTATTGAACATTTATTTATTGAAATTAATGTTCAGCTTTCATATTGAAGCTTGTTGTGTACTACTCATTCAATCACACAAGTAGTGTGTTAAATTCAATTTATTATCAGAATCAGTATCTGCAGATTTTTTTTAGAACCAGCCTCCCAAAAAAAATCACGATCAGTGCACCCCTAATAAACACACAGATCTCAGCCTTTTTAGTGGGCCCCTCTGTCAGGCTGATTATTTAAGTACCATTGAAGATTAAAAAAATAAACAAATACAAACACTTACCATTCCATTGGAATTATTTATTCCATTCATACTAATTTTTGTTACAAATCTAACAGTTGGTGCTATTTCTGGATATTTAGGTCCACACTCTACTTTGAGACTGTATATTCTGTTTTCATAGTTAGTCTAGAAAAAACAAAAAAGAGACAGCATGATCAGTACTTGCATTCCGTAAAATCAGGTATAAAAGAATAATTGAATCTAAAAAGAAAAACTTAATAGAAGTTTTTGTGTACAAAAGCAAAGGAGCCCCAGTAGCGTGATCTAAGGGGCATACATGTGAGATCAGATGAAATGGTTCTTAAACACGAAGTAATATGGAGATAAGCTCAGAGCTTAAACAGAGTGGCAGTGAAAAAGTTCATGTTCACTGGACACCACCTATAATAGAACGTTACTGAGAGAACAGAACTGTGTACTAACAAAGCACCTCATCTGTATCATTAGGGGAGTTTCCATGTGTGTTCGAATTTTTCTCGAGACATCGTGCTCGAGCCGAATGAAAAAATTATCCTATAAATTTCAGGTTTCCATTGACTCAGTTTGTTTTACTTGAGAAGACCCTCTTTTCACCTGACGTCATGCAAATGAGGAGGTCGATATGCAAATTAGCCATGCATAGAGTTCCTGTGTTGTTTTCGCAGACAGCGCTGGAAAATGTGGTTTCCATGCACAGAGAACAGGTACACGACAGACTCTCACCTAGAAATCCATAGTTGTCAGGTGACATCTTGTTTGAATGAAACTAAAGCACAGTGTTAAGCTCATGTAATAAAGCTGTGATTTATAAATGCCTTGTGCCTGGTTGTTTAATAATGTGTTTTACTGCTCTTGCCCAAATTGTTTTTCAAATGTCCATTGGTGGGGTGGCATATCGTTAGTAGTAAATAATATTTCAACTAATGTATCACACGACTTATTAATTAAAGATAAAAGAAAATAATTAACCCTAAGGTATATAATGAAACTGTCCAAACCAGCTTTTGCAGATCACCATGGCTGAAAACCAGCGGAGACTTACATCATAGAAATCTGTGCAAGACACTTTCCACGTATGCTCCCACTGCTGTCTGGATTGGGAGCAGTTTCTATGTGAAAATGGGCATGGATTGCTCATGTTTTACGTCATGCTCACGAATAAATGAATATTTACCCTATCCCTCTCTGTGGCTGTTATTTTCGGCCACAAACCTGATCATCTCGAGCTGTTCTCCCAAACGTGCACGCGCATCGCCACTTCACATGTAAGTAACCACACATAACTCCCCCATTGATAGGGCCAGAGGTTAAAGCAATGCAACAGTAAGAGAGTAATGGGCAACACTGGTAATGGAATTTAAGTATGACAATTAAAGAATACAGCTGTGTGCCAAAGTGTATTGTCTCCCATCTTCATGCAGCTGTAATTTCAGGTCATCAATATGGAAGCTATATTAGGTCAGAGGTCAAGGTTTATACAACCCAATATATTAAGCCACTAACTCAAATAGTTTCGGAGATATGAGGCTTTGACCCCGAGGTAGGGACAGCTTTGCAAAAAAAAAAAAAAAAAGTCAGGAAAGCGTTAATGTTTCTTCTGGCTTAAATAGGCCCATATGCAGTAGAAGCTGGTTACACAAGCTTACACAACTTTTGAACAGTCAATTAATGGGCCATCAGAACTTGGTTTATAAATGCATTGGTTACAGTTTCAATTTAGTGAGCACATACAAGTACTCTCATTATGTCACCCTGCTGTGGATGCATATTCCCAAGTACTAAGTTTAGAACATTATAACATATTAGCTCTGACAGTTGGAATTCATTTTTGCACAATACAAGTATGACATTTATTTAAAAAAAAAAAAAAAAGAAAAAAAAAAGAAGACAGCTGTTCTAAAAATATGAAACCCTAATTGTTAGTGTACAGTACAACGTTGCATATCCGAAGTCCCTGCCTCCCTGGTTCTGCTTTCTTAATATCTCTGTCATGGTACTTTGTGCTCTTTCTTGATATTGCCAACAGCCGATAAGCAGCTCGGTTTGAATATTGCTCGGTTTGAATTCGGCTATTTTAGACAAACGGCTCGTAAGCACTGCATTTATGAAGCTTGCTTTGTTTAATTCAAATGCATTTAAAAGCTACAACACACTGCCAATATCAATAAACACATTGCACACAAAGAAAAGCTTTCTCGACTGGTGTATTGAAACGTCACTGCTACACGCTGCTGACTGACCCACGCACACAGCATGCCTCTTAAAGGGGAACGCACCAAAAAGCTGATTGCTATAACGCTTTCTTTCTGTTTCCATCGCAGAAGCTGCAGTTGCTGCCAATGCCGTTACTCTTGTAGCGTACTTTTAATATTTATTTAGCAAGGCGGTTAATTGATCAGGGCAGTTATGTGACGGTTGGATATGCGACGTTCCACTATATTGTATTGAAAGAAACTGCAGCAGAAATATTCAAAAATACTCACTTGGCTTTCATGTTATTTTACACAACCAAAATGAAGCCTAAAACACTTCAGTTCAGAATATGGTACATGGTTTATTCTTACTCAATGTTTACCATAACATTTGGTATATAATATCTTTAAGTATTCAGAAATTTGACTGTAGCCAGACAACTTTAAGATCTGTAAAACGATTTAAACCTCTTAATCTTTTGTTCTGCTTATTACCCTTTTGTTTTTAAGATTTTACACTATTACTTACATTTTACTTGATTTGCTGTGTTCCTTTTGGGACGATATACTGCATGATGGGTAAAAATCCAAACAAACCTTCAGAACATGCAGAGAGAAAATGCTGACCAGACATGTTTTCTAATATCAGCACGTCTCCAGGGGAGCTTCCCAATCAGACATGCATTTTTGTGAAGCCATGGTGACATTTGTCGTCCAGGAAATAGCCGCGCTGCCTTTGCAGTCCAAACAGCATATGTATTACTTGGACTGCTGTTTTCACACTTAAACTTAGTAAATGCTCTAATAGAGCCAATATGGTAGCCAAATACTGATGCTTAAACCTCAGTAACCAGCAAAAGGTTGGTAACATATCTTCAGTTGGTAAGCAAATGAGGTGTACCATGTCACTCATTTTAAAGACCACCCTTACCAAGTTGGATAATGTGCCATTTTAAAATTATGAAATGTTTAAAATGTTTGCTAAACTTTTATGTATTATCAAAAATATGTTAAATATAGTAGCCAGTTTTAGTGTTATATGCAACCTGTTATAGTGCTGAATCGGTTATAACACGGTAAGGTCGTGGATCCCATTTTCCCCATAACGCAAACACTGGGTGAGCGATCCAGATATACAGCACAAAGCATTGCAAACTCGATGCGGTGGACAAAGTAAGAAAAGGTTAAACTCAAGCAGCAATTTCAAAAGATATAAATGTTATAGAATCTACATTGCGGGGACGGCTAAAAGACGAAGAAAAACTAAGAGGTTTTCTTGATAAGACTGACTCCGAAGAGGGCTGCTTAAGGAAAGAAAAATGCTTATTTACTTGGTTTCTGCAGAAGCGTCAACAGGGAGGCGTGGACATGAAAGCATATGGGAGAGTGCCCACATCAGCACAGGCTGAGCCGAGTGATACAGGCTGCTGTGTGAATGTGCTGCTGTGAGAGTGCAAGACTGTTTGTTGTTTTTGATGTGGCCCAGGCTAACGGGCCGAGAATAATCGTCCCAATAAACCGCGGATTTGAGTACCAGTAAATTGTGTGCGTCTCCTTCCTTCATTTTACACAGTATGCTATTAATTTGGCTTGTGGACATTGTAAAAATGCTAATATTTGATATATCATGAAACACAAATAACACGGTCTCCTAATTATGGACCCGACAACCACATTATAATGGGGTAGCACTGTATTTATAAATGCAATATTATTCAAATTATTTTCTAGATGTGTCCTACAGTGTATCATACAGATAACACAATGCAGTTCCTCTCAAGTCACTATTTGAAAATTGCTTTTAAAAATATGGCACTATACCTGGCAAGCGATGTCCAAAAAGTTCAGCAGATGCTATTTGACTGCATGGATTACATTACCTACTTAAAAATGCTGCCTTACTGGGCAGGTTATGTGTGAGCTTACCCTTGGTGGTCCAATGATCATTCCTGTCCATCTGGTAAGTGTCATATCTTCATCGTCTTCAAGGCCCCAACTGACAGTACCATCACCTACTCCTTTCTGTCCTTCTTCAAGCTCTTCCAACAAGCGGAAATTACGGGGAACTTTAATTCCTGCAGAAAGAAAAAAAGTTCCTGTAATGCAGACTGCAAGAATGCATCAATACTGCAACTGGGGCCTTAGTTTATTAAAGTATTACTGAGACATTAGAATTGTTTAAAAAACAGCTAAAAACAAGTGAAAGAAATGTTGAAAGTGCTAATTGGATAATGTAACTGTAAACATTATCACAATTGTTAGGTATTACTGTTATTAAAGCACTTTTTTGTGTGTTATATTGTTTAATAAGCACTATAACACTAAAAAGGTTTGCATTAACTGTTATTACAAACCCAATAACTGACAACTCAAAATGCAAACATTATTTGTCTGGAATGCAGTGTGACATGCAGACCTGTACTTAATAATAGTTACCTATCATCTTCACAACAACCACATTCACATCTGCCAACAATACTATTTATTATCAAATCCAATTTTGATGGATGCGATTATGATTTTAAATACTGCCGCAGGCAAAATGGCAAAACTATTTCACAGATGTTAGTTACGTTTTAATAAAATCTGTACAAGTATAATTTGTTGTAATGCTTGTTATTGTACATGGATATAATTAAGATTATTTTGCCAATACGTATTTATTTTTCTTGTCTGACTGGATTTGCCAGGCCCGAGTAAAATCTGTACTTCCTGAACAAAACGATCACCTCAGTGGTGTTAACACGCGTCTTACTGAGCAAAAATAAACAGTTGGAACCAAATAAATTCGATTTTGACTTGTACTTCTAGCGTCTACTCTACTCGACTCGACTCGACTCGACTCTTATCATTTCATTTGGACAGCACCCTTTCCTTAATACGATTCTGTTACGGTTTCATTCGCAGCGTGATGAGTGACTGCATTGAAAGACTTTTCTTGATCGATATAGCAGAGAAACACGTAAACTCTCGTTGCACAAAGAACCCCCAATTTGCTGAAAGCTTCTTTTTTTTTGGAGAAAATGCAACTTAAACCCCTGTCATCCTACACCATGTGTCGAACCTGCAAAAAAGAAAAAAGTGTTGTGTTTTTTTTTCTTTTTCTTTAAATAACTGAGAAATAACTCAAACCTGTGGAGGCCGCCATCTTGTCCAGCCGAATCCAGAACCACACAAACCCCTGACATCACGGTCACCTGGGCAGCGCGTCACCACTGCGCCGAAACCACGCTGCTTTCCTTAATTTCTCGAGAGGGGAGTCAGGGTCCATGCGAGAGATAATGGGATCGTTTTTATCAATAAATATAATAACGAATTGCTTCTAATTGAATACATAATTCAGAAAAAAGCGCGTTTGAAGCCTACGTTGTACATTAGTTACTTTGCAAACAGTGCAATATTACGTAATATAACATTTTATATAATATTAAGAACCATTTTGTAAATAAGAAAAGTGAATAAACGCACATGTAGTTTCATGTTTTTAAATTTCACTCACCTTGTGCCACTGCAAAGTATGTATATCTATATACATCACTGTAGCTACATTATCTGGCTAGAGACTTTGTGCCTTCGATAGCTCAGTTGGTAGAGCGGAGGACTGTAGTGGAAATGCATTGATATCCTTAGGTCGCTGGTTCAAATCCGGCTCGAAGGACTTTTTTTTTTTAGTTTTCTAATCTTATTTTTAAAAATGTTTATTTAAATCACAACATAATTTCTATGATACTTTTCGTTGTTGTATAATTGTATACTACTTTCAGTTTACGTGAGCGACCGGATATTTTATTAATTTTATTAATGTAACTAAACTTCGAGCACGGGGAATTAGCTCAAATGGTAGAGCGCTCGCTTAGCATGCGAGAGGTAGCGGGATCGATGCCCGCATTCTCCAAATTCTATGTTTGTTTTTTTAATAAACTTTGGAATTATAAAAAATAAAAAAAAAATAAAAAAAACTTGATTAACCAATTGGTGTCTTAAAACTAAATGTTCAGTATAATAACGCCCCAAAGCACCCATGCCTAATAAGTGTAGTTACAGTGGGGTAGATGTAAGTACTGTATAGGCAAAGTGCAAAAAATGCACTAATTGCGTTGCGGCTAGGAGTAGAGAGCAGTAGTCACTGTATGACATTTGTTGAGCATGAAAATAAATATGTCAGAGGAAAGGCAGCAAAGTCCTCTTGGCGCATGGGAAAGAGAAGGAGCTGAGAGTCCTTTCATTCAGCATGAAACAGAGCTGTTTGTAAAAGCCTCAGCCAACATCAGTTATGCGAGTATCCTTAGGAAATTATTTGTACTGGCCTGCCCTTTTTAGCATGACATCCAGAAATGTGCCTAGCACTCTGGAAAAGGTGGATTGGGCTATCCCTCCAGACATTCCAACTGTGGTCTGAAAGGAACCAGAGGCTATAAGTAGTGCAGAGTGGTCGCTAGATTGATGCTGTGGTCTAGCTCATCCCTCAGTTCAGCTATGAGGTCAAGGGTGACCTGCGGAGTGAGACGATAATGCTTTAGCACCACATCCTCCGGCATCCCAAACAAAGTGGATTGAATATGCAGGGTCTTCTTCGTCTTGCCCTTCTCCTCTGAACGTGTGCCTGCGTCTGCTCAACAACACCCAAGTGTCACCGCATGAGGCAGTGTACCACAGCAGCCATCCTGAAGCCAATGACAGGTCTCTGCAGGTGTGTGCTTTTATACAGCTCTTAATTACTCGCTTCTACAATGGTCTTTTGGAGGGTCAGCAATTGCCTAAGTGCGAGGCAAAATCCTTACATCACATTATAATGTTTGCACCTGTTTAGTATCCAGATCCCACCCAATTCCATGCTCTTTTATTCCTTTGAATTCATTTCAATATCATTTTAATGGATTAATAATGGCAGCGTGCACATTTGATAGCGGGTGCACCATTCTTTACATAGGCCGCATTTTTAGAGGCTGCTAAAATCAGATTTTATGGCTGCTAAACACGATTTATGGACTCATTATAGGGATTATGCACCCGCAAATCACTTTGCGCATATCCTTACATCTACCCCAGTCAGTCTTGAAGTACAATACACTACCCTAGATGTGCCTTTGATAGCTCAGTTGGTAGATCGGATGACTGTAGGTGATAAAAGCAGCTACACACACATTAATATCAATAAAACGGTAGGCTGCTGCTCACCTTCAGTAATCAAGTCGGCAAGCCATATTGCATGTGTGCTGTCACTTAAGTGAAATAAAAACTGTTTGCAAACGTTATCCTTTTTATATAAATCTAAAATTAAATTTGACTGATCTACTTTTCAAATCCACGTGTAACCTTTCACATTTGGATACTGCACATTCAGCTGCAGTTCTGAGTGCTCTTCAATTTTTGCTGTCCAAATTACATATGCCCAATAAAACATCATGACGTTTTTTTCTGAATATACAAGCCAAGAAGCAGCTTTATTTTATATACCACGCTGCATTTACGAGTGTACTTCCAAACATGTAATTTGTCGCAGATACCTATTCAGACCGTTGGTGCTGTGGTCCGTCTTACTTTAATACACACAATCTCGATTTCATTATCGATTAATAGTAGCCTACTCACTTTAAGAAAAGTCTCAAGTAAAAAAAAAAAAGACGATGCTGCACGACGCCGTGTCTTGGTTTTCTTCGGTGGAATGTAGAGAGGGACAGGCTTATCAGACAGCTAACCCTTAGATGCTGCATTAAAAAAAAAATGGTAACGCTTTATATTGCGTGGCATAAATTAATATTAAATAGATATGCAATTGCTGGTTTCTTGCTAAACGTTAATCAAATATCGATTGAAAATATAATATCATGTCCATTTACGCGACATTTACTCATGTATCCTAAAGCCACAGTGAGACGAGGAGGGACTGAACCGAGTTGACTGTGCCTTGACTTTCCTATTATACCCACAAGGTGTCATCATTGCACCATTTACGCATACTCAGATCCTGGTATTGTGCTAGACACGAATTTGCATCACAATAAAGTCACAGGTTCATTGACAAATATGCAGATAGAAATGTTTTCCATTGACTACAATTCACTCAGTATCTCTTACAGAAGGTGTCTGGTTTACTGTGCTTTTATTCATAACAAGCAAGCATTTATTATTACTATTATTATTTATTTCTTAGCAGACACCCTTATTCAGGGTGACTTACAATTGTTACAAGATATCACATTATTTTTACATACAATTGCATTATTTTTTACACATTATTTTTACATGCAATTAACTATTTATACTCCACACTGCTGCCCTACCTATTTACATAAACTAGTTCACACCATATTAAACTGCCTTCTTTATTTACTTGTCAGCGTCATGGAGATGAACAAGCTGTGATAGTGCCCATGATCGGAAAGGAGTTTCTCCAATCACTGCTCGTTGGAGGAGTAGAGCAGCAACACCTTTACCCAAGGGTGCTCAGTTAATCCACTTAAATTTATTCCCATTGCCTTCAATGCAATACGTGTTGCATTGAAGTCTGCACTAAATCTGTATCAGACGGTAACTTTGTCATGTACATTTAGCTTTGCTGCAAAGAAGGCATACTTTTCACATGTGCAGAAGCTGAGTGTGAGAACACAAAGACATTGCTGGAGATAAACCCTGCATCCAGATATTATCATTATGGTGTTTTAGCAGCATGGCTATCAGTTAAAAGGGAATCCCTGAATCTCCATGATAATGTAAAGGGGTTACAGCTAATGATGAATAGTACAGCAAATAAATAAATAAATAAACAACTGGACCATATTCGGTTTAAGAAAATTATTAGTTTCCGTGCCTTGCTATCACTTCATTTGCTACTGTTTGACTCCTTTGGACAGTTCACTTCAGCAGTGTCTTTATATAAAAACACAAAATGAAATCATGTAGATAATCTGAATATTTTCTTTAATAATGAATTTGGAACAGTAGTTTTAATCACCGTACTGTGAATTAACCCTCACATAACTATTTAACCACAAGAGGGAGCTCTCCACCGAGAAGGATGTCGGGTTAACTACTGGCTTTGGCTGAAGCCTGAATATTTTTTTTTAACTGAAATGCAGGGCAAATCATAAGTGTCTGACGAACAATGTCTATCACCCTTCAATTGAGCTTCCTGTTGATATACTTGTTGTGACAGCAATCAAATCAGATCTCCACCCTCATCAGACAATATAAGTGAGTGGAGTGCCTATTGCAGTACATGGATTGTGCAGATCTGACTTTAACTTGGACTTTCACCCTCTATATCAAAGCACCAAAACACCACTTACAAATTGCATTATGTAGAAGATAAAGGCTGACAAAAAAGAATGTCTTCCCCCTTGATGTTTTAATGTCTTTGTGTTTTCTTAAATTAAGATCAGGGATGGCGATGTTGTTTCTTTTTCAATGTGTTATTCTAAATAATAAGATATTTTATGGTGGCACTGTAACTTTATACAGGTGGTTTTCTGGTTGGACAGCACATTTTGGGCTTTTTAAAAAAGCAAAACACTTTGAGCTGCTTATTGCTGTCTTCAGTATGTTTCACTGAAAGACCTAGTTGTAAATAATATATTCAAAATCAATCTATGCAGCATGTAATGTTTTTTCACTTCTGTCCCGTGCTGGCTGCCCCTGCTGAGTACACTGCTTTTTTAAAAAAAAAAAATTATACTACTACAAATATTTTCCTGTTGTTTGTGTTATGGATTAGTATCTTCATTCCGGTATACTGTTATAACACATTTTCATCATTCATTTTTTTTTATCATGCGCACAGTTTATCTATAAATGCATTGTAAAGTTTAGTAAATCAAAGTGAAACCATATGCGAGTATGGAACGTCAAGTGTCAGCTCCTACTCTTAACCATGCTTTTCACATACCATGTGAATCTCTTTATTTTAAAACGTATACACTAAATTGGGAATTTACCATTTTTTGCTCGCTTGTCTCTTGATTTATAAAAACGGTATAAAAAGGCAGGATACAATACAGTACAATACAGTTGTTACTTACTTGTGGTGATGTTCCCACATAAACAGAAATTCACCGGTCTATAATCCTATGTTAAGTCTATTACTGCTGTTATGATAATGAGTGCTTGCTAGGTCCTTGTACTTTGCCCCTCAAACTAAATTACATTCCATTATCTGCATAAAGAGCCACAGGCCTAGCATTTGTATAATTATTTGTTTATTTAGCAGACACCTTTATCCAAGATGACTTAAAGAGACTAAGTATAAAATACCTCTCCCTTCCTTATCTCTTTACCATTGTAAATTGCTTTTAATCTTACCAAGTAGCAATCTGTATTGATGACATTAGGCAAGCACAAATCACATGGCATTCATGAAACAATGGACCCATATTTTTCTCCCTGCCATTACTAGCATACCAATTGTTTAATTACTTACATATTTTGAAACGAAGAAGCATCTTGTACCATATCGTCAAGTGTTTGCTGGGTGGCCCTCACATCTCCTCATTTCAGATTTCCTTTTAGCACTAATTACTAGTCACTTTGTAGAACTATTTACACTAAACTCAAAGGTCTATCTTTGTAATAACAATAAAAGTTTACAATAAAGGCAAATTAACTTGAATACCAAGAAAATCAGTGTCACATGTATGGATAAACACAGTTGGGCACATGCAGGGGTTTTCCTCTGTGATTCATTGAGCACTTTATTACAAATCTAAAAGCTGGCAAAGTATGATCACTTTTATGGCTGCCTGTTTATGTTTTTCTTCAAACGTGAAAAGCACCTGCAGTAAACTGAACAGTCACGTATGGACGGGCATTCTAAAGTAAAAACGGTATATATTCAATTCAAACAATCGTTCCTTAATGATTACTGCCTTTTTCTTTTTCAGATTTGAATTTTGTATTGTAGTCAAATCAAATTCTTTAGACAAAAGAGATAATCAAACACAAAGCTTGGTTTCAATTACAAGGGATTAAGCATGTGAGAGCTACTCCTGGAGCAGGGTCTTTTAACATTAAAACTATTTGTTTTTTTTTGCATTGATTTAAGACACTGTGAATTAGTCCTATAGCTGTGCTGGGATGGGAAATCTTCTTATCCACTCCTTGCTTCTATTGCAAAGACTGCATTGCTTTCAAAATCATGCAGTTTTATAAAGCGTTCCTGCAAACAAATGATGTTATCTGAGTTATGTTGTTAAAGAAAGTGCCCTATTTATAGATATACATTCTTGTTACTTTATAATGCCCCTGTTTAAAAAGACAAAACATTGTTTTTGCTGGTATTCAGGGGAAATGTACAGTAACAAAACATTCAAAATAAACAGAGCAGGAGTTGACACTTGATGTTACAGTAGATCAAGAATTTGTATGTTTGATCCATGGTAAAACAGTTCTGTGGAACTGGTCCCATAACTCAGTGGCACTCATTCCAAAAGATATTCCAGGACCCAATTACTGGTATGACTTTTAACATAGACTCTCCTGGCTAATATTTTATGTCTCCTTCTTTCCAAATCATAAAATCGCAAGAGAGCTAGCAATGTTTTAACAAAAATAATTGGATACTGTATAACAGCTGGTAACAGTAAAAATAATGACTGTGTTGTTGAGGCAAACGATTTCCCAATGATGCATTATATAGTTTAAGTAAAACCACAAAGTGTAACTATTAAGTCCTCTTCTTCCAGACAAGAGAATGTCACAGAGCTCCATATAAAGATGAAGTGGTTTTAGTTTATAAAATATGACAAGACTGAGGGCTTCAATCTGTACTGTCAGTACTGTATGTTCCAAAATAAATCTTCTTTGCAAAGTAGAGAGCTTGTTTACTAAAGCACACAAGAGTATGCATGCTCGGTTTAGATCAGTCTGAAAGAAATATTTTTTGCTTGAGACAATTAAAAAAATTCTTACCTTCTAGGTGAAACAGTTGTTTGTTGTGCTCTAAATTGGTCAAACAAAACCTTCTGATCTTCCAAGTAAGGGAAACAGGCATTACAAAGTGTAAGAAAAATATTATATAAGAAATAATAGTTTATAATCAAAACTGTTCTGAAATAACCTAGGCACTGTGTGAGGGTGAGATCCTCATGGTAATCTTCCAGGAGAAGGGGTAATGCTAATGTTCAGTCTTTCCTAGTAAGAGTTAGGGACTAGAGAATAATAATGACAAGGATAATAATGATAACGAGTAAATATAGGATAATGGAATAGTTTATTAATCATCTGTTTGTAAACAAAGGGTATTCATACAGGTTAAACAAAGAGGTATAAAGGATAAGAAACATGTTAATTGTAAAATATATGAATGTTTATTGTAAATTGAATGAATGTTAAATAATAATCAAGTTTATTTGTGTATAAAATCATTCCAGGTGTAACTGTTTATGTAATAATGGATCCTGTTAGGAGTAGAAGGGCTGGAGCTTATTTCCTTGGGATTGGTCACTTTTGTCATTTGTGGTCTTGTCTTTGTGAGTGCCAGTCATTTTGTGTTCAACCTATTTGTCTGTGAGCATCAATTCTCATTTGTAATTCAGTGAAGTATATTTCCAGTGCTAATATAAATAACAATGCCTGCAAACACTACCAAATTGCTGTTTCCTGTGTTCCAAAAACTATGAGGTGCTGTTTGGGACATAATTCACCCACTGATATTCGCATACACTATATACTGAAATGCATACACTGTATACTGAGACACAAACACTCTATACTGAAATGCATACACTGTATACTGAGACACAAACACTCTATACTGAGATGCATACAAAATGCATACACTGCCGTCGCCTGCATACTGGGGAAAGAGTTGATTTTGAGGTTGATTTTGAATGCTGTGAATGGCTTAGAAATCCCTTATACTGGTTATTTGTTCTTAGACTTCACCATTGGGAGAGTTAAAGGATGAATGTTTAGGTTTCGAAAGGGGAATATTGGGTATGAACATTATTACCAAATGCTGGGAAGCTGTGCTTAATCCGTGTGCCTTGCAGTATTCTTGTTTCGTGACTACAGTGAATCCAGAAAACAAGAGGCAATGGGACCGGGCCTTTGCTGAATGTCGACGAGACAGTAATCGTCTAATCGGAGTAGCGCGATTGGAGTTAGGATACGTCGATTTGGGTTTCTCCCCAGAGTGAGATGATTGTTATGGCCAAGTGAAGGGACCCCCTAGCAGCCAGGATTGCTCAGCCTTGGTGGAAGGACAAGAACAAAGGGAAGATTGGCAAGTAGCTCGTACTTTGGTAAGCCGACATCATAATCGATGCCCTGTATGGGTACAAAATATACATTCTTTCCCAGTAGAGATTACAACACAACACATGCTAGGGCAAGTGTTTTGAGTGGAAAAGGAAGAGGTGAAAGGAGAACGAGAAGTGGTGTTGTCTACAGAAAAGACGGGGTTGTGGAGGTAAGACGTGTTGGGGGGAAAATGATCAGACAGGCCCCGAACAGACACCTGGATGCCCAACAACAGCACTGGTTGGAGGAGCGGATGCGCTCGTTAATCTAGGGGTCATGAGCGAGGGTATAAATAGGGGTTGTAGTGTAAGTGATCTGTTCCTTGGTAAATGGTTAGTTACAAACCTACAAGGAGCCCGTGTTGCAGTATTGTGAGAACCGTGAGTTTTTGTTTTGTGTGTTAGTGTCTGTTATACCTGTCTGTTTGTCTCAAACTAGACTACCCATAACACAATCCGGAGCTGTAGCGAAAGCCAGCATAAACCCGGACATCACTTTCACCCCTGCATTCACAGAGAACTGTAATACACCACTAGCACCTACTCACTGTCACTAAAAACTGTGTTTGTGTTTTGTGTTTAGTGTTGGTGTACGAAACTGGATTTTTTGGTTGCGGGTCAAACCCGGGGATTACCGAGTGATACACGCCGCTGTATCACTCCATCATTATTATTTACAGGAGTTCACCATAAGGCTCTGGACATTGTTTAATAAATCAATAAACACCCTTGCACCTGGAAATCATTGTCTGTCTGTTTTGTATCCGCTCTGCACTGCACACACCTGTAACCACTCACCACTTTGCCACACTATCAGAGAGAGGTTTAGATCTATTCCCCCACTAATGTACCAGGAGTTATGTACCTCTATTGCTGATATGTTAGCGGGGGGAGTGATCTGTGAGAGTGCTTGTCCCTGGGCTGCTCCAGTAGTACCAGTGAAAGAAAGGATCCTGGTGTCGATTACAGGAAACTTAATGCAATGACTGGTAAAGATGCCTATCCTCTGCCCCGCATTGAGGAGTCTTTGACATGTCTAAAAGTAGCCAAGTGGTATTCCACATTGGACCTTGCCAGTGGTCACTTAGTTGTGGCGATGTACTATGTTTCGCATCGGTGCTCTCCTTACACTCCAATCTCTGCTTCGCACTCTACTCACTAGTTCAGCCAGCCTTTTAAATCTGCCGTGTCTACCCAGATGGCACTGGCTGACGTCGCTAGTATTTTTGGGAGTTTTTACACAACGTGGCATTTGGGTTTACATTTTTGTCACATACAGTATTATAGTCGTTCCTATCATACCCTTTACACACCTCTCCTATGCCACACTGTGTATTGATTGAACGGTGTATATGTAATAAAGATTTGTATTTTACCTACCTGTCTGTGTATTGGGAAGTCAGTGCTGGGTTACTCTGGGATTACTGCCAGATAAATTAATATTCGTAGTTGGTGGACCTGACACTGTCGTTGAACTAAAGGATTAGCAGTAAACACAAAAATAACAATAATAAATTCAGAATAAAACTTCATATTTGAAAAGAAAATAACTTGTCAACAAAAATGCACACTTCGATCTGCACCTCGCCTGCAATCTTTAAAATGACGGAAGTGCAGCAAGCAATTTTCTAAACTGTGGGATGAGAGTACCACTCACCTGACTGATGACTGATCTCAGTATAGAGTGTATGAGCAAGTAATCTCAGTATAGAGTGTATGCATCTCAGTATACAGTGTATGTGTCTCAGTATACAATGTTGTATGTGTCTCAGTATAGAGTGTATGCATCTCAGTATAGAGTGTATGTATTTCAGTACAAAGTGTATGCGTCTCCGTATATAGTGTATGCATCTCAAGTGAAAGCGTTTCAGTATACAGTGTATGTGTTTCAGTGTAGAGTGTATGCATTTCAGTATGGAGTGTATGCATTTCAATATAGTGTGTATGTGAATATCAGTGGGTGAATTATGTCCCAAACGGCACCTCCGTGATTTGGGTGGGGGTAAACTCGGACCATCACCCCGTTACACATTTCATGAAGAATGTGAAGCAAAGGGTGCCGGACCAGTTTAAACAACTCTATCCCTGAATGCCACTGCATCCAGTACAGTAGGACCACTGCAGAATAACCTCAACACTAAATGTATTAATCAGGCCAGGGAGGACTACAGAGGGCGAGTGACCTACCCATGTAAGTACAATAGCTTAAAAAGTTTTTTTTTCACCTTTCATGATCCAGTATTATGTTTTTCTCTGAGTCAGAATCAACTTGCCTTTAATCCTAGTTGATGACGACATGTGAGTATTTACTGATTCCAAAGAAATCAAATGATGCGGTGACCTTTCAACACTGCTGGCTCCCACTTTATTCATACTATTACTACACAGGGTGTCTGTGAACAGGTTGGCTGGTAGTGACATCAGGCCAGGAAGTAGACAGACAGGACTCGTGAGTGAGTGTGCTGTTGCGGCGGTTTATTATTTAATAAAAGGTTTAAACAAACAAAACACTTTACAAAACAAAAGGCACGTTGGCCAAAAGAAACAGACAAACACTATAAAACACACTTGCTCTAAGACAAACACTTGCTCTTATTGTATTATTACTTGTACTGTAACACTTGAAATGTATTTGCTTACGATTGTAAGTTGCCCTGGATAAGGGCGTCTGCTAAGAAATAAATAATAATAATAATAATAATAATAATAATAATAATAATAATAATAATAAAAGTAGCGGGCTGGTGTAGAACCAGCACGCGTAGCAAATGTTAATTTGTTTTTAATTCTCCTCCTCGCTCCTGTTCTCCACTCTGAACACCCAACCCCGAGTGAGTGACTCGTGCATCTATATATACAGCTGTGCGTGATTCGATTACCAATTAATCATTCACTTGAATCCCAGCACGTGAACTAATTTGTGCAATCCCCGTACCCACATACTAATACACATTTTATCTGTATGTGAAGTGATTGTGCAACTCCCTGTGCCTAAATACAACCCATGCTACATAACCCACACTCCGTGCACCAATACATACACAGCACATAAAACATGAAGCACCAAAATACGCACAGGGGCGGGGCACCCTGCCACAGTGTCCCATAAGCCAGGCATCATCGGTATAATTGTTAATATTGTTTGTTTTCTCTATTACTTTCAGGTGTGAAATGTCGTTAAAAAAGAGGAACAAATTCAGATAATTTTGCCTGACACATGGGACACCCTGCATATGTAATGTGCAACATTTTCTAATCAACATGTGGATGACCCCTGAATTGCACAGACTGTGAACTCAATTGTAAGAGAGAAGCAAGGAGAGTGAATTCTGTTTAAATTGCTATACAGAGTTTAGTAGTGAAAGAGGAAGGAAGAATAATCTCAACAGTGGGTTGCAAATCACAATGATTTTACTTAGCAAATGACTTTTGGACACATTTTGGATATTCCTATTAACAGGGAATTCACACAAACAATAGACACCTGTGATATGTTTCCTGTGCATTTTTGTTTTTGTGTCAAATGCCACTTGAAAAACCATCATGGATCCAGAACATGTGAGCTTGGCTACTTCTGTTCTGAATATTAAGCTTATGTGACCGAAATGTACCTACCTGTTCATTTTAAGTTTTTAATATCCATAGAAGGCAAGCCAAATACAAAAATCAATCCCCAGCCCTGTGTTTTGATTTACAGTTCTGAAATGCTTACTTTGGTGAAATGATCTTGTCTGATATATGCAACAACGCTGCTACAAAAAATGTAGCACAGACCCGGAATATCAACAACTCTTCATCAAGCACAGGGCCAATACTAAATACAAACATTTCCTTCATGAGCAATGTGTTTATTATATTTCCCTCACTTGTTTATGGTGACTTTTCAGCTGCACAGATTTACATAAACATTGCCTTTCCAAGCTGCTAATTTTTTCAACAAATAAGGCACAAAGTAAGCAATATTCCTATTTTTTCATTTTCGTGGTATAAACACAGCAGATGTTAAAAGCACTGCCAACAGAAAAAACCTCAACAAAAGACTTTTTTTTAACCAAATCTGTTGATTCGAACACATTCCAGATTAACTAAATAGCACCACATTCTTAGATCATTTATTGTTTCAGTTAGATATTGGCTCAAGCTTGTCTATAAACCAAGAGTGAGGTAATACTTTTGTATATGTGCCTGTCCATCTGTGTACTAAATATACCTCCAAAGTGTTTGTTATAGTGCATCTGTTTGTCATAGTGCATCCTATAGGTTAGGATTTTGGTCATATAAAAACTAAGACATGTGCACTGTATCATGGGAAGAAAAGAATCCTGATAAGTACTGCTAAATTATTCAAGCTGTAACAATTGTAGGAGAAAGCTAATGTTCTGAAACTATTGTGCTGTAATCAGCTTTAGTTTTTAGTGTAGAAAAAGAATCCTGAAATGGTTAAAGTGAGGGTTTTAATGAAGTGGTAATGCAGTGTATAATACAGTACAATATTTCAGTTGAATCACATTTTCTGTTGTTGCATGTGAAGCTCAGCGAAGGACTCCATGACAACACCTTTTGTTTGCTCTGAATGAACATAATACACATGAAGTGAAATGTACCTGGTCTATAACAGCTCTTGTACAGTGGTTAAATTGTATAGGGGCATTGGGTGCCCTCTCCTGTCGAAGTCTCCCAATTCTGTATACAAACCCTTAGTGCCCACCGGAAACACTGCTACACATGGTGCTAGGGTGTCAATATTTACGGGCACCACAGTTAGGTATAATTATGTAGAAGAACAAACAAGTTTTTACTGAACTTGAACTCCTAAACAATATTTGGCCAATATTTAAGATATAAATAAATAAATATATGAAATACAATTTACATATGGCTTTTAGAAAAATGATTCAGTTTCTATCTGGTGTAAAAGCAAAAAAAAAAAAAAAAAAAAGATAAACTAATTGTCAATTGGAAAGTCTATCAAGCTGTTTTTAAGGTCAATTTCATTCATGCTGCAGCAGGCAAAAGGTAGTAACACTCAATGTAAATGGTTATGGCTTGAATCGAACCGTAATATGCATTTTAATGGATATGAAAAGATTAAGTCTTTTATATATTTATTCTGTCATTCACTATCCATAATCTGTGAATGTCACACATAAACGTACTTCACACCAGATAGGTTTCATACTCATATATTCTGCACAGAGATTACTGCTTTCAGCAACTTTATTATTGCATCAAGGTCAGGTGTCTACAATAAATGCCATGAATTATTGTCAATGAATTTAAATCATTTTGATTATAGTTGATTTTGAGTACATTTACTTGCTTTTATCTATCTGGTTTTCATTTGTATTTCAACATAAATAAATGTTCTGTGTTGCTCAGTTATATTGTGTTTACGTATTGTTCAAGAATGTAAAAATGTGATGTAGCTTTTTATTTCCAGAAATTCCTTAGCAGAGATTTACTCAACTAGTTACCATATCCTTGGTGTGCAAGGTGCAATAATTCACTTAGGAAAACTCATGCGACAGAGAACAATATTTATTCAAGCTTACACAACAAATACAATGTTATGATATTTTTATTACATCTTTGGCCTCGCCCTTTGAGGTACCCCTGTCCATAATTGAATTTGTTGATACTGGAGAGACTGACTGTAGGGCAGCCATGGTCAGAGGGCAGGATAGCTGCCCTAACCCTTAGACAAGGCCAAAAAAAAACAGGTGGAGTCTAGGGAGGAGAGGTGAACTCTGACGTACAGTGGGGAATGAATGGATTGAGGTAAGATATAAAGCCCTTTCTAGCTTATCATTGGAATATTAGCCATTTAACTGACGATGTCCTGGAAATAGGAGTGGATTTTAATCTAGAATAAAAAGTGAGTTCCCTGCCTGAACCAACACTTTGTTAAATGAGATCTATTTGTTAATATAATATTTATATAATACACGGTGAACAATAATTGTCCTATAAACTTCACTGTTTTACAGTCTTATGATACATGGTTGTGGTGCGAGACCTATGTATAAAAAGATTACACCTGTATATAATAAGATTGCCCGTGTATAATAAGGTTTATGATAAAATTGCCAACCTCAGTTTTAAAAAACAAACTACCACGAGTACATGAACACAACAAAACACTGGCAATACCAAAACAAATAATGGCCTGAAGATTTAAAGTTTTATCCACAGAATACAGGGAGGCATTTGTGTAAGAGCAGAATAATGCACATACTCATAGAAAATAATTAGGGATATAAATTTAGAAGGAAATTACTTTAGTCACATGCCCTCCATGGGATGTTAGGCAGTGTAGACTGATGGCCCTCAGAAAGCAGAGGTTCTTGAGTGACAAGGAAATCATTCAATTTCACCTTCCAAAAAAGCAGAGCAAATTTTCTACTCTGATTCTAAGTAATAATTCCTGTGCCCTTCGACCAAAAAAAGATAATAAAATAAAAAAATAAAATTAATTGTTAAAAATGAAACTTGTTTTACATTTTTATTTTATTTTTGGTTTCTAATGATATTCGCAACACTTCTTCAACTGTTCAAAATAAACACTGCCGTTTCTGCAATTTGTGTATGTTATGTCACCATGTACAGTATTAATCAGAGCCACCCACAGACATTTTCAGGCCCAGGACATGTTTTTAAGTCAGGACCCCCGAGACGAGATTAAGTAAAAACCTGCGCATAACAACCGCACATTGGAATGCAAGGGGTGATTAACTGTAATAGCTTTGCTTGTGGTAGGAATGTCGTCATTCATTTTTCCTCTCAGCTGTAAAAAATTCCATGCATGAGTCAATATTCCCAGCCCCTCCCCGTGGGGCACTGTAAATAAAATACACCAAAACTGTACACATAAGCTGTGATCTTGGGTTAGCCTTGAGGTATTGAGCCGAGAGCTAGTGCTCTCGTGATTTATATGTCACCAGAAACCCTCAATAGAATTACACCCTTATTATACACAGTTGGGTGTACATTATTTATTATATAATAACTTCATAAGAAGGGGATTTGGTTAGCAATGGCCTACCTGTGCAATTATGATGGGTGCCACAGTATTACGTCTGAAGTGATTGTCCTCTAGATGTCACTGTACCCATACTTAAGCAGCAGTCTGCAGAGATTTTGTTCTGCAGATATTTTCCAGAGCCATTGCACTACTCATGCAACTTATTTTAATACGAATACTATATGCACAATAACAAAAAGCTGATTTGGTTATCTTTGTGGCTCCATCTGAGCATAATTATATTACAAGTTGAAAAGGAATGACACGGTTCATTTAGTTTTCCGAGGAAATCCTGGTTGCATTCTACCAGGGCAATGCTTGTTTGCCTCAGTTGTTTCCCCCTTTTTTTATTAGCAGATCATAGCCTTCCTGAGACATTGTTTTGGACACTTGGAAGTAATGTTTTATTGTCTGAAGTTTCTTTTTGTAATGTGCTGACAATAAAAGTTAATGAGATTGCTAAAGATTAAGACAAACCAAATAAAAGTCACCGTCATGTATGTCTTTATTTAAACTGCACTGACATGGCTTTCTGCGATACATACTGGGGAATGCATTTAAACGTCTAGTGCAAAGTGAACATAATCCATTTGGGCTTTCCTAGATATGCTTTGATTGTTACCAGTCTCTAATTTATGAACCAAGACATTTTTTTTTGACATGTTTATAGGTTACATGCAATGATTCACAAAGAGATGTATTCTATTCAATTTCTTATAGGATTACATTATTATTATATTTGTTAAATTTTCTCGGCTCATGCAATCAAAAGTTAAGACAATACATACATACTACTACTTTTTTTTTTTTTTTTTAAATCAACTGCATAACGCTCATACAAATGTGCAGTATTGCCAATAGTACTACTTGTGTAAACACTGAAATACAAGTATCTTATTTTATTAGGGATGAGAATTGTTGAGTGGGTGCTTGATGAGACATATAGCATGAAACCAACACTTTAGATTTTTTGTTTACAGAGATCAGTTGTGCACACCCCCTGATTGTCAGCTCAAAGCCGATCGTATCAGTGAAAAGAGATGAAACAGGAACTGATTGCAGTGCCTGTGACTGTGCTTAAAGCCTGTTGAAAATTCAGATTCCACAGTCCTAGATGAAAAGGAAAATGTGTGGATGTGGTGAAGACACAAGTTCTTATCAAACTCTCCCTGATGAAATTTGGAGTTGGGTTTGCTACTGATAAAGCTCTATTTAATGGGAATTTTCACCAGTGTGAATTGCAGTCCTGGCTTTGGCCTAAATTTGACTGCCATAAGAAACTCGTGTCTCAATAACCATCATAATTCTTATCATCATTTTACAATATATTTGCAGATATAGCTGGGGTTCATTATTGTATTGGTGGTATATAACTTTATTCCCCTGTATGAATGTAAAAATAATATATTTATGCGATTCAGCGGTGTTTGACATATAGAATACTGACTTTATAGCAGATCTAGGGTAAAACCATAGCAAGGTGTAGTAAAACATAAACACGCATAGTACAACACACATTAAGTAAAAAAAAGGCAAATGATTCAACTTTAGAGCACAGCTTTATAAAGGCTCAAACAACAGCTGTTTACTTAATCAAATGTTGAATACTATAGAAATGCTTGGACAAGAGCCATTGTATAACTACCACCATACTAATACCAAGAAAGTGCTATGAGTTGAAAATGTAATTGGTAATATTAACAAAGAGTTGTGAACATTACCTGATGCCAAATTCGGTAATGGAGAAACCTACAGAACTACAGTATGGCAGAGTGTTTGAATCTTCCTTCTGCCCTTATAGTAACACATTATTAAGCAAAGGGGCTGCATGTGCCAGACCTGAAGGCACTTTTCTGACAGTGATGCCCATTGTAAAATGTGTAATAAAATTGTGTGTAGGGTATAAAATGGTTTGTTAACACCAGTTGATATATGGCTGCTTGGCTGTGTACAGCCTGGGATGGGGTGTGATCTAAGTGGGGAAAGAATGTGACAAACAACACATGGGGCAAGTCTGGTGGCTGGCTAGTGGAGCCGGCTCTTTTAGTAAACTGACATAGTGTTCACCTTTGGTCCCGAAGGTCATGGGGTCTAGTATCCCGTCTACACGTACTGTAAAAAACAAAATATGAATTTAAAGGAATGTCTGTGACAGGCCAGAGCCTTCTGCTTACGGGGTGTGCTGTAAATAAACACCACACACATATAGCACCTCAAACTTTCAGTAAGACATGAACAGTAAGGCACCTTCCCAAGCAGAAAACATATAGTAGCCAGTTTTAACTGGTTCATTCTGTAGCATTTTCGATTCTTATCAAAGTAAGGCTCTTCAAGCTGTCAGTTTTAATTTTAATACCAGCCCCTACACACTTAGTCATATCACCAGTAGAAACATGTGGGTACGGGTAACACTTTGTTTTAAGTGCATTGATTACAATTAAATTACACAGTAATTATATACCTACCAAAAATGAAACTATTGCTATATTTCTGGCTTCCTAGAGAACAATCCTGGTCCTTGCTTGTAAAATAAAACAAATTTACAGAACCAAACTTGTTATATTCTTCATAATTATTAATGTTTTGTTGAAACTGAAAAAAAAGTTAATTCAATTTGTAAGTAATATATATTTTAAATACAGCCATTAACTAAACCATACAGACTTCTTTATAAAGACCATTTAAAATTTTGCAGTGTTTCTAAACATATTTGTGCTTCATAAAAATACTCTTAGTACTGTATAACATATATACACAGCCTTTTTCCACCACGCAAAGCAGGTTGCACAAAAATCACCTTTACACATTCAATGGAGATATTAACCCTTGCCATTGTATTGAATTATATTTAATAAATGGTCTCTGTGTTTACTACCCCATATACTGAGTATATATGTGTGTGTCAGTGTAGGTGGCATGTTTTTATAAAACTACTGACAGTGGTTGTCTTTTGAGTATATAAACTATTTCGATTTATAGAAATGATATTGTGGCTGATTGAAACCATATGATGCTCTGTCACTGGGTTCCTTAAAGATATACAGTACATTTTTACTGTAATGAGGTATCCTTATTTTGGCATGATGCGTGTGTACAGTAGGAACTGTCTTGAATGCAAACAAGACTGGACCAGTCTCAAGCAGATTTAAAAAATCTGAAATAAATACATAAATAAATAATTAAATACATGTAAAAATTCTAATGTGTGTTGAGTGAAGGGGGCGACACATGGACTGAAAAAACACACAGAAAAATTGAAAAGAAAAGAACAAATAATCTGTGTACTCAGACCATTTCAGGTTATGTATACAGAGTGAAAAGTCACCAGACTTCATGTCTCTGCTTAGCGGGAACTATTAAATTACCACTGGATGTTTTTAATTACACAAACACACAAACGTTTGAACACAACACTATTTTTTATATGCTTTGCATGTTCAGAAAGCACTGGCTGGCACTTGCTTACTATATAAATCTGGCATCATAGCTGTGGGTTTCTTTCTTTCTTTCTTTCTTTCTTTTTTTGTAAAAAGTGTTAGGACGCATTCCTAGGGCTGGCGCAAGGGAAAGGAAATGGGTAATAAAACAAAAAGCATAGCGGCTTGCTGGAGCCAGTGATTCTGGGACTGAGTTAATTGCTCTGAAATGAAAAAAGATTTTAGGTTCTCCTTTCTTAAAAAAAAAATTAAAAAAAATAAAATAAAATAAAATCCAATATGTATACTCGCCAAACCACAAATTGTATCCAGGACTATGACTTCTAATCCCTCCTCTTTTAGCAGTGCAATGTGCAATATTATTATTAATGTTCCAAAAGGCTCTGTAAATTCTGAATGTAAGGGAATGATCAGTGAGTGAGAGACAGTGTACGTAATGTTTCACTGTTCAAAGCGGTTCATTTTTCATGGTCCAGAAAATGAGAAACAACACTATTTTTTAAATCTTTTTTTATAAAGGTGGGTTTGTGGGATTCAGTTCTGGGTTTAATTCCGGCACTATTAAACCTAAGCATGGGGCAGTCTTACTGACAAAAATAAAAAAGATGTACACTGTAACTGGTTAGAGTATTTTGATCAATCTAGGGGTCCCAACTTTCCATGTGTAAAAACAATGTAAGTAATACTAAGTGTCTATTGCAACCTCACTTTCAAACTGCCACATCTCATGAAATCCATAATTTTATAGTATTTTCATCTCATGGAAAAATACTGCAAATTGTTGTTGCATGGTGGTTAGCTCATGATTTTTCTATTAGGGTTTCAATGATTTCAATTAAATAACTTGATAAATTGTGTGAAAGAAGAATACACATTTAATAAAAATATATGCACATTCATTCCATAAGGGTCAGTGCTATACGCAGGCTTTTTCTGGGTACATGGTACAGCTCAAGTTGTGGTTTGACAAATCAAGCCACTGTCAACCTTGTCTGATGCTGGCTCAATTCGAGTACTAAGCATGTTTACACATGCATTTGTCCTCCCGTGCTACAAAGGTGTATTTGTCTTCCCCAGCCTAGGGACTCTCCATCCAACCTTTCACTGCTAGCAGTGTCAGTCAGGACAGCTCTGGGACTGAGGAGCTAACTTTAGCCCCCCGCCCCTCCCTCCCCTCCCCACCACCACCACCACCACCACCACCATTGTGAACTTCTTTTGAGCCCAGTAGCCACTGCAGACCTACATCTAAGCAAAGCTAATTGAATACCAGCTGGATAGGAAACCCATGACCTAAAAGTCCACAGGCTACTAGACCTTCAGTGGGTAAACCACATATACAAGTACTTCAATATGCTGAAATATCTTGTAGGGGAAAAAAATATACTAACGGCTAAATCGGTGGATACATTTTATTATGAAACAGTAAGTACCATGTAATTACCATTTAAGTACATCTAATATCACTGGTCAGTTTGGCTTTGTATATGTACCCATTTTATCCAATTTCCGCTTTGTATGGCTCTGCAAAAACCCATAATGTGTATAATATTACCGGGCTGGAAAAAGCTATGAAATCACACAACCAGTTTGATGAGTATTGACAGTATATAGCTAAGTTCTCGTTTAATTTGGGTTGCTGGCTGGTTTTGTTTTTTGTGAAGGAAAGAACCAATTTCAGTATAAAGATTACCAAATTGATTAACAACTAGATTATTTTTGAAAGATTGCTGACTTGCATGCTCCCATGACTAACCCTCAAAACACTCCATCAAAGTCCCTTGTTACATTTGATAGCCAGAATGGTACTAAATCGCTTGAAACACGATGTGAAACAAATCATTAGCTAGTTACTGCTTTCGATATTTTCTTTAAAACACATCACCAAATCTGGTGTTGATTCAGAGAGAAGACCCTGCCGCCGCAGAGTAAGGGCTTGCATGGTGCCACTTTAATAACAGTTGGGTCAAGTGATAAGCTAAAGGCTTCATTTGACCCTAGGCTACAATATCCTTGGTCGTTAATCTGGTCAAGAACTGGTAACGTCAGATACATGTCACAGTCGTGCTGGAATGTCTGCATCCACTGGGATTGTATCCAGTGAACGTATGTACGTAAAGTGCAAGGGTTATGCAGATAATCTCACCCACTAGAGTGGTTAAGAATAGGCTGACTCAAGTATCCATTGCATTTGTGTTGGAATCTTAGATTCCTCTGGGAGTTTGAATAGTATCTGCTCACTTTATGAGGGCCAGGGTGTTGTTTAAATTGTCTGCATATCTGTGTTTTTGGAGCCTTCTTGGACAGGCTGCTAGCAAACTAACTGGAGGGCTTTATCAACAGAGGTAACAGCTCTGTAGCCACAGCTTGTCATCCAACCTTCCCTATTTTTTCTGCTACCTCTTCCCTTTTGAAAGTACCCTGCTGGGGCTGCTCTCCCAGGCTGAAATTGGGTATGATTACTCTATTGATCATTTGGTTAAGGAGCCTTTTAATTCCCCTCCAAAGCCAAATAAGGGCAATGCAGGAATTCATCCATCCTGTAGACTTTCATGATTGGGACTTGTGCAAGTTATAAAAAGAGCGACCCCTGTACCCGTACACAATAGCTGGAAAACAGGAGTGCAGTGGTGTTTTCCTCTGTCAGTGGGTCAGTGTATTTTGTAAGCACTTCCATCCTGTGAAAGTCCCTGGTTGGTCTCCACCTGCTAGGCTGGCTCTGGAGGCAGCTCTGACCCAGCCTCTCCCTCATTTCACTGGCGCCAGTGCTCAATGGGCCCTGCACTTTGATTATTTGTGTTAACAGCTAATTTAGCACAGCAGACACGTGTGCCAAAGCTGGCTTCACTTCCTAATGCATCCCCAACAAATGTGACTTTTATGAGTTCCTTTTCACTGAGCCCCCCACCCCCACCTTCTTCTCCCCCTTTCGGCTCTAATCTCTTCCACATCTTGCAGGAAAGAGCTATTTCTGGCGTCTCTGTCCCTAATGTTTGCATTATTAGCATTTAATTTAATGGAGATTTATAGGCACTGGAGTAAGCAGCATGGAGACACTTTCCTACAGAGTTTTGGTCAGCTATTTATTTATCAAATGATTTGTTCTTGTGGCTAAGTGCCGATTTGCAAGTTGAACTATTCAGACAGCTCATACAATCCACTCTCATTAAAACAAGCCATTTGTGCACTGCTAATGAGGGGCATGATTAATTAGGGTGATTATTTGTATTAGTACCTAATGTAGCTGGGAATTAATAGTAGCCTCCTATCAGAGCAGTTGAAAACTGGATGTATATATGCCATCAACATTTTGATACACATTACTTTTAATGAAGCTACTATTTTTAAAGGACACAGTTGTGAGCAATTGAAACTGACCTTATAAACTGAATAGCTTTGTTTGCTTTGGCGTATTGTTTAAAGGTTTGCCAATTGTTATAAAAGCAGTCTTATGTTGGACCCCAATGTCATTTTTCTAAGTTTGGAACACTGTTTGTTAATGAGTCAGACACATCTTTGAAAAAATGTGTTGATGGGCCACTTTTTGAAGGTAAGACTCACGTCGGTGTTTAAGGTGTTACCAAGTATAAATAATATATGCATTTATAAAACAAACAACACAAATATATATATGTATATACAGTATTGTGCAAAGGTTTTAGGCAGGTGTGAAAAAATGCTGTAAAGTAAGAATGCTTTCAAAAATAGACATGTTAATAGATTATATTTATCAATTAACTAAATGCAAAGTGAGTGAACAGAAGAAAAATCTAAATCAAATCCATATTTGGTGTGACCACCCTTTGCCTTCAAAACAGCATCAATTCTTCTAGGTACACTTGCACAAAGTCAGGGATTTTGTAGGCATATAGTCAGGTGTATGATTAAACAATTATACCAAACAGGTGCTAATGATCATCAATTCAATATGTAGGTTGAAACACAATCATTAACTGAAACAGAAACAGCTGTGTAGGAGGAATAAAACTGGGTGAGGAACAGCCAAACTCAGCTAACAAGGTGAGGTTGCTGAAGACAGTGTACTGTCAAAAGTCATACACCATGGCAAGACTGAGCACAGCAACAAGACACAAGGTAGTTATACTCCATCAGCAAGGTCTCTCCCAGGCAGAAATTTCAAGGCAGACAGGGGTTTCCAGATGTGCTGTCCAAGCTCTTTTGAAGAAGCACAAAGAAACGGGCAATGTTGAGGACCGTGAGCGCAGTGGTCGGCCAAGGAAACTTACTGCAGCAGATGAAAGGCGCATCATGCTTACTTCCCTTCCATGTCGGAAGATGTCCAGCAGTGCCATCAGCTCAGAATTGGCAGAAAACAGTGGGACCCTGGTACACCCATCTACTGTCCGGAGAAGTCTGGTCAGAAGTGGCCTTCATGGAAGACTTGCGGCCAAAAGCCATACCTCCGGCGTGGAAACAAGGCCAGCGACTCAACTATGCACGAAAACACAGGAACTGGGGTGCAGAAAAATGGCAGCAGGTGCTCTGGACTGATGAGTCAAAATTTGAAATATTGGGCTGTAGCAGAAGGCAGTTTGCTCGCCGAAGGGCTGGAGAGCGGTACACGAATGAGTGTCTGCAGGCAACAGTGAAGCATGGTGGAGGTTCCTTGCAAGTTTGGGGCTGCATTTCTGCAAATGGAGTTGGGGATTTGGTCAGAATTAATGGTCTCCTCAATGCTAAGAAGTACAGGCAGATACTTATCCATCATGCAATACCATCAGGGAGGCATCTGATTGGCCCCAAATTTATTCTGCAGCATGACAACGACCCCAAACATACAGCGAAAGTCATTAAGAACTATCTTCAGCGTAAAGAAGAACAAGGAGTCCTGGAAGTGATGGTATGGCCCCACAGAGCCCTGATCTCAACATCATCGAGTCTGTCTGGGATTACATGAAGAGAGAAGCAACTGAGGCTGCCTAAATCCACAGAAGAACTGTGGTTAGTTCTCCAAGATGTTTGGGCCAACCTACCTGCCGAGTTCCTTCAAAAACTGTGTGCAAGTGTACCTAGAAGAATTGATGCTGTTTTGAAGGCAAAGGGTGGTCACACCAAATATTGATTTGATGTAGATTTTTCTTCTGTTCACTCACTTTGCATTTTGTTAATTGATAAATATAAACTATTAACATGTCTATTTTTGAAAGCATTCTTACTTTACAGCATTTTTTCACACCTGCCTAAAACTTTTGCACAGTACTGTATATATATATATATATATATATATATATATATTTTATTTTTTTTTTAAATTTCAGATACTTACAACAAGCATGGTTGCTTTTTTCACTATTAATGTTATGTGAGTAAGAACAATAAAACAAACATATAAACATTTAAATCTAACCTCAGAAAGTCTAAAAATAAATAAATGAAGACATTTATTTTTTATGCAAAATGCTACATATCCCAGATTCCATCCATTTTGCGCAAAATTCTACATAGCCATATCTCTACCAACAGCTTCACAAGTCCCCCCTACATCTATCATGTCTTTGTTTCCATCACATCGTTATGAATTAATTTTAATACAGAATACACAGCATGTCAATTATTATCCAAACATCATCTTCAGAGCCAGTTCACATCTGTGCAACTTCAAAACATGCAGATATAAAAAAGCAATGCATCAACAACAAGGAATACTAATCAATCTATCTACCAGCTTGCCTAATAAAAAGTAACTACAGCAACGCAGAGTAAATTCATGGTCATGAGCAACACGCTTCCTTTTCTTGTTACATAATGTGAGCAGACAAAGAAGAGATTCATCCTGAGAAACTCATAAAATGTATCATGATTCAGCACGAGTTCCGCCAGCATATGCTTGTCAGCATGTCAGAGGTCAGTGTTCTTATCAGCAGAATGACTGCAGATCACTCACAGGATTTTGCCCTTTCAGAATGGTGCTCTCGCTTCATCTACTCTCGCTTGTGAGCATCCTTGGATGCCTTACATTTTCTAGTGACAGGCGATGTTACCACTGGCTCTGATATTTGATCAGATTTGTTCATTTTGACTGATTTATTCAGCCCGGTGTGAGATAGCAGGGAGGGGGTTAAAGCCTCCCTGAAGAAGAAAAAAAAAAAAAACATGTGAAAATGCACGTTGGTTTATTGTTTAATTGTGTTGTGTTTTGTTAATCAGTTTTGTTAATTGTTTTATTATGAATCATTCCCTGCACCAGGTGCTTATTATTAAATTAGAGCCAGGTGCAGGGTATTTAAAGAAAGCAGCCAGTCTGTTAGGGGCTGCTGAGGAGAAGGAGGCAGAAAGGAGTGCTCTGCTTCCTGGCAGTCGTGAGGTAAAAAGTGCTGTATTAAACCTGTGTGGTTTTTGTTTATTGTTTGGTGGGGAAACGGCTTAGCCGTCCTACATGGTGTTTATTTGGTGTTTGTTTGATTTTTGTGTTTATTAAAAATAGCGCACCAGCGCTTAAAAATCCATTTCTTGTGTGCTGGGTCAATTTTTAAAGGGGCAACGAACCTGAGTGGGTGAGTTCATTCACATTTTATTCAGTATGTGCGTTGACCGTATAGAAGCGGTGGCCGCCGCAGGAGCCGGAGTGCTAACCAGTTTTTCCAATCGTTGCAAAATGGCGAGCCTTTCCTTCTTTGCTTCCTGTATCTGCTCATTCTGCAACCGGTTGGTTTCCTGTTGTACGGCTGCGAGGTTCTGCTGTGCAGCCGTGGCGTTCTGTTGTACCACCATGGCGCCTTGTTGTGCCACCGTGGCATTCATGATCACACGGACCAGGGCTTCTAGATCAGCCATTTTCTGCAATCAGGTAACAGACAAGTGGGTGCTGTAATGGATACTACAGGCTTAGCGTATCCCACTCCTAACACCAAATGTGACTGAACTCACCCACTCGGGTTCGTTGCCCCTTTAAAAATTGACCCAGCACACAAGAAATGGATTTTTAAGCGCTGGTGCGCTATTTTTAATAAACACAAAAATTAAACAAACACCAAATAAACACCTAGCTCTTTCAGCGCACTAACTCAAACTTTCAGGAACACCCTGACTACAAGTAGGAGGGCTAAGCCGTTTCCCCACCAACCAATAAACAAAAACCACACAGGTTTAATACAGCACTTTTTACCTCACGACTGCCAGGAAGCAGAGCACTCCTTTCTGCCTCCTTCTCCTCAGCAGCCCCTAACAGACTGGCTGCTTTCTTTAAATACCCTGCACCTGGCTCTAATTTAATAAGCACCAGGTGCAGGGAATGATTCATAATAAAACAATTAACAAAACTGATTAACAAAACACAACACAATTAAACAATAAACCAACGTGGATTTTCACATGTTTTTTTTTTTTTTCTTCTTCAGGGAGGCTTTAACCCCCTCCCTGCTATCTCACACCGGTCATAATCCAACTTTCACTCTGAGATAATGTGCACTGCCAATTGTGATGCATGCGTGATGCTGATTTGCCGATGGGATAAATTGCAGTTTGATGAAAACCGAAAATGTCAGATATCACGTTTTGAAAGAAAGCTGTTTTTAGCATTTGGATTACATGGCAGATACCGCATTTTGACTGAAAATGTGTACTCTAAGTGAAAAGGCTACCCTTCAGGAGTAAATTGACAGCTATAGTTGGATATGTGTGGGATTGGTGTCTATCGCGTTTTGGTATGAAACTCTTCATATATACAGTATACAGTACACTCCGTTTATAGGAATCACTGATATAAGAATTAACCGTATACAGTGATCAAAACCACTGGGGCAAAATCATTCCTATACTAACCGTGCTAAAATAAAATGCTTAAGGTGTTAAAATAAAATGCTTGGAAGAAGATCATTTCACATCTCGAGTGATTAGGCATGTACGTAGCATGAATCATGCAGTGATGCAGGAAACACTGCATGGTTTGTAATCAAACGTGACTGCTGACATTTGTATACTGAGGCACTTTTGCTAATTGTAATATGACGTGGCAGAGAGCTGTGTAAATGATCAGGCTTGATTTACAGTTTTAAACCGGTGTTGATTTTATTTTTCTTACAGTGCAGTGGGGAAACAACCGCTAATAAAACAAACAAACAAAATAAACCTAGCTTTCAGATGGCACACTAACTAAACAATACCGTGTGGTCCCTGTCTGACGTCAGGACGGATAAGTCGTTTACCCAACTAAACAAATACAAATCAAAACAGTTAATATGTTCCCCCCGGAACTACACATATACTGTGACTACTTTACTTATTTGCACAGTATAGCACTGGAACAAACAGATCTTACTCGCTCTTTGGTTTTGGTTTCTTTATCTTGCATGTGCTTCTGCTTCCTCACTCCTCTATACCCCCATCACAAAGCTATTGGCTAAGCCCTTTTATCGAGCTATCATTAACTTTAACAAGCAGTTAACCGATTGACCATTATCCTTAATTCGTTAGGAAACAAGCAACTGGATATTCTGGAGGCGTGCATACATGCGGGAACTCATGACATCTAGTGGTCAACCCATTACACTACAGGGAACAAAGCTCTCATTCTCAAACTAACATACTGATTCTGCAGCACTTCAGCACAGTAATCATATTGGTCCGCTTTTAAGAATTAATCGCTTATAAGAATCAAATCATCCTGGATGGATGTAATTCTTATAAACAGAGTGCACTATATATATATATATATATATATATATATATATATATATATATATATATATATATATATATATATATATATATATATTATAGTGGCGCTGAGTCAGGGCTTAGTTAGGGTTCAGTTGGCAGTTTAATGTTAAACCCTAATTTCTGTACTTTTATAACTTTGGATGTGTAGTCCCTTTGGTTAGATCTCTTGATGTGGGCCATTTCTTTCTGCTAGGATATGCAGATTCCGAGATCCAGATAGTGAAAAAAAATTTAAAAATCGGCGTTTATTATTTTTAAACTTTTCGTGAAAAATGTCATTGTAATTACTAATGGTAGAATGGGTTAATATATTAAATTATATTAATTTAGAAAATAGCAATCAAACTATGCTATTAATAAACGGGGATTATATAAATACTCTGGGGCAGATGTACACATAGCTCTAAACTGTACTGTACTGTATATGCTGCGTGGGGGGCAGTCATACAATACTTTATTTTCCTTGCACAGAATACATGACACAACTGTAAAATATTTCCCCTAGCCCTTGTTACTTTCCAACTGCATGATAGAAGTAAAACATTACTTGAAACTCTGTCACACTGAGCCTTGTGGCTGTGGATGAAGCCCTTTTTATAATGGAAGCTGGAAGTAATCTAAACATTTTGGAGACACACAGTCTTGAGAAATGCCATGGCTCTCCCCCCAAACAAAAAAAAAAACAGTGCTGTTTAAAGGTTAAGAGAGAGAGCCACAGTAGAGAGAGCTGGGAAGATGGTTTGGATAGCATTGACGTCGGCATCGAAAGGCTGGGAACGCTGCTGAGAAAGCACAAACTAGCCACACGCATGAGCTCATGCCAGAACAATGCAAGCAGAAGGCCACAGGAGACATGGACATTTTTTGTACATGCTTTTTTTTCTTCTTAAATGTAATCAAGAGCATCATAATTTTTGGTTAAAACCCACAGCTACATGTGGTTAATGTGCACGTTTTTTTATGTTTAGAACTCCTTTGTAACTAAAGGGATAAAAGATTCATTATTATTCAAAGGATAATCAAAGGATTTGTGTTCAGAATATAAAAGGGGAAATTCATTAAAAGCCCTTTACTCCAAGGTGTCATTTTCACTATTCTTCTCAAAGGAGAATAATACCCATTGAATTCAAAGGCACTTAGGTATCCATAAGTTGTTATTACTTTTTTTTTTTTTTTTTTTTTTACATTAACAGGTGCTTTTCTTTTTTCAGAAAACAATAACACATTGGATTAAGGCCTTGTGAGTTCCCCCCATAGTGCTTAGATGTTTAAGTAATACAAATTTGTTAGGTTTACAGAAACATACAGTATTTTAGTCATTATTGTTTTTTAACATTTATCTGATCTGACCCTAATGTTGATAAAACATAACGAACAAATTGTGTTCATTAAGGGTCCCAGGTGGCCATTGATGTCTTCTGGGTGGTTAATGTGTGGAGTAGTGGTTAAGGCTCTGGACTCTTGACCAGAGGGTTGTGGATTCAATCCCAGGTGGGGACACTGCTGCTGTACCCTTGAGCAAGGTACTTTACCTAGATTGGTCCAGTAAAAACTCAACTGTATAAATGGGTAATTGTATGTAAAAATAATGTGATATCTTGTAACAATTGTAAGTCGCCCTGGATAAAGGTGTCTGCTAAGAAATAAATAATAATAATAATGTGTCCTGGAGGGTACAGTCAGGCACATACACCAGAGGCTCAGTCAATGGAGACTTGGTATTTTTAATGTTTGGTAATTTCTCCAGTGTTTCACTTTCAATATCTGGCAAATGCCTGTACATACAAGAATATTACAGAAATAAATAAGTCTTTATGACAAGGGTATGTATATTTTTGTTCTACACTGTTTATAACAATAAAATATTAAATCATTTTTTTTTTTCAAGGAGCAGAGTACTACATTTTGGAAAAATGGGACACCTGGTAGGAAAAAACATATATGTCAGAATGGAAATTAGATGACAGTATATAATTGAAATTTTTGAAATCTTACAGCTGTCCATAATAGAGCACATGTCTTTCCTATAAAAAATCAAAAAGCATATAAGTGCAATACAAGCTTCACTGTAATCCACTGAAAGCTGCTGTCCCTCTGCTGTTGATCTTCAGTTTTCCAGTCAGTCCTGTAAGGTTCAATGGAAATTTGCAATTTCTCATTATACAATTTAGTGACTAAAGGTAGTTCCAGCAGTAGAGAACAGCTCTCTACAAAACCTGCTTACCACTAAGTCAGAAGCTAGAAAGCAGTACAATGCAATACATTTGCAACAAAATAATAGCACTAAGATATGTGACCTGCTCCCACAAAATCAGCCACATAACAAAAAATGAGTTATATATTCCACAAACTAGTCAAATGACACCAAATGTATTCAAATATCTTTAAAAATGACAAAGTTACAACATTTTTAAGTCTTGCATAAGAGAAATCCAAATTCTGAGAAATTCATGAATAAAGTAGAGCAACAATTTTCAACTATGTACATTTGCTATGTCCTTAGCAACATATACTCTGGTTTATGCTAGATACTTACAATTTTGCAGGCTTTAAGAGATTAGTCTAGTCTAATACTTTAATTTGGAGAGTGAGACACTTATGTATTTTTATTTTATTACCTTGAAACCTACAGGGCCTTTAAAAAAAAGAAAGGTTGAAAATAGGATTCCATTGGATTCTATGGGATTTTGTCAGGGCAGCTATTTGGCTGTTGGTGCAAGTGTGATACGGCTTACTCATTAAGTATCTCACATGGGTCTTATTGACAAAGCAATTGTGTTTCAGAATATAAGTTACCCAATATTTTAGTGAGCAAGCTATGTCAGGGGGTAAATCATCAGGCAATAAACACATGCGGGGCTAGATTCGATTTTTCTTTTTTGCTTCTTGTTAAACAGTTTACTAAAACTAAAACATTTTTTTTTTTTTTTTACTAAAACAAGAACTTAAAAAATTGAAATGAATAATATAATAAGCCTACATAATGTATTCCAGAAGCCTACTTTTCAAAATTATTATTTTTTTTCTAAATTAAGACTGACCGGAGCGCTTCGCTCACTTCATCTGTGTTTATAACCAATCAGAGGCCGCAGTTCGGTCACATGGTAGCAACACGCTTCAAGTTGCCTTCGCAACGAACTATTAAAAATGTCACCTGGTCAGCAGGTAATGTGAAATCTGACCTGCAGATGGCATTGTGTTGAAAGAGCAGACTTTCAGCTTTCAGGGGATGTATAACATGAGGTGGTACGCCGCTTTGAATGAACGCCGGCTTCACTTTAAAATAGGCAGCACACGAAAAGCACTCGACTGAAATGTGTATGTGTTATAAAAATGCTTAAAAATACATTTTTTAAAGCTGTTTGACATAAATAGCTGTTACCAAGTTATAGTTTAGACTTCAAACTATCAAAATAACACAACAAACAAATTTGTTCAGCGACAATTTTTTCTATTTTCGCCTCTAGCAAAAGGAATGTTGGCGACATGCTACTGATTTTGTGGGAGCAGGTCACATATAGCAGTTAGCCAGTGGAACATATCAAAGGCCTGTACATGGCTTAAACAAAATTAGACAAGCGGTTCCCAAGATATAGCCTTACCTGTATTAGGATTTGATACTGATGAGAGCAAGTATAGTACACTGTATCGGAAAACAATACAAATATAGAAAGCTGAAATAAACAGTGTTTTTGTGTTAGGGTTAAATATGTAAAAATCTATTGTTGTAGAAGAGGAAATGATATCTCACTCACAGACATCCTATATGATGTCATTTCCAGCATGAAAACTGGATTCATTTAAAAAACAAACCTTCAAACACTTCTGATATGTAATGATGCCCCACCTATATTTGATACACTAAAGAGAAAAAAAACTGTAATTATAAATACTGGGCTAGATTCGTAAAAACATTTTTTTTTTTTTACAAAGAAAACCCAATAAAGCTACGAAACCAGAGATAAACAAGTTGTGTGTTTAATTTAGGAGCTTGAAGATAGTCCTTAGTTGTTTCTTGTTAGTTCTAGAATTGTAATTTAATTACAATTAGGCTTTTAGAATCTGGTCTCCAGGAAGTAGCCCACACATAACATGAAACCTTTAATATAGAGACTATACAGATTTGTAGAACAAAATCAAATGAAAATGAATTAAATATACAATATTTATTAAATTACAATATTAAGACAATGGAGCATTTACACATGGTTATTGTTACTGAATGCAACAGGTCACAGTGACATTCATATTTACGTTTACTCAAAGCTACAAGAATGAAGACTCTTGGATTCTTTCAGGGAACACCAATAGATTTATAGGAATTATCTAAGAGATGGAAATAAGCACCACTTAACCACTGGTGAATCAGGATTTATACTGCTCACAGATACAATTGCAATGTATCCCTTCATAACTTTATAGCCTAACGACATCAGATGTCTTCAGTGTTGACATTTTCTTTTGATTCACCGCCGCTGTGACTGAGGGTGGTCAGCTGATTTAGCCTCAGCAGTAAAACCCAGTACTGTAACCAATGAGTTATTTGTACCCTCTAAATTAAGATGAATGACTCAGCATGTACCGTACCAAAAAGAAAGCAAGTGTACACATATTTATTATCCTCAGTTGAAGTTGCAAGCTGCCATGTTTGTGTTTCCGATTTGACTGCATTCCTACTTTAAAAAAAAAATATATATATATATATATATATATATATATATATATATATATATATATATATATATATATATATATATATATATATATATATTCACTTGTAACCTCTAGGGCTTCCAAGAATTTACTTCTTGGGACTTGTCAAGACACAAGGTTAAACAGCGTGCCGGCAGGCCCCAGCTCAAGGTCCAGGATTCCCTCCTCTTCCTTCCCAGTATTGTCCTGCATCCTGCAGGGCCCATCTCATACTCTGCGGCTGCTGCCGTGACAGCACAGACTGGCACCAGGCACAATGCGCTGCCACGGGGACAGCTGCGGGGCGCCTGCCAAGCTTTAATTACTGTAGCCTGACCCCAAATACTTAAAAAAAAGGCTGAAAGGGAAGGAAGGTGCAGTTAGTCAGTTCCGAGGTTCAGGGTACATTGTTGTCATCTAGTCAGCATCCAAATCTATTGAAAGCGCAAATGCCTGATGCAGTAGGGAACAATTTGTTATGATTGCGTTTCATTTTTTTCCCTGGGATCAAAAACGCATTTTAAATTTAAAAGATCACCTTTAATAAATTCATAAATTCTGAGGAAATACACTATGATAAGGAAGGACTAGATTCTCAAAGTTATTTATACCAAATCATCAATTGCATGATATTATCAGAAAATAAATGCATATAATGAAGTTACCAAAACAGAACAGCTCAGAAATGTAATTTAGTGGCTTGTAGGTAGTCTATAGTGGAGGTGGTTGTAGGTCCGTACAGTTTGTCCCTACATCCATTCACCTTAGTGTCACACTTACATGATTTCATATAGCTGAAGAACCGCTTATCCAATTGTTATGAAATGAATGTAAGTGCACACTCACACATGCCCAGTACTGTGTTTTTTGCGTGTTCTAGATTGGGATGTATGAATGTTATGTCTTTTGGAACTGGTTCCTCCATAAAACAAATATTTTCTTCGCTGAAAATCTGGTAAAGACATTGGAATTGCAACAAAACACATTTTTAAAAAGCAAGGTAAGTGATTTTTTTTTTTTTTCTGTACATGATGGTTTGGGTTAGAATATGATATACGTATCATAAGCTGCCATATGTATTTTTCATTTGGGAAACTGCTTGCATCATTTGTAACATGACCAGTTCTGGGTAGCAGAGGGACTGCTGAATTGTGTGAAGGAATCTGTATACAGAGCTTTACCTGTTGGAGATAAAGTTCAGTATCAAACCCATGTTATGGGTTCCAATGAACAGCTATTTTAGTTGCTGATTATATTTAAGAATATAACATTTTAAAATACATGATTTATTATTTAGATATGAAGTAAATAAAGATGTATTGACATGAATGCATTTCTTAAATGTTATTTAGTGGCACACCATTACTTAATGTAATAATCTGGAGGTACAGTATATGGGGGGGACCTGTATGTTTGCATTTCATTTAATTTCTTAATATGCATAGAGTGGATATAGGTCATGAGTTTTTATAGCAGGCGATGAATATCACTGATGTGCGTGTTTTACTTGTAATTTGATATTTTTGTAGAGAAATTTAACTGCATTTGCTTTTCATACCCATAGGTGGCGAAAACAGAGAGCACATGAGAATCCAATAGTCACTTGTCCCTTAATATTCTTGGATTGTGCAGAAAGAACATGCCTGCATCAAAGGAAGTGTGACTGCATTGCGTTTTTTTTTCTTTTATTGATTTTGCTGTGTCAGTCTAGGGATTCTATGAAATATTCACAGGATGGAAGCCAGAGCTGCATAAGGGTTAGGTAGAGGCTTGGCCTCGGGTGCATAGAGTTTGAGGCGTGGCTTCAGGGATAAAAGTGCTTAGGAACGTGTAGGGGAGAGATGCTGAAGGGGAGAGAAAAGGACGGACCCGGGCCCACACGGGGGAGCCTTCTTGAAGGGTTTGAGGCCAGACGTGTTGGTCTACCGGGCCCATGAAATGACAGAAACTCTCACTCTCGAGAGCTATTAATAGGCATTGCCCCGCAGCTGGGTTCTGAGAGCTGTTAATAGGTGTTGCCCCGCAGCTGGGTACTCGAGAGCTGTTAATAGGCATTGCCCCACAGCTGGGTTCTGAGAGCTGTTAATAGGCGTTGCCCTGCAGCTGGGTACTCGAGAGCTGTTAATAGGCGTTGCCCTGCAGCTGGGTACTCAAGAGCTGTTAATAGGTGTTGCCCTGCAGCTGGGTACTCAAGAGCTGTTAATAGGAGGCTGTGTGGTCCAGTGGTTAAAGAAACGGGCTTATAACCAGGAGGTCCCCGGTTCAAATCCCACCTCAGCCACTGACTCATTGCGTGACCCTGAGCAAGTCACTTAACCTCCTTGTGCTCCGTCTTTCGGGTGAGACGTAGTTGTAAGTGACTCTGCAGCTGATGCATAGTTCACACACCCTAGTCTCTGTAAGTCGCCTTGGATAAAGGCGTCTGCTAAATAAACTAATAATAGGCATTGCCCCACAGCTGGGTACTCGAGAGCTGTTAATAGGCGTTGCCCCACAGCTGGATTTCCCTCAGAGGATGGAGCGGTTTCTTGAAAGAAAAGAGAAAAGAGTCTGAAAACATGGAAGACTGTTAGTTGTGTGACTCCAGCACTAAGGTAGATCCACATCCCAGGAGGATAGAGGAAGAGCCTTCTCGTTTTGAAGCAAGATAGCACATGAGCTGTGAAAGAATAGTTTGGCCGGTGGTCCCCTCTGACCATTTGAAGAACCTGCATATTACCGACTCCAGGCCGGGGAAGTGAGACTCACTATCCCCCCAGAAGAAGGACCACGGGCTCCCTGCAGAACCCGCACCTGTGAAGACAAACAAAGACCACGTGCCAACATGTAACATAAAACAAGGAAGAAGAGACAAACAGAAACGAAAAGACTGATTATGGGGAAAAGCTATGTGTAGGCCATTCGCTAGGCAGAGAGGAAAAAAACCCTCTATTCGAGTCCTGGCGGAGAGGGCGCCCCCACTCCGGGCAGCGATAGACTGTTGTGCTGCTGCAATGTCAGAAGGCAAAGATCGGATGTATGAATTAACTGCTGAGGAGGACCAGCGACCCATAGACTTAATTAGGTTTTGATTAATGTTTGCTTGCATGATTAATGAGCTGCTGAGGAGGCTGTGCCGATTCTAAATTAATGAGTGGTGTAAAAATTGAGGCGGGAGATCTGCTTTGGAAATGAGATTGGAGAGATGGGTAATGAACCAATGCCTGGTGATGATATTTCTGGAGCAGAAACTGGATAGTGATGGTACTGTGAGTTCTGCACTTCTTAGAAATCTGAAGAAAGCTGACAGGCACATTGCTACCATTACCATGTGGTCAAATGGATTGAAACGTACTGAGTGCAAAATTGAAATTAATTGGGAAAGGACGTCTGTAGATATGGATGGAGATGAGGGGGAAGGCTTTTGAAATGTCCTCTGAGTGTGAGGTGCACAGTAGTGTAGGAGGGCCTGAAGAGGGACTGGAGCTGCTGAAGGAGCCAGACTGCGAAACTTGGTGATCTTCAATTATTTGACGGCGTAATTGAGGGGAAAGAGTGTGGCGGCGAATAGCTGCTGCAGACTGAGGAGAAGCTGAAGCAAGGTTGAATTTTGGAAAATTGATGGTTGGAATTGAAATTGAATCAGGGGCTGGCTGGGTTGCTATGACGGTGGGGGGGAGACTTGATGAGGACGGAGGGTGGATGCAGAAGAAGCTGATGTTCCTCCTGAAGCAAATCAGCCATCTATGCCATCCAGACAGGTGTTAACTTGGAAGATGGCCAGCTTGGATGATGAAATTATGAGAAACTGATATCCAAACAATTAAAGATGAGCTGCTGGAACTTCATTCGTTGATTGTTCTAGTGTTGCAGCAAGATGTAACACACAGAGATGAGATGCCAACCATCCTATATGTTAGTTAATACAGGATCCATCAGCGGTTTGCTAATATCATGTCTGCTTGGAATAGAAAAGGTGAACTCACATTCAGAGATTTGGGTTTCACAACTCCAGTCATTCTCCTAATAGTGGAACTCCTTAACTCACAATCAAGACAGATTTCTAGTCTCGTACCACGTCTATCACCATGTATTAATGTTTGTAGTATTTGAAAGGATGAGTGGACATATTAGATATATTAGATGGGGATTAGCATTAGCCTTGACTGTGGAAATGGCTGCCAGGATCCAGGTATTGAAGGAAAGCTGGAGCGTTGGAAGCTCTGGAGGAGGGTTTCTTGGTTCTTGTTTTTTTTTTACGTGAGAATCCAGGTTTTTGCAGTTGAGGCAAGAGTGAGAAGGCCTTGGGAATAATGCGAATTGCAAAATTGAAGTGGAGATAACAGGTTGCGTTTAGAGATTGATTTTTGATACTTGGAAGTTGTTAATGAACTGACGAATGTATTCCAGGATTGTCGAGTAGGAGGCTGGCTTCGGATCTGACAGTGTCCCGAGTGATTTCAAGGAATTCTAGTCAAGCCGATGGTTTATCTTGAAAGTGGGACACCTACTGAAAAAACAGGGATCGCAGATTGAAGATTGCTTGAGCGGGGCGGTCTGAAGGTGGGGATATAAGGAGAATTGATTGTGGGGAATTAGGGCATTGAGACTGGAGTGGAACTGCCTCTTGGGGCGGAAAGATCGATGATTAAGTGCTTTTCCCCCAACATTTTGCGGGTCGCTATTCCGATGGAGCTAATCCTGAAGTCGGGGAACGGAGCTGGGAAGGAGCCAGCCATGAATTCTTTGCCCAGCTCGACTTGAATTAGAGACTCAGTGATTCTGGGTTTGGAGGAAGCATAACAAAGATTTTTTGCATATGAATGGGACAGAGGGAGATTACGAAGGGGCCAACCAAGGTTTTTAAAGTAGGATGAGTCTGTGACCGTGGGCCAGTGCAGAGCGTATGTGTATCTGTGACTGCGGTGCGGTGCAGAGCTGTATCTGTGTCTGTGACCGCGGATCAGTGCAGAGCGTATGTGTGTCTGTGACTTCGGGGCGGTGCAGAGCTTGGGTGTGTCTGTGACCGCGGGGCGGTGCGGAGCGTATGTGTGTCTGTGACCGCGGGGCGGTGCAGAGCTTGGGTGTGTCTGTGACCGCGGGGCGGTGCGGAGCGTATGTGTGTCTGTGACCGCAGATCAGTGCAGAGCGTATGTGTGTCTGTGACCGTGGGGCGGTGCAGAGCTGTATCTGTGTCTGTGACCGCGGATCAGTGCAGAGCGTATGTGTGTCTGTGACCGCGGGGCGGTGCAGAGCTTGGGTGTGTCTGTGACCGCGGGGCGGTGCAGAACGTATGTGTGTCTGTGACTTCAGGGCGGTGCGGAGCGTATGTGTGTCTGTGACTTCAGGGCTGATGCGGGCGTATGTGTCTGTGACATGGGCGGTGCAGAGCGTATGTGTGTCTGTGACCGTGGGCCAGTGCAGAGCGTATGTGTATCTGTGACTGCGGTGCGGTGCAGAGCTGTATCTGTGTCTGTGACCGCGGATCAGTGCAGAGCGTATGTGTGTCTGTGACCGCGGGGCGGTGCAGAGCTTGGGTGTGTCTGTGACCGCGGGGCGGTGCAGAGCGTATGTGTGTCTGTGACTTCAGGGCGGTGCAGAGCGTATGTGTATCTGTGACTGCGGTGTGGTGCAGAGCTGTATCTGTGTCTGTGACCGCGGATCAGTGCAGAGCGTATGTGTGTCTGTGACTGCGGGGCGGTGCAGAGCTTGGGTGTGTCTGTGACCGCGGGGCGGTGCAGAGCGTATGTGTGTCTGTGACCGTGGGCCAGTGCAGAGCGTATGTGTATCTGTGACTGCGGTGCGGTGCAGAGCTGTATCTGTGTCTGTGACCGCGGATCAGTGCAGAGCGTATGTGTGTCTGTGACTTCAGGGCGGTGAGGAGCGTATGTGTGTCTGTGACTTCAGGGCGGTGCAGAGCGTATGTGTGTCTGTGACTGCGGTGTGGTGCAGAGCTGTATCTGTGTCTGTGACCGCGGATCAGTGCAGAGCGTATGTGTGTCTGTGACCGCGGGGCGGTGCAGAGCTTGGGTGTGTCTGTGACCGCGGGGCGGTGCAGAACGTATGTGTGTCTGTCACCGCGTGGTGGTGCAGAGCTGTATGTGGAACTTGGCTATCATCTATTACTTGCCTTCGGAGCAATAGGGAGAGGGCGTGACGTCGGATGGTGGCTGCTGATTGGGAGCCTGAAGCAGATGCTGTAACCAGGTTGTAGTCTGGAATGCTGAATAGATGGGGTGGGGCCGGAACTGCCTGGGCTGGGGCGAGCAATGGAGCTGCTGAAACAGAAAATGTAATGAAAGAGGGGGCAGGGATTGACACATGAGAGGCTGAAGAGGAACTGCAATGGTGCTAGCGATTGTCTATGCCATCTAAACAAGTGTTTATTGCTGACAAGGTGTTGCTGGTGCTGCTGAGTGAGCAGGGGCGGGGTGCGAATGAAAAAATAGCTTTAGTTCAGTTGCAGTGAAAACTGTTAGTGTACAGAATGGGAAAGTCCAGTAAAATAGCAGTGTGAAGCCTGTTTCCAAAATTAAACTTGACAGAAACGACAACAACAACAACAATTTTAAAGTCTAAATTAGAACTGTACTTGAGAATGTTCCCTTTCAGAAAAACTACTTGCGAGCAGTCTAAATTAGAATTGTACTTGAAAATGTTCCCTTTCAGAAAAATAAAATGAAATGAGCTTAAAAAATAACTCTTAATATTGCACAAATATCAAAGAAACCATATGTGGTCGCTGTACTTGATTTCTGACTACAGGCGCTTGCCGTGATTGAAGTAGCGAATACTGGACTTAAAGTAATAGAGATTGCTGCAGTGTTGGAAGCAACTTGTTTGTTCATATCGTTGAGCCGTGTATTGATTGAGGCAATTGAGATGGCGATGGGGTGAATGAGGGACTTCATCCTCGAAAAAGTTGTTATGAAGCTGAAGGATGAACTGTTCAGGTTCGTCTGGTTAATGCGCTGCTGTGCCGGAGAGGAGGCGACAACCATGACTGGAGAGGAGGGGCTGCTGCGCCTGTACTGGGACTCTGGGCGAGCGAGTTTGCGGAAGCGTGCTTGTGAGAAGGAGGCAACGAGGGTGTAGCAGATATAAAGGTACAATTATTATTGAACAACGCTATGCGCTCGCTTCCAGCCGGGATGTTGATATCGTTGTCGTGCAGGGTTTTTAAGAGTTTGGCGAGTGGCCAATCCTTATAAAATAGCTGCTCAGGAGGCTGAGCCTGCTGGCAGGGGGTTATCATCTCTGTAGTGCCGGGGGAGCTGGTTGCTGGGTAGAGGTCTGCATTAGAAGTAGATGGTACTGAGCTTCCATTGGAGAAGTGATGAGATATTTTGATAAGAATTCGGCAGGGATGGAGAACAGGTCGCAGTGTATGCAAAAAAGCTAACGCAAGACAGAGAGCATAGGCTGTGAGGGGTTTAAATAAAAAGTCTAGATTGTTTGATAGGAGAATAGGAGGAGGTGGAGCCCTGGTTACCATCCCCCGAATTATACCGAAAGGTTAACATTTAACGGATTGTACTCTCCAATCAAATCTTGCATTTATTGTACTTCACTGATGGCTGCTAGCATCAAAGGACTTGTACATTTAATATATATATATATATATATATATATATATATATATATATATATATATATATATATATATATATATATATATATATTCATAACACATCTATTTAAAATGTTAATCATTAATGCTTCATGAACATGCTCTTATTTTAAAGTGTGGCCAGCTAATGTGACTATTACTGCAGATCATTTGTTCACATTTTTATGAAGAACTAACAAAACAAACAAAACAAAAAACACAAAAACAATCCAAACTTCTTTTACTGAGGAGGAAAATGTGATAATTTACAAGATTACTTTCACAGACTTAGGTTGTTGTTTTCTGGGACATAAGTCAATAGGCTATTGCACCATTGGGAGGCTTATCTGTGATTGGTTTCAGCACTGTGTCTCTAAGACTCAGTTAATGAACCATTTGGCTTTCGCTGCTTTGTAAAAATGTTGGAGTCAGGGTGAACCCTTGAGGGAAAGTAATGTTGTAATGAATTGAAGGGAAAAAGGGAAACAAACTGAAGCCTGGTGGTGACAGCGAGGCGAAGGCTGCCGAGGCCCCATCACTGTGAACTTCCCATGCAACAGTCATCTGTGCAACAGTTGAGTAGGTTGCCTGGCGCCTCAGTCATCAAGTATGTCAGTCACTTACCGAATCCACTGTTTTTCTTAGAGGATGAGCTAAGCTGCCTCCTTAGCTTTAACGATTTATTTAAGGCCCAAGCAACCAGGACCCCTCTTTTCAAATCTCAGTTTATCTTGGACATGTTGTTTCAATATGAGCCAATCATCTTGGCCTTCAATGGAATGCCCCTCGAGACTGCTGAGCTTCCCAATTGGGCCATTCATTCAACAGAATTCTAGGACACTAGTTTAACATCTGGATTTTATTAGTGCTTGTACAATAGTTCTCATCCAGTTTCAGCCACTTGTAGTTTTTTGATTCTTAACAAGATTTGTTTTAAAACAGGTCCTTCAGAGTGGTGGTATATCTTTTTTTTATTAACACATTATATGTGTTTTACCTGTTTGCTAACGTGTAACTGTAGAATGGACAAGGTTTGTGTCATTTATTGTCTAAGTCGGTACTGTTAAAAATCATCATGACTGCAAATAGTTATTTTAAACTGTGTGAATCAATTTATTTTTATGTTAAATTTAACAACTGTCTTTTTCAAGTTCTGAACAGAAGAGAATTGAATAACTTTTCCACCTGGGCTTTGATTAAGCATACATAGAAGAGAGCAAAAAAACAAACAAACAAAAAAAACAGACTGAATTTGCAGCCTAATCAATCCCAGCATGCAAGTATCTGCACAAATTGGCAGCAAACCTGCATGGCTCTGCTTACAAGCCTTGCAAGCAGAAAATGCAAAATCCCAATGTTATATTAACATGTTTGCATATTTTAGGGGCCTGTTTTTAACTGCCAATTTACCAAGTCAGGAATTTGTGGCTGTATGAGAGTAACATTGTTATAGACACTACCCTTCAAGTATTGGGACAAATGAATACATGCAGAATGAGTGGTTGGGTAGTATTGTACAGTTTACCCAATTTAGAACCCTTGCTCATTGGCATTCCCCAATATGTGTTTGATATTTGTCCCTTCTTCAATTACATGCAAAATATTTTTAATGGGAAGTCTGGCCCACAAATGTTGTGGTGCCGCAAATATTTAAAAATGTACTACAAATGCAGTGGTACCCCAAATATTTTAAAATGTATTACAAATGCAGAATGAATGGATGGGACATTTGTTATTCATTTTACCCCCCACAATGTGTTTTTGCATGTTGCAAGGGCATGTGGCTGAGGCTATACATTTTCCAGGGAAATTGTTCTAGACTTTATTTTCACCTTACTTTGCAATCACAAGACTAAACATTAACTTTCATGTGACTCAGCCTGAACTTAAAACTCACTTTCTATACTGCCCAAAGCTGTATAGTGACAGGAGATGAATACAAGTGCTGCTGACATTTCAACTTGCTTTGTTCTTTTCCTATCACGATAAAGAAATGCTTCATTATTGGCCTTAACTGAAGTTACAAAATCTATGTAAAAATCATGGTTATATATAGCTTAAATCTACTCATTACCATTTCTAATTGACACATTTTAGGAGGCTGTGTGGTCCAGTGGTTAAAGAAACGGGCTTGTAACCAGGAAGTCTCCGGTTCAAATCCCATCTCAGTCACTGACTCATTGTGTGACCCTGAGCAAATCACTTAACCTCCTTGTGCTCCGTCTTTCAGGTGAGACGTAGTTGTAAGTGACTCTGCAGCTGATGCATAGTTCACACACCCTAGTCTCTGTAAGTCGCCTTGGATAAAGGCATCTGCTAAATAAACAAATAATAATAATTTTGATTACTTCTATTGAGTAAAACGTATCAAGATCTGTGACATCTTTGGAAATCGTATTTTCATATTAGATTTCGAAATGTCACATTTCAATTTTTGTCAGTTTTTCGTTAAGTATATGAAAAACTACAAAGCATTATGTAATTTAATATGTTAACGTAACATTATTCAGCAGGTAAAATACTTAAGATGGCGTCTCTGTCGTACACATACCACCACTCATTTACAGCATTACACATCCTGGCAACAGCAAGCATGACACAACACTCCATGGCATCAGGCAACATGTAACCCAGCAACCACAACAGCATTGAACATTGCTTGGCATGTCGAAAAATACAGGGGTCTGATCAGCATTTCCGATCTGTCCAAGCTGGTACTGTTTGTTAGAAATGATGACATTTTAAACATTTCTCTTGGATTTTATAGCTTTTATAGCTGTGCCTGACATATCGCATTCATCTGTGACAGGAGTATGAACCAACCCTTAGTTTATTAACGTCAGCTTGTCTGTTACATTATTATTATAGTTTATTGACATACATTTGCCTATTGCTTTGCTCTTACTTATTCTGTTCATTTCATATGTTGATGCACGTGCCTCATGATACATAATAAATATGTATTTATTTATTTATTGATTCATATTGTGTCAGGTGGTTTTAAAGAACATTTTGGCTAAGAGAATACTTCACTTGCTTCCTGAAGGGTGTTCTCTTAGCCGGAAACTACTGTATAACATTTTTTTCTTTCAAAGTCCAATATCTTTGTCTCAGTCTTTGTTCTAGTCTCTGACAAATGTCTAGTTACGAGTTAAACTCTAAGGCCTTGTGGCAAAGTGGTGTGTGAATACAGGTGCGTGCAGTGCAGAGTGGATACAAAACAGACAGACAATGATTTCCAGGTGCAAGGGTGTTTTTTGATTTATTGAACAATGTCCAGAGCCTTATTTCGAACACCTGTAACTAATAATGGTGGAGTGATACGGTATTTGTAAATTCCCGGGTTTGACCCGTAACCAAAAGTCCAGTTTTACACACCAACACTAAACACAAAACACAAACACAGTACTTAGTGATAGTGAATAAGTGTAAGTGGTGTATTACAGTTCTCCGTGAAATGCAGGGGTGAAAGTGATGTCTGGGTTTATTCTGGCTTTCGCTACAGCTCCAGATCGTCCTACTGGTAGTCTATTAAGAAACAGACAACAGTTAACAAACACTAACAAACACAAGACAAAACTCACGGTTCACGATACTGCAACACAGACTCCTTGTAGGTTTGAAACACTAACCATTTACCAAGGAACAGATCACTTACACTACGACCCCTATTTATACCCTCGCTCATGACCCCGAGGTTAATGAGCACATCTGCTCCTCCAATCCTCGGATGCCACGCCGTTTACCATCCGAGTCATTGAGTTTGGGTACCGTAGCTCTGCCCCCTTCCTAAATGACCGACTTCCACCTACCCTAAGGAATAAATTGTCATGCCATTTAGTTAAGGGTACTCTGTTCCTTTTATACAGTGCCCTCACAGGTCGGGAGGGAGATCTAACACCAAGAATCATTCGATCTGTGTCACAGGCCTCCAAAAGCAATTTGAACTTTTTGCATATGTAGTCAGTTCAACTTTGTGGGTTAAAAGGTTTACTCATAACAGCTGTCTTTCCCAAAGTCTTATATGTCAAAGCCTGTGGTTGTCTTTTCTCTCTTGCTGAACACCGCCTTCGCTGTTGTTGGACACTTTCATTCTCATTGTGGCTCTGTCCTTGAACACTCATGGTTTTCTCAGTGTCCATATGAGGATCTGCTTCGTGGTTTGCAATGGGTCCTGGGTCATCCACAATCTCTTCGGTGACCTTGTCACTTCCTCTGGTTGTGTACTCCAGATCTGTGTTATTCCTTCTTCACGTTGGGGATTGAAGGTTGCTGCATCAGGATGTAATCCCTTACGGGAGATGGACTCCTTGGGTAAACTGAATAAGCTCCTTCCAAGTCTTCATACAATTCTTTGTCACTGTCCACTTGATCTTGTTGCTTTTGTTGCCTTGTCGTCACCTTTGAGTGTGAGGATTCTTTTCATTTCACACTTTTGAGCTGACTATCTGAAGGCTGATTGATTGGTAAATAATCACATGGCTTTGTATTACGGTGTATTACTCTTGTCCGACCTCGACCATCTTCCGGCCTCATCTCAAAGATTGGACTGTCCTTACATCTCTTTCCAACAATTACATATACTTTGTCTTCCCAATATGAACAAATCTTGTTTGGACCCTGTGGCAAAGTGGTAAGTGATCTGCAGGTGAAGAACAGGTGCAGTAATCCAATTGAAACAAACAGACAACAAAGTACAGGTGAAATGGTTTGTTTATTAATTTGTAATCCTTATGGTCTGATGACCAGGCAGAAAAAAACAATGATCTGGCAATACACAGCAATGTGTATTGTACAACAGTTATAAAGGGTTGCAGTCCTGCAAATAATAACACGCTATAAAACACCCACAACATACAAACCCGGTCACCAGTCCAATAGTGCGTGTTGTAATGCTCGTGGTACAAATACAATTAATCGTTATACACAGTGCAGTGTTGTTCGGTTTTGTGCTGGCCCCTGGCGACAGCCCCGGATCGTGTTAGCCATCTAACAATAACAACAAGCAAACGGTTACACATGACAAAACAAACAAAACACTCACGATACAATACGATACGGATCCTTCCTGGTTTCGTAACACAACCATCAACAAAGGACGAACAGACAAAACAAACAATCACCGTGCTGGTCCTCCAGCACGACATACAATTGCTTTGCTTTGCTTTTCTCCTTCTCACTCCTGTTCTTTCATGCCTCTATATATACAGCTGTGCCGAGATTCAATTACTAATTAATTATTCACTTGACTCTTGACACGTGAACTAATTTGTGCAATCCCGTGCTCACGTACTATTACCTACTATATCTGCTATCTGCACGTGAAGTGATTGTGCAATCCTTGTTCCTAAATACAACTATATATTTTAAATCATACACAAACCCATTTATATCCCATGCACCAATACCTATACACCAACATTAATACACCACACGCAACATTTAACGACATAACACACACATGGGCGGGACACACTGCCAAAGACCCCCTCTCTCTGACAGGTTCCGGATCAGCACGTCCTCCAGGCTGTAAATCTGCACAGTATATCATGTGATCATAATAGCCCTTACCTCTTGCAGCTCCTTCACTGGCAGACTTTGGTGCAATCTAGTAGGCCTCTGTCATTTGTTCCATCCATTTATACAATATAGGAGGCTGTGTGGTCCAGTGGTTAAAGAAAAGGGCTTGTAACCTGGAGGTCCCCGGTTCAAATCCCACCTCAGCCACTGATTCATTGTGTGACCCTGAGCAAGTCACTTAACCTCCTTGTGCTCCGTCTTTCGGGTGAGACATAATTGTAAGTGACTCTACAGCTGATGCATAGTTCACACACCCTAGTCTCTGTAAGTCGCCTTGGATAAAGGCGTCTGCTAAATAAACAAATAATAATAATTTATCCACATAGTCCTGGTAAGTCCCTCTGGTCTCAGGTCAAACAGAAGATCTACTGGCAGTCTTGGTGGAACGTCTAAACAGATGAAATGGTGAAAACCCTGTGGCTTCATGTCTTGTACAGTTGTATGCATACACCAGTTTTGCCAAAGAAGCAGTGTGGAGTAGTGGTTAGGGCTCTGGACTCTTGACCAGAAGGTCGTGTGTTCAATCCCTGGTAGGGGACACTGCTGTTGTACCCTTGAGCAAGGTACTTTACCTAGATTGCTCCAGTAAAAACCCAACTGTATAAATGGGTAATTGTATGTAAAAAATAATGTGATAACTTGTAACAATTGTAAGTCGCCCTGGATAAGGGTGTCTGCTAAGAAATAATGATCTAGACAGCATTCAGAACTGGGCAGACACGTCGCAAATGAAATTTAATAGAGAAAAGTATAAAGTATTGCATGCAGGCAATAAAAATGTGCATTATAAATATCATATGGGAGATACTGAAATTGAAGAAGGGAACTATGAAAAAGACCTAGGAGTTAATGTTGACTCAGAAATGTCTTCATCTAGACAATGTGGGGAAGCTATAAAAAAGGCCAACAAGATGCTCGGATATATTGTGAGAAGTGTTGAATTTAAATCAAGGGAAGTAATGTTAAAACTTTACAATACATTACTAAGACCTCACCTAGAATATTGTGTTCAGTTCTGGTCACCTTGTTACAAAACGGATATTGCTGCTCTAGAAAGAGTGCAAAGAAGAGCGACCAGAATTATCCCGGGTTTAAAAGGCATGTCGTATGCAGACAGGCTAAAAGAATTGAATCTATTCAGTCTTGAACAAAGAAGACTACGCAGTGATCTGATTCAAGCATTCAAAATTCTCAAAGGTATTGACAATGTTGACCCAGGGGACTTTTTCGACCTGAAAAAAGAAACAAGGACCAGGGGTCACAAATGGAGATTAGATAAAGGGGCATTCAGAACAGAAAATAGGAGGCATTTTTTTACACAGAGAATTGTGAGGGTCTGGAACCAACTCCCCAGTAACGTTGTTGAAGCTGACACCCTGGGATCCTTCAAGAAGCTGCTTGATGAGATTCTGGGATCAATAAGCTACTAACAACCAAACGAGCAAGATGGGCTGAATGGCCTCCTCTCGTTTGTAAACTTTCTTATGTTCTTATGTTCTTAATAATAAAAAGAAGCTTTCCAGTCCACTTTTTTCTCTTTAGTAAAGGTCGTCAGCATTCCCAGCAGTGTTCTATTGAACCGCTCCACTTGGCCATTGACCTGTGGGTGATAGGATGTGGTGTGTGAGCCTCTGATTCCCACTAGCCATTAAGTGGTTCTTGAGTTCCTTTCCCATGTTGTGTTGAATTCTGGTGGGGAAACAAAATTTGAAAACAAAGTCTCCAAAGATCTTCTCTGCTACTGTTTTAGCCGATTTGTTCGTTGTTGCGTTGGCCTGTGCGAACCTGGTGAAGTGGTCCATTACTAGTAGTATATACTGATAACCTTGTTTGTAGGTTTCAAAGTGAAGGAAATTGATTGACACCAACTTGAAAGGGTAGGTAGTCTTAATGCTTGACATTGGTGCATGGGTTGGTCTGGCCTTTATCCTCTTCAGACACTCACAAACTTGGGTCACAAAATGTTCCATCTCCTACTGCATTCGGTGCCAATAGAACCTGTCCCAGATGAGGTTCAATGTTCTCTCTACCCCCAAATGTCCCATTTCCTGGTGTAGCTCTTTATAGCAGCCTGTATTCTTTGGGGAGGACTAACTGACTCCGGGATGCCGTTTTCCGAAACAGAGTTCCACCTTGGTCAATGCACAACTTTTCCCACTCTCTCAGCAGTGCAACTACATCTCCATATTCCTTTTCCTTTCTTCCTCACTGGGCCATGCCCTCTCAACAGGTACTGTAAAACCTGCGGTAGTTCTTCACAGGTGGACTCAGAGTCCTTGAGCAATATGCTATCACAACCACCCTCCCATCCTGCCATTGGTACAGTACTGCTCCTAATCCTTCCTGGGACGCATCACAGAGAAGCACAAAGGGCAAAATCAGGATACCCCAACACGGGTGGACTGGGGACACAATCAATTACTGGCTCAGGATCTCCTCGTGTTCATCTGTCCATTTGATGGGTGTACGGCTTGACGCTTGGCCTAGCTTTTCTGATGAACCTTGCCTCTGCTGCTTCTGAGGCACTTCTGATGTGGTGTGCTGTGGCCCTGATGATGCCTTTGTTGACACTGATTGTAATTCATACAGAGGCTTGGCACAGTGGAAAAAGTTCTGGATATAAGGACGATAATAGGAGACAAAGCCTAGTATTTTCCTCAGCTCTCCTACTGTGGTGGGACCCTTTTCCTTCAAAGCCTGTACAGGTGCGATTTCAGCAGGGTCCATATTGTAACCCTCCTCAGACACAATCTTCCCCAGGTACCTCACATTGGAACATCTCACATTTCTTGGCTGTGAGCTTGATCCCATGTTGCTGGTACCTGTGAAGAACCGCCTGGATCTGTCTTACATGGAAATCCGCTCCCATTCGTACAAACCCCAAGGTGAGATGAAAGCAGTGAGGGGGCGTCTTTCTTCATCAATGAATCCTTGGTGGTATGCCTTCCCTTAGTCCACAACAGAAAACCAGGAACTGCCACTTAAGCTGTCCACAAAGTCTTGTATCGATGGGATTGGGTGTCTATCCAGGAAGGACTTGCAGTTCAATTCCCTGTAGTCAGAGCAAAGCCGGAGCCCTCTGTCTTTCTTCCTGACAGACGATTGGTGATGAGTAAGAGCGCCTTGATTTTCTGATCCAGCCTCTGTTCAACAGATCCTGCAAGTACTCCTTCACCTCATATGTAGTGTTTTTGGGATGGAAATATATGTCTTTTGTACTGGTGTTGTGTCTTTTAAATTGATGTGCAGTCTCAGTGTTGGGATGCATCCTTTAACATGGTCGTCTCTTGCAAATGCGTTGCACTTTTCTCTCAGCATCTTTTTCACCACTGCCTGTTGTTCTTCGCTTAGGTGGTCCAGTCTTACTGGGAAGTCCCAGCCCTGGATTTGCATGTTTCTGTTACCATCCTTTGGCACTGCTCTGGACAAAGGTGTTCAAACTGCTTTCCCAGGCTGTTGGGTCATCTTTACTCTGGTTTCCCCGGTCTGGCAGACAGGGTCTCACTTCTACAGGTCTCACTGAAGCTAGATAGACTGTTTTCACTGGCTGAACGATTGTTTATCCAGGATAATGTTGTGACTGGTGTTGTTTACCATCGGGATTGTTGTCCTGTATGAGCCTCCCCTTGAGAGTGTTACTAATACCTCACTGATGCTCAGACCTCAAGAGCTTTTCTTCATGCTTAGGGTTGAGGTATGTGACTTTAGACTGACTGACTGAGCTTTCCACTGGTTGGTTCTTCATGGAGGAGATCTGTTCTGATTGTCCTATGGTATTACATGAAGACTAGTGTTGTTTTCAGTTGTGCATCTGGCAATTATTTAAGTGACGGTGCACCGAATGGCGATTCTGACCTGTCTTGCTTCTCTCAGTGGTGCCTGCCTTTATTGAATAGATATTAAATTGTTGGGATGCTGTTTCCTGGGTTACTGCTGGTCTTGGAGAGCGACATCCCCTGAAGAAATGTCCTATCTGGCCACATCTGTAGCAGTGGCTACAGATGCAGCGATCCATTGGCAATGCATGCTTCACAGCCCTTGCTTGGTGCTCGTCACTGGGTTCCTCTCTGCCTCCACTGTGGTTGCTTGTAGTTGTTTTCCATTGAGACAATCAGCATCTTCCTTATTTCAGCCATTTCAGTCTTCAACTCTTGTACCAAATCTCAAGTGTCTGGTTATACTCCCCTTTCAGCTGCTACTCTCTTTTTACTCATTTCTTGTAGAGGAACTGCAGGACAGGTGTGCTTATGTGTCTATCTGAACAGACTGTTCTCGTTTTGCCTGTGTGTGATGCTGAGTTATGTTGGCATTTACCTTTACTTCAGCTTGGAACTCATTAACTCAGGTCGCTCTTACGACAGCACTTTTCTTTATTTTCTTTCATTTTTGTGATGCAGATCTGATGTATTTTCTTCTTTAAAGTGGCCCTTCAAATTTATTTTTAGCTTGGGGAGAGTCAAATCAGTTTTAATTTTGAATTTTTTTTGATAACTGCTTTTATGACTTCAGCCTCGCTGTGGCCCTTTTGGAACCCTGCATTGATCTGGTGCAACAGGTTGGTGTAAGACAATTTGTCTTTTTGTCCTTCCTCGCCAATCTGTCCACAGAACCCAAACTCCCTCCTTATGGTCACTTCTGGTACTTTAATTGGGTGAGATGTTGCAGTTTCTTCATTGGCCTTGTACTCTTATCTGCCAGTGTTAGCTTGTTGCTTAAAGCCTTCATCTGCTTTTTCAGTGGCTTCCCTAGCTTCTTCTCTCTTTTGGCATTTGGAGGTATTGCTTTCTCAGTTCTTCTAGCTGTTGAAACTCCCTCTCTGTGTTACCCCTGCTCAAGCCTTTGGCTGGAAACTTCGCTAAAAAGTCCAGGAGATCCTTAGCAAACAGGCATGCTTCTTCCTGATCCTGCGTTCCCTCAACTTTATCCAACACATTTTCAATCATTTTAATTAAAAGCCTCCGATGTTTACTCTTGACAGCTTCATCAGCTTCACTGAAACATTTGAGATATTGTCCTTTGTTAACTTGTGCAATATGGTACTTGCCCGATCAAGCAACTGCTCCAAATCCACTGTGTTGTCAGTAGAATCTATCTCTCATCAGCACTATTGTGTAGTTGATTATCTGTTCGTCTCACTGAAGGAGTGGACACCCTCTGCTAGATTTTATTCTTGGGATCACTCCTCCTGGCTCTGGCTCGCTTAGAATATGTTACACATTTTAAATGAGGTACGAAAAATGTTCATTCAAATGTGCCATATTTATTTTATTGATTTTCTGCAAAAAGAAAAAGAAAAGTTATTGTGAACTTTACAGCACCACACATCCATCTACAAGTTACTGCATTAACCCTGGTGTCTCTTTGTTAAGGCTAATCCAAGGTGAGTGTACCCCAATATCTAGCACTGTGTGATAGAGGCGATATTGCAGTCTAGTGACAGAAGTCTGTAACTACAACAGCATTACCATTATATCTTAATACCTGTATGCATGTGTGTGTGTTTGTGTGTGTGTGTGTGTGTGTCTTTCTGGGAGTGTCCTTTTTCCTGACTAATAGCCTATGTCCTTTGTGCTACATATGTACACTTTCTATTGCTGCAGCATACAGCAATTTTTTTCAAATGATTAATCTCCAAACAGTGGTCTAGGTTTGCAGCTGAATCCTTGAGTGCATGGTTAGGGAGATGTCTAAAAAAATAATTGGAACAACTTTTATTCAGAGCTGCATCATCATGCCATTTTCAATTACAGTAAATTAATTTGATTCTGTAATTTTATTTGCTATTATGCAACACATCATCTGATGCTCATTAAACTTGTTTTTTAACCTTCTTCATGCAAAGTCTCATTAGGCTTTTTTTCTGCAGACATTTTGTAAACAAACAGGCTTTAAAGGAGCAAAAACATATTTAAAGGGGAGGAAATTGCAAATCCTATTCTGTTATTCATAAATGTATTTGTATGTTGTTATGATTAATTAAATAAAGTTTGATACTGATTGATCTTGTCCAAGAATAGGCTTAACAAATATCAAACTCATGAGATGAATTGGACATATTGGGCTCTATGTACATTACTTACGTATTCGTATATACTGCAAATTCGTAGCCTCCGTCCTTAGTAGAATGTTTGCGTGTGATGTACTAAACAGCTCTTTTTCATGAACAACTACCGTAATATCACTGCAAGTTTGTGAACAGCATAAATTACTGCTCATTATACAGGAGAGATCGTAATTTGCATTTCATTATACATAGATCCGCAATGCCGAAAGTCAAGATCCATCTGGCGAAGATAAATGAATGGTGGGTATAGTGAACAGAAAGAAGTAGTAGGCAAATATAGGAGAGAGGTTTCTCCTCTAATCAGTACTTTCTGTTTTCTACCTGTTAACCACTCCCTAATCCGTGTGCATGCATTCCTTGAATCCCTACTGCGTTCAGTTTGAGAATTAATCTTTTATGCGGGACTTTGTCAAAAGCTTTCTGGAAATCTAAATAAACCATGTTGTATGCTTTGCAATTATCCATTTTCAATGTTGCATCCTCAAAAAAGTAAAGTAGGTTAGTTAGACACGATCTCACTTTCCTATAACCATGCTGACTGTCTCCCAGGATATTGTTACCATATAGGTAATTTTCCATTTTGGATCTTATTATAGTTTCTATAAGTTTACATATAATAGAAGTCAGGCTTATTGGTCTGTAGTTACCTGGTTCAGTTTTGTCTCCCTTTTTGTGGATCGGTATTACGTTTGCTATTTTCCAGTCTGTCGGTACAACCCCTGTGTCAAGAGGCTGTTGCATGATCTTGGTTAGCGGTTTGTAAATAACTTCTTTCATTTCTTTGAGTACTATTGGGAGGATCTCATCCGGCCCAGGGGATTTGTTTATTTTTAGAGCTCCTAGTCCCTTTAACACTTCTGCCTCTGTTATGCTAAAGGTATTTAAACTTGGATAGGAACATGTCGACATGTCGGGCATGTTGTCCGTGTCCTCCTTTGTAAAAACCTGTGAAAAGTAATCATTTAATATATTTGCTATTTTTTTTTCTTCATCTATGATTTTGCCATTTGTGTCTCTTAGACATTTAACCTCCTCTTTGAATGTTCTCTTGCTGTTGTAATATTGGAAAAAAACATTTTGGAATTGGTTTTAGCCCCCTTTGCAATATTGATTTCTTGCACTTTCTAACTTCCTTTTTCACTTGTGTTTGCAGTTCCAAGTACTCTTTCTGTGTACTTTTGGTTTTTGGTCCCTTTTAAACGCTCTGTAAAGTGCCTTTTTTCGCTGAATATTTTTTTTAATTGATCTACTAAACCATTTTGGCCATTTTGTTTTAGATTTAGATTTGTCTACTTTTGGGATGTAATTGTTTTGCGGCTCTAGTACTACATTTTTAAAAAAAACAGCCATCCTTTTTCTGTGGATGTTTTCTTTATTTTACTCCAATCTACTTCTGTTAGTCTCTGTTTCATACCTTCATAGTTTGCTTTTCTAAAATTGTAAACCTTAGCTTTAGTCATTACTTTTGGGGTTTTAAAAAATACTTCAAATGAGACCATATTGTGGTCTGAGTTTGCCAATGGCTCTCTGACCTCTTTTTTAGTTATTCTGTCTTCATTATTTGAAAAGACTAAATCAAGGCATGCCTCCCCTCTAGTTGGTGCCTTGACAAATTGCGTTAGGAAGCAGTCATTTGTCATTTCCACCATTTCAATTTCGTCCGTCGTGCCCCCCATCGGGTTTTCCCATTTTATATGGGGGAAGTTGAAATCCCCCATTAGTATGGCTTCTCCTTTTCTACACGCATGACGAATGTCATTGTATAACAGATTATTTTGCTCAGCGCTGAATTTGGCGGTCTACATGCTCCTATTATTATGCCCTTTGAATTTGTGTCCATTATTCTGACCCATATTGATTCTGCATTGTTTTCTTTGTCCTGATTTAACACCTGGGCTTCAAGACTATTTCTTATGTATAACACTACCCCTCCACCTCTTCTATCCTGCCTGTCTTTCCTATATAGTGTGTACCCACGAATATTATATTCGTCTCCATCACTCTCAGACAACCAAGTTTCTGTAACACCTATCACATCGTAATTACTTGTTAGTGCAGTAGCTTCAAGTTCTAACATTTTGTTTCTGAGACTTCTAGCATTAAGATAAATACATTTAATAGTTGTCTTACCTGAGTTGTTGCCCTTGTTTTGATGTGGTCTCCCTTCTGTTTTTTTGTTTTCTCCCCCCTTCCTTTCTAGTTTAAATGCTTCTGGACCTCTTCAAGGATCCTTTCTCCGAGTAGATTGGTTCACTTTCTGTTTAAATAGCAAGACACAAAAGACACATCAAGCCTTAGTTCAAGATTGTATCATAGTTCTGCACATGCACTGCTGTTACAGATTACAATCTGTGCAGGTGAAACAAAGTTAAAAGCATTATAACTGCTCATGCAAATAAGCCTGGGTGTTTTGTTCATTGCTATATTTGCTTGCATAGTGCATGATCGCCGTTTGCTCTCCACCAAAAAACAACAAACGTGTAAGGGTGGGGACAGTTTCCCAGGATCAAAGCATCAATGGAAGTCAGTTATAAGTCGTTTTGTCACTTTTTTTTGGCACTGCAGAGTGGGAATGGAATCCTCCCTGCAGCACTTACTACAAAACAACTTTTTTGTTTTTTAATTTAATCGTCACCAATGGTTTTTACCCCAGTTTTCTCCCCAATTTGGAATGCCCAATTATTATTTTTATCCCGGCTCACTGCTGCAAACCTCCGGCGACTCGGGAAACAGAGGCTGAAACACGTGTCCTCTGGAACGTGTTCCTGCCAATCAGTCATTTTTCGCACTGCGGATTCACAACGAAGCCTCCACTGCAGACCTGCAGGATAATGGCACACTGATATTTCATGTGAAGCAAAAGCCATGGGAAAATCGACTTCGTGGCTGATTTCCACCCTGAACAACGTACACTCTTTTTCCTCGTTGGTCACGGCAAAACAAGTTTCAGAACTAAATTGTAATAACATGCTGCCGACACTGGAAAAGAAGACAACTTATTAAAAACTTAAAGTAGAAAAGACTAGCTTATATCACTTACAAGGAAGTTGTCATTATGATTTTGGAAGCTCCATTTTTAGTTTAAGTGGGTGTGTCAAGCTTTGTAAAATGCTTCCACATTGTTGTATGGTGATGAAAGGAAATATCTCCAAAATGCTCTTAGTTCTCAATGCACTGGGCTCCTGTTGTCCCTCTCTCAATGTAATTTGAAAGCAGCTGCTGACAGGTGAAGTGGATCTGACTGTGAAACAACAACTCTTCAAAGGCCTGTGATTTTGACATACTTTACAGCATCCAGCTTTTACATCCAGAGCATGCCTGTGACTGACAGGTGTTCCAGGCGTCTTTCTAAGAAAGAGTCATTTTTATTTAAAGAAATAGGCCGACATGATTTAAATCATATACTGTACGTCTTTAAAACTGAAACACCAGTCTTAACATCTGTAGCGCTGAATATAACCTAATATTTCTACATAATTATTGGTTAAATAATCATAAATTATAAATAGATGGCACTATATGGGTTAGATCATTCGATTTTTTAATTTGTATTTTGTTAAAAATGTTTTTAAGCCAGAGTATCTGATCACCACTAAATAAAAATACAGTTTTAATTTCATTTTTTTTTATTCTAAGAATGTTTTGTAGGACAGGGTCTGTAGGTACATTTCTTTTTTTGAGTGTTAATGGGGACATTAGAGAAGTATAGAGAAAAGACACCCTATATTAGCAAAAATTTCGAAAATATTTAGTTATCCTAATATTATTTGGTAAATGAACACTGTATATATTAGTATTAATGCAACTTTTAGCAAAAACATGAATACTTGTATGTCCATAAGGGTTATGGTTAATTCAAGATTTTCACTCTTGGTGAATGCTGAATAACCACAATGTAGAGCTGTGTCTGTGTTCTTATGAGCTGTTACATCATTGCTATGAGTTATGTAACTCTTTTAAGGGTGATCTATTTTGCTACTATTAAGAAAAAAGTATGTCAATTAGTTATAACATCCTTAAACAATATTATGGAATGGTTACACAGGACACCATATGGTATCATAAAACAGGTGGGGTTTTTTTACATTCAAATTATTGGCAGTATTATCCGGAAGGTAGTTCCAAATTTGGAGGATGTGCACACTTTGCCAAAATAAACAAAAACATGATGAGGCCTTGAATTTCAAGCAATGATATAAATGTTGTGATTCATGATAAAAATGAACTTTACTGATATTGGAAAAACCCTGGGCCAAGTGATCTGCCATTTTACAGAACATTTTAAATAAAATGTATATCTGTCATAAACCTGGCACAACATTTTGAATAGTACTTAAGTACTAGGTACAGAGTAGGTATGTCACACTTGTAGTCGCTGTTGCTAAACCACCTAATGACTAACTATGGGGCACTAGGAACAGATATATTTACTGGTGCTACAACTTTAACAGAAGGAGGTTCGATTTGTATGTGACAGGAGCCAGACCAAGGACCAACCTACCCAGGGACAGACAACACAGGCATGATAGGTTCAAATATGTTGTATTAATATTTTAACAAACAGTAAAAAAAAAGTCTAAAAAAAATTATTAACCATAACCCCAAAGCTTTAACGCCCACCAATGGCTAGGACAGAAAGTAACAAAAAAACAAATGGCCACTTATGTACAAGGGTGCAACACATCAAAGAAACTAAAAAGTCTGAAAGAGGGAAGATGGAACATTCTGCTTCTTATAGGGCCGTCCCGACTGGTTCAGAGGAGGTCAATCGTCACCCTCTCTCTGCAGCACTTCTTCTCAGGACTGGTCCAACACCTCTCCCATGGCTCTCCCCCCGCATGTCCAACTAAGACCATAATTAAAACAATAAATAACAATTAAAATAATTGTTTGAGTTCCCTCTCTACATCCGACATTATTCCTACCAGCCAAAAAGTGTCAAAAAAATTTGGGAAAAAAACTTTATTACAACCCAATATTTAAAAGAGCTCTTCATTTAAAAACAAACAAACATAAAACTACTGTGACAAGCTGGCTTGTGTCAGACCCGGAAGAAACACATAGCACTGCGAGTGAAATGAATGCGCTGCTTGCGCATTTTAATAAATGAACATAATAAAAGGTTTAAACAAAACAAAACGCTTATACACAAAACAAACGGCACGTGGGCCAAAATACAGATAGACAAATCAGTGGACAAACCTCAAACAGTTTCAGCACGAGTAGCAATTGTTGTTGTTTCAATTATTGTTCTCCACTGCGAACACCCAACCCTGTGTGCATGAAGCACTCACTCTTTTAAGAAGCTGTACCGAGAATTAAATTAACAAAAAAAACTGGGGTTACTTCCTCGATTCCTGTTTTCCTGCCCCTTTGCTTCTGTCTGCTGCTGGTTTATATAGTGGAGGGACCCCTCCCCTCCACTACTTCAGCCTATAGCACCTGACCCTACCGAAATGCTGCTTCCTGAAAGTTGTAGTTGGCTGGATTAAAACTACAACTCCCAGCACCCTTGCCTTCAAGTTAATAAAAACTTCCTGTCTGGGTCCCTGAGTGGCTCACCTGGTAGAAGCGCAGCCGCATGTTGTGCAGGGTGAGTCATACAGTGCAGGTTTGCGTCCTGGCTGTGTGAAGTAGGCCAGTCTTCGCTGTGAACTCCGAAGGGAGCGTCGCATTGGCTCAGGCACTCTCATGGGTTAGGGAGGGAAAACTGTCAGGGAACCATGCTGGCCAGGCACCCAATGAGCTCAGAGCGGACACCTGCAGAGGTTGCTAGCTCGCTGACATTTGCTCTCAAGTTCCTGGGTGAAAAAGGAAGTTGGCTTGGTCGTGGAATCGGAGGATGCCCACTGAATCTTTGGGCCATGTGGGGAACATGTGGTGAGCAGAAAAGTGATTGGGCATTCCAAATTGGGAGAAAATCAGGGGGAAAATTATAAATGGACACACAAAATTAACAAAAAACAAATATTCTTGTCGTGTGCTGATGACCTCATCAGGCCCATGTGCTATCTACAACAAAACATGGTGCAAGATAAGTAAAATAATTTCATAAAGAAAATAAGTAAAACAAATGTGATAAAAAAAATATATTCTTATGAAAAAATGCCCTAAAATACATAATCAAATAATGTGCAAAAATAATTGAATAAAAATGTGCTTAACTACATAGTGCTATTTAAATGTCTCTAAGGGGATTCGACCCTGTGACAGGTGCAGGTACCTACGCTGTACTTACAAACGTTACTCCATAATGTAGTTATCCTCTCAACCACACCATTTTTACTTCTTCTAAATATGTATCAAATAAAGAAAATGTGTCACTACAGTATAACTGTACATGCCTTTTGAATCTATTTTATTTTTTGGGTTAAAATAAACACCTGTTCTAGCTTCCAATTGTCCCTGCCAACATCTCTTAAAACGAATGCTATCCATAGAATAGGTATTTCCACCATTAACAGAAACCAACTAGTCACACAAATTTAGCATTAGTGTCTAAATATATGTTCATTTAATGTAGATATGGATTTAATAGGGACAGCTGTGTGATTTATGGCAAGAGGTTTACTTTACAGGTATTCAATTGGAAAACAAGGGTTGAATCATGTGTTTTTATTATAATATTGGTGCCATCTTGCTAAACCCTTGCAGAGACATTAGATAATTAAGAGGCACAATCAGAAACAACAACGTAGCAAAAGCAAAACATCAAAGATGTCTTTGACAGCAGAATTATATTATGAGTTGGGTGGGGATTAATTTTAAATGCAGTTAAAACCTTGAATCAGCTTGATTAGGTCATAGATGTCTTACTTCCTGAAATTAAATCCTAATTTGTATCAACATGGCAATTTTCATTTTGGCACTTCTATACTCTGGCAAATATCTATATAAAAGCCTCAACTTCTTAATCAGAACCAGAACCAAAACACAGTCAGCCAGTCTGACCCAGACTGACTTTGCTTACATCAGGAGGTCAAAGTTCAAAGGGCAGAATTAACGCATGTCAGATGATTAAAAAAAAAAATCTTGCAAACAAAAGTACTGTCTTGTTGATGTGTGCCACATGTGCTGTCACAAAAATGTATTTAATTCAGATATATTTTTTATATATGTTTTAACAACAAATATAAATAATATATAAAATAGAGAACCACGAGTTACCAAGGCAACAAAATATTTGTGGTGCTGATATTTGCACATATTAATTACGTAGCAGGATGTGACTGCTTACTTATGCTGACTGTTAATACTATTTATATTCTTAATTACATTACAATAGCTCTTGGTTCCTTTTTTCCCCGCTTGGCAGTTCAGTGGTTTAAACAGTATTTGAAAACAGTGACCAGCATAAAAAGGTAAAATAAACAAACTAATAAAAAAAGAGAAACAAACATAGGCGTAGAGTTGAACCATACTGTATATAGAAATAAACCCATCTCATATTGGTTTTAAAAGCCAGCTGTATATTTCACAGATTTCAGAAAACTGTGGTGACTGTGTGCTGCTGCAACCAGACAGAGGAATTTCTAATGGATTTGGTTCCCAGGAGCTTCACTACCACATACCATGGAGGTAGATAAACAAAAAGGTGACAGTATAAGGTCTTTGGTGAGCTGGGCCTGACGCAACACAAACAGCAGGAAGTGGCCTTCTAAACACCGTCTCCAGCTGATCGGTGGAGCCGACCCTCCACAGGCCTGCAGAGCTGCTCAGAAGATTAGTAACTTTTCCACGGAGCTGGGGGGAGAGAGGGCAGCCTCCTGTCTGAGTCTTTCAACAGGTGCTGACCACTTGACTGGGCAGGACTCAAAGCTTCTATAACACCTTATATGGTAATTCAACCAGAAATATTGTAAGGCTTTATGATAGAGACCTGACTAGATTTATTGCAATTTCATGGGAATTATTGCTGGGCAAAAGTAAATTCCTTTATGCGTCATATGCATAGACATTATGGTCACTTTTGCATGGCCCAGTATTTAGAATATTAATATTTATGGTTGTTATTGTTGTTTTTGATACTTTTGGGGGGATCTGAGCATTAAAAGCACTTTGTAGAAAGTGTTAAAAAACTGGATCATGATCAAAGGGGAGATTGGGACTGTATCTGATGGCTGGCAAGACAGAGTAATTAAAGAAGTGTCTGTAACATTATACAGGGTTCACCCTTGCCAAAAAAATCATGGGTCACTCACTCAATTGGCTCCAATGAGGTCAGGAGTTTTGATTAACAACATTTGTATAGCTGTTAAAAGGATTTTTTAACATGTTTATGGGAAAAATAATTTTGTTTAACTTTACCATCAATTCATGTTTAACAGCAGCAATGATAAGTAGTTTTTCTTGTCAACTATACAATACATGGGTCCCAATATTTGTACTAATGGAAATGGAGTATGTGTGTCTTGGTATAAACAAACAAACAATAAAATAAAATGAGGTTGCATGTTATTTATCATATGATTATATGGGGATCATCCATGATGGATTTACAGGAGTCTGTGTCAATCATTGGAACAGAAAAGATAACATATTGGTTTAATCTAAAGCTATACTGAAATTGTATGTGCAGTAGCCTAAACAGTATTTCTTCGTTTATAAATTAGTTCGTGATTCTAGTGACAGGAACTTTCTTTCTGACCTGGTATCTGAACTGTGTTTTGCACCATTGCTAGTCTGGTGGTTTGTAGCAACACTGAATGTCAATGAAATATTAAGACATGTCAGTTGATGCATTTCCCAGATGTTAGTGCTTGGTTGATGCAGTTATGCAGCAGATTGAATCCATTTCGACTACAAGTGTGAAACTGCTTCACTAACGCCACGGTTCCTGTCAGCCTGGTAAGTAAAGAAAAAATCGATTATTAAAAAAAATCTCCTGAATTCTCTACTGTTTCTGTTTGAATGATTCTCTCTTCTCATGGGAGGATCTTTTCAGTGCATTCCAGTGGAATGATCTCTCCCAATTAATAAATCAGTTTCACAACAATATAAATATAGAATAAAAGAATAATACTGTTAAAAAACATTTTTTGTTCTCGTTCTTTTGACATTGTGTGATAATGCTACCCGTTACTGTTAAGAGCCAAGCAGCAATGCCTGACCATTTGTGGAAAAGTTGATGTTGCTCAGCCCCAGCCAAAGTAGGTTTCTACTGAGTGTTGGTTGTGTAAGATTACTCTAGGGTTTCAATCACTACTCCTGCTATTTTGTAAACTAAGACATGGATTTATTCAGTTTATCATCAGTCTTACTATCCTCTCTGGCGGAAATCTGGATCCCTCATATGAAGAAACGTTTACTTTTTGGTCGGCTCCCCCCCACTGCTCAAACAGATTAAAGTTTCTTGTGCATGTCGTGCCCATTTAAATTGAGCTAATTCCAAGAGCAGGTGGATTAAATCAGTATTCCAGGGTGCTTGAGACTGTAAACATGCCATTTGGATATGGACAGTCATTCAAGTAGCTCCATGATCTCAATCCAAAAACTGTAAATGTCATTGTCCATTTCTATTCCAAGAGTTATTCCACTTTATGGAATTAAATGAAACACATATATATATATATATCGTAGTGGGTCATATGTTGGCCCCCATTCACAAAATTCTTGAAATAATAATTGTATCTATAAAATACAGTTTGATATTTATGAAAAAGGGACTTCCATTAACAATTGTACCATTGATATTAAACTTTATTTTATTCATTAACACAGAGATTGAATAACCATTTTTTTTAACAACCTAAGCTTTGTGAATAGCGCCTGTTATTTCATTGGGGTTCTCCTGTGCTAGTATTCTGCATGCTGATGTAACAGGAGAACTGTTTAATGTTTTCAGTGTAAAAACTTCGTTTTACAAGTAAAATGGTATTTCCTTAGTTTAACCTTCTTCCAAATGGTCACTTGTGTACTTGAGTTGATATTTATGGGCGAACCACATTAGACAGGTTAACAATATTGAAAAAACACAGTCATATATTTTTTACAAATTTTAATCAGGAAACACATGGCTCATGCCGAACAAAAAAAAAGTTTTACTATCTTGCCGTGCTTATCTTACTTAAATGGATTTATTAAAGGTTGTTAAAAACAAATAGGGGGATCTGTTTGTGAGCTGTTGAGATCTGGGATACATGCTCAATAGAAGATGGAGAAATGTGCACATTTTGACATTACCCCAGCCATATGGATCTAAGCCATTCATTTTATGTGTAGATCAGTTCTTTGGTAGTTTTGGAAGGTTTGTTATTTTCAAAGAAATTAACTGCTTGTCAGTTTGAGCCAGTTAGATCCCAGAGTTTTAGAATTGAATTTTGCTGTTTTCAGGCTTTTTATTTTAAAAAAAATGTAGGTTTAGATTCTCTTGCTAGCCTATAATTTGTACCCAGCACGGCCAGCAACCTGTTTTAAAGGCACTATTATATTTGGTCTCTCAGGTGTGTTTCACACATCCTAGGTACAGAGGGACCCCCTTCCAACTGCAGTTGTATGGAGTCAAACTGTTTGCACTCCACTATGTAAATCTTGTTTTATGTGCATTTGTTAGCACAGTAATTCATGTGGCAGGAAGCCCTGGAGCCAGAGAGCCTGGGTTAAAGTAACATACTTTGTTATCTATGCAGAGATTTCTCTGCATATCCCTGTAACTTCAGAACTCAAAAGTCTTCAGGAATAGTACTGAGAAAATTACATGGCTTATGACTTAAAATATCAGGACTTTAAGGCACAGTACATACTTACTGCCTGAAATAATCTTTTGTGGGTGGTTGCTCTGTAAATGAAACCAAAGGAAAGTCATCATGCAGCCTTTATTTTAACAGCCGCAAGTGTATGTCTAACAAAACACAACCAAGTAACTCTAGAAGCAGGTTGAGTGAAGTGCTCAGATACACTACATTTATGATATATTTTGTTTTCTCCCATTGGAAAAATGACTACTATTTAACTGAACCAAAAAAAAAAATTACATTGTAACTGCAAGTTTAGATCACTATAATTGAAATATGATTGTAGCTTAACATAAATAAACTCTCAAAACTTGTGGTTCTTCAATAACCTTTTTTGATTTTTTTGTGATGGTATGAGAACCATTTACCACCCTGTACAGTTTCCACAAATAACTTTTACCATTTAGTTCTTTGAAAAATCACGTGGACAGTCTTACAATAAAGTACAGTGCTCACACCTCTCCCTTTATAATGCTGCAATCAGGTGCCATAGAGCTATTTGTCTTAGCCTAATAACACGAATGCATGTGCTTGTTGAATGACATTACAGGGAAAATGAGAGCCAAGATCACACCATCTTTTAACGTTTGCGCGATAAAGGGACACCTTATAACAAGGGCTCACTGTAAGCTCGTATGGGTTCCACAAGCATACAGGGTTCATTCTATTGCTAGCCCTGACATACAGGCACAATCCCCAGCACATGCCTAAACACATTTGTTGTAAGACCAGGTAACATTTTACAGGTTCCACAGTGCAACTCCCTCAATACAGTAAAAACATTTCAGTAATTTAAGCACAAAATTCAGGGTTGTTAATAAATCCACTATTCTTCCTGAAGCATCTGTGTTATTTCAGGACTTCTAACTACTCTTCTTTAATTTCTCCCATTTGAGTATAACTGTACTGAAATTAACCTCCACTGTTTCATGTAGGTATTCCCTGCTTTGTGTTAATTAATTGTAGGTGAGGAACCAGTAATTCTGGACGCTGAATCCGTTTCTCAGTCGAAAGAAAGGGTAAACACAGGCACAGCGTGTAACTTCCTTCCCATTTTCAGTAGAATCTGTCTGCAGGAGGCATCCCTCTGAAGAGTTAAATATATAGCATGTCTCCATGATATTAAACTGAAAACCTCAAGTGGAAACCACAATCTATTTAAATGTGCACCGTACTATTGTTTCATACTGAACCAGGGTCCGATTTCGGGCCTCTGAATTGTCTTAGTATTTTTATGATTATGATGAAATTACATGAAAAATAAAACAAACAAAAAAGACAGCCTTGAAACAGATTCCTATGTCTAATCCAAAGCATAGACACCTCTATTTTGGATATAAGCAATATTTGCAAAGGGAGGCCAAACTGCCTCAAACCTACTGCATGTTCCAGTACCTCTCGAGTGCTCTGCATGCAGTTTTGGATTTTGATCACATCACCAAATGCCTGGCTCCGTACGATGGTTTAGTCTTTTTTGTGAAATGTTTGTGTACTTGGCACGAATATATACCACAGTACTAATTTACAATAGTGTATGTCCTTTTAAAGTATAAATCTTATTTTTATTTAATCATGTATTTGTTTTTATACATTATAAGCTACTCACAGTGTGCCACATCCTGCTTACGTTTTTTTTTTTTTTTTTTTAAAGTACCCAGACTAGACAGATTTTGGATTATTTATTAAAAACAAACAAACAAACAAAACAAAACTATACAGCCTCAACTGTACAGTATATAAACATGCTTGTGATGGGGTACTCCCCACCCCTGTGCATATTATGTATTTTGTATTTGTTGTTTTATTAGGTATTATGTTTGACAGGACGAGCGAGGTGCTGTCCGCCATCGTTTGTTATTGTTTTGTATTGTAATATCTTGTGAGAATGCGTATCTGTTAGCTAGTAACTATTGAATTAGCTGACATTCACACAGATTTATTAAACCCATGTAAAATGTGACCGAGGGGTTAATAAGATAATTCATAGCTAGTTAATCCCTCGGTCACCAGTTTAAGAACCTGTAGCTTTGGTTGATCTGGGTGGGTTGTCCAGAGGAGAAAAGAGAAAAGTAAGAAACAGATACTGAAAGAAAACAACTGCTACACGTGCTAGTTTAAACTAGCACGATACTTGTTTTATTTAATTCTTGTCTATTTGTTTTTGGCCAACGTGACATTTGTTTTCCTAAAAGTGTTTTCATTTGTTTAAACCTTTTATTTTTGTTACTTTGAAATAAACACACCACTGTGCATTTGTTTACCCCAGTGCTGTCTGAGAGTGTCCATTCTCTTCCGAGCCTGCCGCAATGCTTGATTAACATTTATGCAAATGAATGAAGCAATTCAAGGCTGATAACCAGACATGATCATTTCAAATGGTGAATAAACAGAGAAGATGATCCTTTTTTTCATTTTAGAATAAAATTGATGTCAACACAAACTTGGGAAGACATGTCTCAGTTGTAAGGTTTCTACCTCTAATTATACCAAAAATAAATGCAAAAGACATTCCAGACTTGCTATAACTTTTGGTGTTAGTGAACAACCACTAACTATTATATCATTCCCACTATGTACTGCTGCTACTTCCTAAGTATTGTGACACATTTATTTGTAAAGTCAATGGAGATGTTTTCATTAACCAGCTTGCAGATGGTTCCCATCCTAGAGAAACATCTCAGTTTTTCATTCTTGGCGTTTATTACGCATTTATGTGTAAATTAGCATGGCGTTCATTTTGATCCATTTCTTAAATTTGAAAAATACATTAAGGCTGTAGCACAACTGGAGCAAAACGTTATTATTGCATGGTCAGCATCATTGTTTAAGTTTGAATACAAGACTTAGACTATCTAAACAAATCCTGTTTCCAACTCTGGATTATGGTGACGTGATATACATGAATGCAAGTAAAGTGATACAATGTTCAACTGGATTTGTAGATGTATTCTTCAGTGTGGTCCATTAGAACATCATTGCACTTTGTACATCAGGTTAAACTGGTTGTCACCTGAGAATAGAAGGAGTTTCCACTGGAAACAGATTATAGGGGCCAAAAATAAACAGCCTGTTTATCAAAATAATCGGTTCCAGGAGTTTAATTGCATTTATTCTTTAAGAAATGTTGGTGGCACTAAATATTTTAAAATACCAATAATACAAAGTACTATTGGAAGGAATTTTTTTTTTCTTTTGCTGCCTTCTTGGATTGTAATAAACTGCCCATACTCAGATCTGCAGTGTCACTTTTTAAGAGATTGTTGTTTGATCACTTGTACCAGCCTTGTGATTGCACATGATCAATACAATAATACAGAATTGTGAAACTGTGTGCTTACTGTATGCTTGTATGTAACTGTAACTTCCTCCTGTCTTCCTCTTGGATGCCTTTATAAATAAGCTGTTTGTGGCTTATATGGCTTTTCCAGTGAATACAATTTTAAATAGATAAACAATTAGCCATCAACACATTGCTCTTTCAAACAAAACTGTTAAATGAGAAGGATTTGTTTCACACAGACATGTACCGCATATGCTGTTCTCCAAAGAAGTTCAAGTAGCGGCCAGTGAAACTTCTACAAAGCTATCTTCCAGTTCGTATCCTACTCAAAAAGAAGTTCATAGCGGTGGCTTGTTTACTGTATCTTTCCTTATTGTTTGGAGGGAGTTACCATATGAACTTCATCTGCGACCTAATCTGGACTTTTACTCAGAACTCAAGGCAGCTAAAGATAACAGTCATCATACCACAGCATCAATTACTCCTTCTGCCAGGACCTCTTCCTCTTGCTGGGAAAAAAATGAGCTCATTTAAAGCACTTAAACCTGGACTCTCAAATCACGCACATTCACAAAAATATGTAGCTGTTTAACCTTTCTCACAGACGCAGGACAAGGTTCTGCAATACATGACTAATACAAAAAACTTTATTAACGCTATCCATCAGAGAAGTATGCAGAGCAGGCCACGTTGCAGTCTGTGTATGGTTAACCACTTTCTGTCTAGGAATTAGCATGCTCTGTTTGATCTTATTTTTTCAAACGTTTTCTTTTCTTTTTTTTATTAAAGGTGCATGTGTATGTGTCCAATAGTCCTCTATTCTTCCTCTGTTGTACCCTGTACAACTTGGATAAAGGGAGTGCAGGCATTCCCACACTTCTCTGTTAATGTGCTCCAACCCTTCCCTTGTGGGGACGTACCTACCTTATGTGGCATAAAGTGGGGTTTAGTCTCCTAGAGCTGTGACAGAAGTATATTCAATTAAGAAAACTGAAACCTGCCAAATAACATTGAAACTGGTACAGTATCACAAATTAACTTGTAAGGGGCAAGTTAGCAAGCTGTTGTCAGGTATTTCGTTTCAGGGTTTTAACTAAAGGTCTTCAAATGTGTATACTCTGTCTGAGTGAAAGTTCTGCTTTAGGATTTTTTATATTTGTTTTATCCCTTTTAAATTCTTTACTGGTATTTTGAATTGGCCACTTAATAATGTTTAAAGAGGTACCCAATTCCATGCCAAAAAAGGAATACAAAATTCGTTAGAAAGCACTGCATAATTTTATGTCTGTTTTCAAATCCATCACATTTTATGGTGTAGAAATTCAACCCTTGAACCAACAGGCTCCAGTCTTTCTAACATAGGCAGCCATAAACTATTACTTACACACCTGCTCACTCCACTGCTCGCCAGGCTGGTGGTTTTAACCAAATTCAATTGCTATAGTTTGCAAACAACCAAGAATTAATCTACCACAAAACAGTATTTTCTGTAGGTATTAGAACATCTAATGCAAACTATTTTCTGTATAACCGACATCATTCATACCTTGTATACACCAGTGAAAAAATACTAAGTATCTAACTGAGTCCCCTCAGTTTAGTATAAGACAAGCAGGAGTAATAACCTACTTACTACACTTCACATAGGGAAGAGTCAAACAATCAAACATGTGAAAAACACGTTCAAATGTTTAATTACAGCTGTTGTTGGATACCATTTAATTTCCAAAATGTCTAAGAATATACATTTTGAAAAGGTTTAACATATTTGTAATATATTAAATTGAATTACTGCTAATGTGCATATGAAAAAACAACTTTATATTGAATATGAAATAAGTACCCTTTCTGTGCGCTCCCTTCTGTATAAATATAAAGGCTAATATCTATATTTGACATGCAAAGATGGTTAATATTTAGGCAGTTCTAAACACTGCATTGACGTTTAATCTGTTTAAAGCACACCTCTAGTGTAAACTGAGCTTCTCACCACAAATAATTCACAATATGTTCCTAATTAATGTTATCATTCGCTATTTTATAATAATCACAATATTTCAATGCAATAATTCCAAACCGCTTAGGTGTAAATGAAGTTAGAGTGAAGGATTAAAATTATTAAATTGGAATTTGTAATTAATTTTGAATTAGTATCCCCTTAAAACCGTTACCCATGTAACTACCATTTTAGTCACCAAACAGATACTTCCTAGTAGAAAACCCTCAACTTCTTATTTTTAATAAAATGTGCCTTCAAAAAAATGAGGACCAATTACTGTACTGAAGTTTTGTACAGTCAGAGGAATGAATTTCTAATGTGACTCAATACTGGGGTTAGAGATCAAGTAATGTTTTCCTTCTGAAGATTTCTCTTCATCATAGACTCTGAGTTAACAAGACACAGTTACAGCTAATAGCTATTAGAAAATGGCTTGGGTAAACATAGTGCTGTGACAGAAGTGTCATATCTCAGACACCATATGAGGTAGTGACTTCATATTTGCAAGGTTTTACAATTACTGCATGCTATATTTGTTGGTGACCTTTAAATTGACCACTAACTTATTTGGCTGGTTTAGCCGGGACAGTCCCAGTTTTCCATCAAAGGTCCCGACATTTTGCTTAAAATCTTTAAAGTTCCGGTTTTCAGCCACTTCCTGTAGCGTGACACACTCTAAATACCGTTTGTCAAAATAATGCCAACAACTGCTTTTAGTTTATGCAGTGAAAACAATAAAGTAAAACGAAGGTACTAGGGTAATCAAGAACATTATTTGTATAAAATGATTAACACAGGCTTTTTCCTCAGTGCACCTTGTGTTTTCCTTTAGTTTTTATTCAATCTGAATCTACAATTGTGTGTCATAGCTGTTGAGACACTGGGCAGAGCAGCGAGAGGTTGCAAGCACCTGAATCCACCAGGTTAAACCACAACAACACCAATAAATAGAGCTTAATCTTCTGATGTGAAGACATGAAGCCACATTGGCTTATGTTTCATGCACCTGGACATTCCATCAGCCACTAGAGGGACCCCCTCAATACCCTTGATTCCACACGAAGTCGGACCCTATACATATACTGCAGGCTTTCTCCACATTGTATTAATATATTATTGTGTACTACATATATTTGATTCTAACTTACTCTAGTGGTTATAATTGGCCAAATATATCAACATCTTTATATCATGATACTGTTTTTTATATTTTTGGTTTAAGCAAAATAAAACTATTTATCTTACAAAACAAGTAACAAATAACTCTGTAAGGTCAAATTAATGTCTGACAAGTGTGCCTTTTTTGGTGTAAAATCTGCTCCAATGTGTCTACCACTGTGTCCTATGAAATGAATATCTTTCTATACTGTTTTTAATTTTGCATTTAAGGGGAAATTAAGACATTAATTTGTAGTGCTAGAGGCATTCAGAGTTGCATGTGCTGGTGACTGCAGCCAATTAAAATATTGTGTTACATTTTATTGAAACAAAAGTGAAGAGATATTGGATATTTAATGATAAAACCCTGTGGATTTAGCAGTTGTTAACATTTACTACAGAATAAGTGTGATATAAGACTGAATAAATGTGTTGACTTGCTAACCAGCGGATAGATAGCATTTGTGTCTGTATAAATATAGTAACAATTGGCAGGACAACTTCTGGTACCCCATAGAGTTCACAATTTTACACATTTTAAATAATTACATTTAAAAAATGCATGCTTCATTAATATAGCATTACCAATAAGAGTTTAAATGATTATACATAAATGATCGAGGCTGTGTGGTCCAGTGGTTAAAGAAAAGGGCTTGTAACCAGGAGGTCCCCGGTTCAAATCCCACCTCAGCCACTGACTCATTGTGTGACCCTGAGCAAGTCACTTAACCTCCTTGTGCTCCATCTTTCGGGTGAGACGTAATTGTAAGTGACTCTGCAGCTGATGCATAGTTCACACACCCTAGTCTCTGTAAGTCGCTTTGGATAAAGGTGTCTGCTAAATAAAAAAAAAAATATCTGTGTTACTTCATTAGACTTCATAACCTTGTATTTCTGATAGAAAATCCTAAATTATTAAATCTACATAGAAATATGTTTAGAAATGATATTGCTTCCCTATTACCCCAGGAAGTATCTATAAGTTTACGCTACATTTCAGGAAACTGTGATTCTGTTTCTAGAGCTCAGAAATGCCAGGTGATTCACATCAGACTCTCTTTTCTCTGTTATGCTAAATCTGACGAAATAACAAATCTGAAAAACAAACAGTATTTTATTTTCTACAGACTGTTGTTAAACAAAGGGTGCCAAAGATGATTAAGAACGAAATGTACACTCTGTAAAAAGTGGCAAAATTATTCTTTTTTTGAACTGATGCCATTTAAATAAAGTTGTACGTATCAACAAAGCGTTTCCAGTATCCTTCAATTTAGGCCAAACCCTTCTTTCCTTGAGGATTCTGGGCTTAATGGTGCTGTGATTTAGATCAAAAGAGGATAAACGAGGCAGTTTATCAGAACTTTTTTTGTGTTTGAAGTCAGTAAGGACTTGGGTCTGTGGGGACATTATGGTTAGAATTGAGGTTGAGCAAAGATGTGTAGGGGGGTGGCTGGGGGGGTCAGGTATTACTATCAATGTGCAGACAAAATTTGAGAAAATGTCCCCACAAAGATAGTGACTCCTGAAAAAACAATGTTATGGGGACGTCCCCACTTTGTAAAACGCTTTTTTAAGAACTAAATATGCCTTAAAAAAAAAAAAAAAACTGCCAAAATATTTAGTTTGTTGTCGACTTGCACCCTGTGTGGAGTTTTTGTCTGACTGGAGTTAAAAATAGTAAATACAAATATAGTGAGAGTCAATGAGAAGTCCCCACAAATATAGGAATGCAAACGTGTGTGTGTGACGTATTAAACACTTTATACAGAGTGCAGGACATTAAACTTTTTGAACTGAGCCTTCTTAAAAACATCTGGTTGTCTATTCTTTTAAGTTCCCGTGGTAACTTGCTTAAGTTTAAGTAAAGTGAGAGTTAAGGTTAGTTTTATATTGTAGGTAGTTTAGGGTTTGAGGGTTGGCACCAGACCCCCTAAATGGATCCATGTGGGCCTTGGTTTTTTAAAGTAAAAGGCCACATCTTTACTTAATCTTATTAAACTTGACAAGGCAAAGAGGGAACGCTCTGCCCTCGACTTCCTGTGGGATCTCGGAGCTCTGCAGTCTATTTAGCTGCAAGTAACAAGCCTAGGCGTCTGAGCTGTGATTATTTGCACTGACCAGAGTCTGTCTCCTCGGGGATGTTGCCTCAGCACAGTTGGACTGGATCACATTGACACGGTAAAGGAGAAGGAGGGGGGAAAAAAGGCCCAGGCTCCAGCCTGGCGGCCCCGCTCGGCAGGTTGATGAATGTCCAGGGCTTCACGATCCACGCCACCCAGGCCAGTCGAGTCCAGCCACAAAGAGTTACAGTCTCTCAGCTCCCCCTAATCGCTGGCCTGGCCGCCCTCACTGCACAAACACTGCTGCTCTATCCTCATCGGCTCAGCCCTCAGCCTGCCGCCGTCACCCTTTAACTCACAGACTTGACTGGGCCAATTCTTCCTTAATGACACACTCACTTGCGCCGCCTGCCCAGAGACAGCTGATTTAACTCAGTTAATTCTGCTTCATGATACATTTTATTGGTGGTTGGTTGGTTCTCTCTCAAAGAAAGGGGTTTGTCTGGAAGTCAAGTCGTCTGCAAATAAAATCACAGCTATCAAAGCTGGTGGTCATTCTGTGTGTGGGGGATGGTAACTGGTCACACAGAACTAAATATTACTCATTGCTTACATTAGATTGTAAAATAGGTCAAATGTAAGCTTATCATGAATTGATAATAAAGTCAGTTACAGTGACAATTTAGAATTTCTTTGACTTTTGTTCACCAATTTAATTTTGCATGAGCCTTTTGAAATTATTTAAACTGGAATATACTGTACTGGTACCTTAAATTTCCTGTTGAGCTAGCATTTTTTTAAACTAAGCTCAGCCATTTCACTGTAGATAGCAGCGTAGCAGCATCTGGATGGTATTTTAAAACTATTTCTGGATGATGTAAAATGTACTATATGCTGGTACAATTCATATGAATTCCAAAACTGATTTTGTAGACTGTAAAATAAATGATACTGTCATAAAACAGCCTTATCATTCATGTACTGTATGTTTCCTGTGCATTAGGGGAAATAGCGATCAATCAGGAAGCAATACTTCCCTTTCAATTCGAAGACGACCACCAATGAACATTATGAATGGGATATGCCTGCCCATTGGGTAGGTATCGCTGAGCTCTCTATACCAGAGCTGCTGATAGGCCCCTTCTTGGGATGATGCACTCGGTCCTGCCCACCGAAGGAATAAAACTGTCATCCTGAGGAAGCCATTTTTCTTTTTCCTTCTCAAGATGGTAAGGTAAGACCTCTATGTCTAGCTCAGCATGTTGATATTATTATTATTATTATTATTTGTTTATTTAGCAGACGCCTTTATCCAAGGCGACTTACAGAGACTAGGGTGTGTGAACTATGCATAAGCTGCAGAGTCACTTACAATTACGTCTCACCCAAAAGACGGAGCACAAGGAGGTTAAGTGACTTGCTCAGGGTCACACAATGAGTCAGTGGCTGAGGTGGGATTTGAACCGGGGACCTCCTGGTTACAAGCCCTTTTCTTTAACCACTGGACCACACAGCCTCCTGAAAAGAGCTTCTCGATTCGAATCGAGTCGATTGTATTTCCCTTGCATTCGTGCTGAAAGCTGGCTCGCCGCTTTCCCAGAATCAACGACTTTGAAAAGACCGAGCCTTTTGCCTTTCTGTCTTTCAGCGGCCTCCTCGCTTGCGTGGTAGGCCACTCTTTATTATCTGTCTGTCGTGTGTGAGCGACTGCCTGTGCAGTTACCCGTGAGTGGTTGTGTATATCTTTCTGAGAGTACACAGTTCCTCCACGGGGCTAGGCCTTGCCGTATCCCCGCTGTTGAGTGACTATTCCAGCCATGCTCTCCTCCACTGGGCTAGGCCTTGCCGCATCCCCGCTGTCGAGTAGACCTCGTGGCTGCGTAGGCCCGCCCACCTCTGCGTCTGGCTGGAAGCCATGACCCAATATCTTGCCCTATGCCAATCAGCTTACAGTTTCTGCAAGAACTGCTTGATGCTGGTTGGTCACCTTCCACTTTGAAGGTGTATTTAGCGGTTATCTCTGCATGTCATGCCGCCGTAGACTCGGTGTCTCCGGGTGCGCATTTCTTGGCTATCCAATTTCTTAAAGGCTGTGCACCTGCATGCGTATTTGGGAGGATGGCAGCAGGGTGTCTGCGCACCAACTCTGCTTTCCTCCCCAAGGTGATCACAGCCTTCCACATTAATCAGTCTGTGGAACTGAAGTCCTTTCACCCACCTCAGTTTGCTTCAATGGAGGATAAGAGATTGAATTTCCTCTGCCCGTCTTAATGTGGTAGACCCTGCCCTGGCTTCATTAGGAACGAGGGTCCTTGAGGGTGTAAGTTCACACCGCTAACCCCTGGGTTAGACAGTGCTAGTGCGTCCCTCATATGCTGCTATTCCTTCTCCCTCACGACGGCTCTAGTATACATTATCCCATACATAATGTTCATTGGAGGTCGTCTTCGAATTGAAAGGGAAAGTTAGGTTACTTACCATAACCCTGGTTCCCTGAAAGAGAAGACGACCACCAACTGTGTGGTTGCATCGGTCGCCTTGGCTTCCTCAGGATGACAGTTTTAATCCCCGGTGGGTGGGACCGAGTGCATCATCCCAGGTAGGGGCCTATTGGCAGCTCTGGTATAGAGAGCTCAGTGATACCTACCCAATGGGCAGGCATATCCCATACATAATGTTCATTGGTGGTCGTATTCTCTTTCAGGGAACCAGGGTTACGGTAAGTAACCTAACGTTATCATGTGTTCTGTGGGTTTGTTACTTTTATAAAATTAACCATCACACACAGGACAGTTTATTCTTCACAAAGCTTCCTACTGCACCTGTAGAAGCCAATTTTTGGAGAACACAAATCTGCTTATGTGTAACTGCTTAAAATATCAAGACTATAGACTGTGAAATAATGGACTGTGGCCTGTCCCCTGTGATGAGTATGCATACTAATAAACTTCTTTATTGTGCTTTACAGTTATTTAATATACTATAGTTTATTTTATGTGTTAAAAAAACGTTTAAACGACAGTTGGGCTGACATTATCTGTGGATTCTGATATGCATTACATGTAAACATAAATAAATAAACAGCAAAAGCAATAATATATTTCTGACTAACTAAATGTGTAGTAGTTGGTTTCCATTAAACTGTTTTGAAAGGGAAGGATATGAACTTAATGGGAGGCACCTGATTTACTGAAAATATACAGTCTGCAAATTAATCATTCTAGCATGAATCAATATTCTGTTTCACACACACTCCATTTTCCATTGTATCCATTCTCATAAATTTCCCTCTGCATTTATGATAAGTTAAAGACAAATTCTCAGTGTTACATGGTTATGTTACTATGAAGTGTGTTGAAATTTTGGTGATATTGAGAATATATTGAGGAAAATGTTGCATGCATCTGTAAAACTGCAATGTATGCCAATGCTATCACTGATAAGGCTACATTAGGACAAGGCTAAGACATACACAGCTGTATACCATATAACCTCACAGGAAATGACATCAGGCATCAGTCACACACTAGTTTAGCACTTGTGCACATTTGCTTTGTCTCTTTTAGCATTTAGTAACATTTAGCTATATTTGGTTAGAAGATATTTTGCATATAATGTTAAGTTATTCAGTGATGTCACAGGAAGCACTGTCTATAAGAATAGTCACCTATGAATCTCTTCAGCAACTATTCAAAATAAAATGATTATTTCCAACCCAATTGATTTTAGCTTTTTATTCACAATAAGTTCATGAAATATTTTATTACAAAGCAGGTTTAATTAAATTAATTTAAACTTATTTTGATACTGTATAATGAGGGTAACTCAACTTTCATTAATGGAAAATGTATCACAATAACACAAAAGAAAAAAAACTAATGCTGGGTGCATCAAGGACTGGACTGAAACACGAGAGTACATTAAGTAAGTGATTTCCAGAACAGTCACTTTGTACATTTATGGGTCCCTTTAAGATAATCATACTGAGCTGCATTAACAATGTGAACCTGGATTGTCTTGGAGGAGTGGGCAAGCGAGAGAAAGAGAGAGCCTGTTGTTTGAGTAGGTTAGGAGTGGGAGTCTTTCCTATCCATCACATCAGGATGCCATGCCAGTGCACTGAATGACATTTTTGATTGGGGTCTTTCTTGTGAATTATGTCACAAGTGATGTTTTATTAATTATTATTATTTTGTGCACTGAAATGATTTATTATTGTGTTTTCTGTTTATGATTTACACTTACCTGATTTGTTTTTCTTTTGTGCTTTCTTTTTGTTGTTGCACTTTGGAATCTGCACGCTTAAATCCCTACATTAGTAGGAAGTCCCGCCCCACACCCAGTCAAGCGAATGAGAGTATCCAGGGGGATATAAAAGAGGAAGGACAGGACGGAGGAAGGGAGCGGTGTAGGGAAGCAGTCTGGTTGTGGCTGCTGAAGGAAAATTGGTTGCTGGAATCGTTAAATGGACGGAAGAGAAGGAAAAAAGGAAGAGAGTCTTGGCTACCCTGAAAGAAGGATTCTGGCTGTAGGGTAATTAACGGATTTGGATTCCTTTGTTTTGTTGTTTCAGGACTGTGCTACAATTTTTCTGTTTCTTTTTTGGATTTTTTTTCTTCTGTTTATGTACCGCACCAACTTTTTGTAACTGCTTTTCATATCCCATCATATTGGGCTGTTTTTTTTTTAAAGCTACCAGACATTGCGAAACTCATTGAGATTTTCGGAGCTGTATATATCTTTTTATTTTTTTGCTTTTGCATGCTTGCGTTTGGCCGGGTTACATTGCAGGGGCTGTCCAGGTTTGAGTAGACGGTGCCAGGAGTCCTGTGACTGTATCTCCATAAGTTAAATTTACCCACGCTGTGTCGGCTCTGTGTTTTGTCAGGGTATGCCTGAAGCCCACCAGGGTGATACTTACCGGTTCCATGTCGGATATCAAGGTCCAGGGGTCCATTCCAGGGTGATACTTACCTGTCCACCATTGGGGGTCGAAGTCCAGTGGTCAAGTCCAGAGTGGCACAGTCAGGCTCTAGAACCGGAGAGAGAGGGAGATACGCGAGAGTCAGAGATAAGCTAAGGGGAAGTAACCAGCTGGAGCACAGGAGTGTTTGAGAAAGCTTTACTTACCGTTGTATACGTTCCTGACATCGTCGTTCTTTGCCCCACCCCTTCCCCCTCTCAGGTTTCCCGGGATCTCCATCTTCATCTTCTTCAGTGGGTCGGCGTATTGTTGCAGTGAGGTCCGCTATGGTTCGATACGTGGGATAATGGACGTCGGGACGAGTGGGTAGCTGAGTGATTTGGGAACCAACTTTAATTGGACTTCCAATACTTTTTACTGGACTCTGTGTGGCAGCTAAACACGAAAATTATTATATATATATATATATATATATATATATATATATATATATATATATATATATATATATTTTTTTTTTTTTAGAGACTTTTACCAAAAGTTTTTAAAGATTATTTTTACCCTGTTGAGAAACAATAAAATTTGTTTTAACCTACCTGGGTTTCCTTTAGTGTGGTTGATCCCCAGGGATTATTATTATTATTTGTTTATCCAAGGCGACTTACAGAGACTAAGGTGTGTGAACTATACATCAGCTGCAGAGTCACTTACAACTACGTCTCACCCGAAAGACGGAGCACAAGAAGGTTAAGTGACTTGCTCAGGGTCACACAATGAGTCAGTGGTTGAGGTTGGATTTGAACCGGGGACCTCCTGGTTACAAGTCTGTTTCTTTAACCACTGGACCACACAGCCTCCTATAAGGGATCAAAAGAACCTGTTCTGGGAAAGTTATTGCTACTCGGTCATAAAGGTCCTTGCCCTTTTCAAACTCAAGGTAGCGTAGTTGGCACTATTCAAATTATTTATTTACTTGTGGTTACCCACGGTCACACCACCCATGACAATTGTGTGTAAATTTATAGTATAAATGACAGACAATATAATGGTTAACCGTGTGGGTCTTGAGATGATCTTCCTAGTTACCATAACTTCCAAGAAAATATTGGGATCTGGTAGGTATTTCAGTTTTCTTCTCATATACAAATATGTTGAAACAACCTTAGAAAAACCACTGCAACAAAAAGAAGAAACCAAACCAAAATAGAAATAATAGGTCAGCAAACTTGCTAATCTACAGAGCAGGGGTCGAAAACCTCAACCTAGCCAGGGGCAATACGGCTTGTGGGCCGCCACAACAAAACTGAACCATTTTTAACTCAATTATCAGGCTTTAATACCTACACAACACCATCAACCTATGAACCTAGTCCAATTGTTAATGTACTAGATTTAATGTGCACCTTACTCTTGTGGGATCCTTGAGTAAGGTTCTTTAAGTTGTTACATACATTTCTTTCCCAGGCTGGGTTGATGAGGTGGTCTGAGAACAGGCCTGACAGAGAAGGATTGCATTTCTCAACCGAGAAGAGTAAGGGAATGTGTGGTTTCCTGAAAGGTTTCCAGTGAGTACATGGGAATGCAACCCCTTAAAGAGCTACAGATCTGGCAACACTTCCTGTGAAACACTTCCAAACCTCTAATGGGCCAAATATAATAACAACTGAGGCATTCTCTAATCATTCAGAGGAGCCTCCTGCTGTACTCTGCAGCCTATAGGCCACTAAAAACTCTTTTAAAAAAGCAATGATAGTTAATCATTGGTTGTGTTAATGGTATCCCAGATTTTCTTAAAGCACAAATGTGTGCTTTTAAAATGTTTTTTTTTTTGGTTGAAAAGGTCTTAAGTATCAAAATGTGCAGGAACAATTCATTGTGAATTCAAATAGATGCTGACAGGAAATGGGAGCTTGCAAAAATTTTAAAAGCAAACAAAAACAAGCCCAGATTATGTAACACAAATTTATAGGCTTTTTTAAAAAATACCACTAAGCAAATTGTGCTTGTTAAGCCACAGAGAGGCAGATTCCTAAGGTTAGGGCCATTTAATTTGAAATCCCACACAAACATGTTAATCACCACGTGCAGAAGCTACGGTAATACGTCATAATGAAGGTTATAAAACAGAATGTTAATGACTTGGTGGGGGACACACAACAGCATTATAATAGACATCCTGTTGCTACGGCAAATGTGTAAACCACTTATATTTAGTGACCTTATAATTTTATGTTGGATAGTCATTATTGGCTATTTGGGCAATATAAATCAGCTTTAGCTTTCTTATTACACAGTAACATGTGTGTATAACATACTGTAGATGTAACTTTCTTATGTTCTTATGACATGGCCTTCATCCTAAGTGAAATGTGTATTTAACTTCACTGGTTGACCAATTAATTCTTAGTGATGCACTATGCTGGATGTGTTCAACTAAGTTGTCAGCAGTCTCTGCTCTATGTACATTCGCCCATAACTTCAAAACGCTCAGTCAAAATTCTAACATAAAACTATAGACAAATGTTTCGTCCAATACACTGAAGTTGCTAGGAGATTATTCGATCCTTGACCTCACTGAGTTGCAAAGGTCCAAAGACCCCACAGCCATAGAGATAACTTGTGAAAGACTAGTGTTCTATCCAGTCTTGAGAAATGGTTTAACCTTCTGATTGAAGCTCCAGGTTAAACACAAATATTGATACATAATTAATTAAAAAACAAGAAAAAAATGCATGGTTTGCTTTATATTTTCTGCTTGTAAGAGAGGTCAAAGTTGAAGGCAGGACATCAGATTGATCTGAATTAAATGTATTGTGTCTCAATGCAAGCAGTTGATGTTTGTATAAAAACAGTTTTGCATGTGTCTGGTTTTCATGCTGTTATTTTACATGGTACCCACACTAGTATTTCTTTTAAATTCTTCTCTGCTTTGAAATAAAAAAGCCTGGTCTGATTTTGATAATATATTATTTTCATGTTTTTGCTAAGTAAGAATACATTAACCAAAACAATCACAGCAGCCTCAAACAACAAGAGCTGTCCTATACATACTGTATTATGCTCTGAACACTGCAATTTAAGTTGTTGATTTATCTAAGTATCTTGGTTTAGCACTTGATACTGTACTATCTTTTACACATTTGTAGCAAGGAGGAGCATTATCAGCAGTCTTTGTTCCTTGTGGTGCACAAGATATCCCTGACTGTAGAGATTGGGTCACTTTACCATCATAGGTTGATGTGACATAAAACTACTCACTTCAATAAACCTTGTAGTATAGCTTTTTTAATTAGAAAAATGGGAAGATACAATCATTTATAGTGTATTTGCTTTATGTCATTCCTCCTCCAGTAAATTTAAAAGCACTGTTTTATATATATATATATATATATATATATATATATATATATATATATATATATATATATATAGTACTGTGCAAAAGTTTTAGGCAGGTGTGAAAAAATGCTGTAAAATAAGAATGCTTTCAAAAATAGACATGTTAATAGATTATATTTATCAATTAACTAAATGTAAAGTGAGTGAACAGAAGAAAAATCTAAATCAAATCCATATTTGGTGTGACCACCCTTTGCCTTCAAAACAGCATCAAGCATCAATTCTTCTAGGTACACTTGCACACAGTTTTTGAAGGAACTCGGCAGGTAGGTTGGCCCAAACATCTTGGAGAACTAACCACAGTTCTTCTGTGGATTTAGGCAGCCTCAGTTGCTTTTCTCTCTTCATGTAATCCCAGACAGACTCGATGATGTTAAGATCAGGGCTCTGTGGGGCCATACCATCACTTCCAGGACTCCTTGTTCTTCTTTACGCTGAAGATAGTTCTTAATGACTTTCGCTGTATGTTTGGGGTCGTTGTCATGCTGCAGAATAAATTTGGGGCCAATCAGATGCCTCCCTGATGGTATTGCATGATGGATAAGTATCTGCCTGTACTTCTCAGCATTGAGGAGACCATTAATTCTGACCAAATCCCCAACTCCATTTGCAGAAATGCAGCCCCAAACTTGCAAGGAACCTCCACCATGCTTCACTGTTGCCTGCAGACACTCATTCGTGTACCTCTCTCCAGCCCGTCAGCGAACAAACTGCCTTCTGCTACAGCCAAATATTTCAAATTTTGACTCAGCAGTCCAGAGCACCTGCTGCCATTTTTCTGCACCACAGTTCCTGTGTTTTCGTGCATAGTTGAGTTGCTTGGCCTTGTTTCCACGTCGGAGGTATGGCTTTTTGGCCGCAAGTCTTCCATGAAGGCCACTTCTGACCAGACTTCTCCGGACAGTAGATGGGTGTACCAGGGTCCCACTGTTTTCTGCCAGTTCTGAGCTGATGGCACTGCTGGACATCTTCTGATTGCGAAGGGAAGTAAGCATGATGTGTCTTTCATCTGCTGCAGTAAGTTTCCTTGTCTGACCACTGCGTCTACGGTCCTCAACGTTGCCCGTTTCTTTGTGCTTCTTCAAAAGAGCTTGGACAGCACATCTGGAAACCCCTGTCTGCCTTGAAATTTCTGCCTGGGAGAGACCTTGCTGATGCAGTATAACTACCTTGTGTCTTGTTGCTGTGCTGAGTCTTGCCATGGTGTATGACTTTTGACAGTAAACTGTCTTCAGCAACCTCACCTTGTTAGCTGAGTTTGGCTGTTCCTCACCCAGTTTTATTCCTCCTACACAGCTGTTTCTGTTTCAGTTAATGATTGTGTTTCAACCTACATATTGAATTGATGATCATTAGCACCTGTTTGGTATAATTGTTTAATCATACACCTGACTATATGCCTACAAAATCCCTGACTTTGTGCAAGTGTACCTAGAAGAATTGATGCTGTTTTGAAGGCAAAGGGTGGTCACACCAAATATGGATTTGATTTAGATTTTTCTTCTGTTCACTCACTTTGCATTTAGTTAATTGATAAATATAATCTATTAACATGTCTATTTTTGAAAGCATTCTTACTTTACAGCATTTTTTCACACCTGCCTAAAACTTTTGCACAGTACTGTATATATAACTTCGGGATGCTGTTATAATACCAATGTAGGCCTTTTCCTAAAAACAAAAACAAAAAAAACAAAACAAGTAGAACCTCAGCAATCCGATGTAAAAATGGTACCATTGCAATATTTTTCTACCAATGTGGCTCATATTGTTGCTATCCTACCATTGCCCTTAACGCAGAACTGTAGCATTGTCACTGTAGTGGCACGGCTAGAAACACAGAATATTTCAGAATGAAAGTATCCCTGCAACTGTAGCTCAGAGGAGGCCTTAATTTACAGCCGATGGGGTCCCACACACATACTGTACAGACCAGGAGCAAATGCAAAAGGAATTAAAACCATTCACATTTAGGTCATTTATGATCTCTGATGCATTTTGTAATGCAACCACTTTCCTTTGCCCCACACTAAGAATGAGACAGTACTGTCTCAATGAGTAATATTATTCTGGTTTCAATCTAGATGTCTTGTTACCTACGTTTACACATACCTCGGAAAATGTGACCTTTTCATTGGATTTGTCATTGGATCTAATCATACGCCAGTGTTTTTAATACTTTGCATTGGAGCCCCTCTGTTTAATTCAATTTTGTTATCCCCCACCCCCAAAAGACCATCACCAGGCTATCATTTGAAAGAGACACTGTACTAAACCAGGAGGAGGCACAGTCAATGGTTGATATAGAAATATTTCTCTGATGACTTATGACAATGTCAATGTACTGATATTAATATTTTTAACTAAAATAGGTAACAAATTAGGCCCTCCCCATGCAGTTTCTCCCATGGAGGGGTCTGCCCCCGAGGTTGAAAACCGCTTCAATAATCTAATTGTTTAAAGAAATGAAATACAATTATGTGATTAGGAGCCAAAATGATTGCCCCTCCTAAAACGTGATTAAAAAACAGTTTCTCACTGTCCCATTCAGGAAAATCACCCTAAGCTTTTGTCTTATGTCTGTTTCCTACATCATTATTATTATAGCATTAATGAAAATCAGATGGCACAAAACAAAACTACTGACAGCTGAACCAGCTCAGATTTTTAAATGTCCACATACACTGCCAGTTATTCAATTGCATTTTTTTAAAGCTTTTTCTTAAGTATTTTTTATTTGTAATTGTTATTCACATTTTGATTTATGTCTGGCAACAAAAGTAATTTGTGTCATGTAATGCTTGCCACAGACTTAATCATCCCTCTCTTCAGATTTCCACAGACCAGGAACAAATGCAAAAGGATACTATGTATTCTAGTAAACGATTTAACCTCTGCTATTGCTGCAATAAAGTCCAGGCAAGGATTGTTGAGGTTTATTGTTAGACTTTTCCCTTATATAAACATTTACCATTGTAAAAGCATAGCCAAGTGAAATAAAGAATATTGAAAGTATAGGTAAAGCCTATAATAGACAAATTATAGTAAACTGGAGTAACTGCATAGCATAAACATGGCAAAAGCATGGGAAAACTGCAAAATTACTGTGCAAAATGAATGTGGTAAACTATATGGGTTAGGCAAGCTCTCACACACTGTAGCCCTGCTTTGTCTCTGACCATTTTTTTTTGTATATTGCTGCAAGGGAAGAATTCCATGCTTCACTAAAGACAAACATCAAACATATATTGCAATGTATGACCTATTGTGCAAACAAAAAACATGCACAGTCATCATTTTACATTGTAATGTATGGTATGGTGCACCTAACCCTTGTACAGTTTTGTCACTATGGGTTGCAGAGAGGGATATCTTTCTCAAAAACTTTTAGTTTTACCTGATAATTAAGGTAATTCTACATAAAAAAGAAAACATTGAAAGCGACTACATTTCCATGGCATAACAAATACAATCATGGGAAATCATTAAAAAAAAAAACTTTGGGACATGCAAAAACTCAACACCGTAAAGGGTTAGGATATTGCATTCTATATTGTCGTGTTCAGTTTACTACTACCAGAAAATTTCCTTGCACATACAACACACTGCACGTGAACAGACTGGCACAAGTTGTCAGTCATACAGTCATTCTCTTATCACACAAACTCACCCAAAATTTCACATACAAAAATATGCATATAATTAAACTTTTTTTTATTAGATCAGTGTTTTGGCTGTTGTCACAAAATGTTTGTCTACTAGTTTTACCAAGGATAAATCTTCCATATGATGACTATGATGATAAACAATACATGTCTAAAAATACAATACAGTGTTATCAGTTATATGACTAGGCTTGTGTTAACTGCCTCAAGTACTTTGCTTTAATCACTGATACACTTTCATCCAAACATCAGGGTGCAGGCCTGCACCGCGTCAGCTGATACAGGAGACAACCATAGGAATGCCGGTTTCAAAGGAGCCAGTGTCCCAGAGAGGTGCTTCTCTCTCTTCTCTTTAAACCAGATCTGACTTTCGGCTGCCCTCCTTCAGAGCAGGAGACATTCCTCACAAGATCACTTGAATGGCAGACCTGTTGTATATCAGGGCCTGGCGGCAGGGCCAGGCCATTTACAAGATGTCCTGCTGCTTGAAAACCAGGACCTGGCTTCAGAGCTATAGTCCCAGGTGACAAATAAAACACTGTCCTCCCCAGTCTGAGGCTGTAATGGTCTGAAATGCACATCAAATTGGATCACCGAGTGCTTGGCACAGTCTGTTGTGACTGCCTTCCATAGAGAAATGTGTCTCTAATTAGGCAAATTTAGGAGACTATTAACCTTTCATTAGTTAAAGGGGGAAGGATGTGGGTTATTAATGGACTAACAGTTCCACGATACTCCAGCAGATAGCCTGAAAAGGATTGAAAAACCTACAGATGAACTGAATAGATTTGAAAGAAAACTAGCTGGTGATATTTTTTATTTAAGGACATTACCAAGACAACAACTGCAACACATATTTCCAGTGGTAGAATTGCTTTAAGTTTGAAACAAAACTGCATGAAAAAAATAACAAAATGTGTTCATAATAAAGGTGTGTTTATGTGGTATTTAGGCAAGTGTTCACACATGACAAATATATTTTAAGTTACAGTATACAAAAAAAAACATTTGGCTTCTAAATATATTGTATTTCAAGAAGGAAGCCTAGTTTTTTAAAATATAGTACAACTGAAGTGCTAATTTGGAAATGTTTTCACAAGTATTATACAGCATATGGTAGGTGATCATTATAGACAGGTGTCCTGTACACTGAGGCACTCTTTAAAGATGGATTACTAGAAGATGGTTCAACTAATTACCAATTAGTTTACTAAAACACAGGTAATGTTTTGAAACTTTCTGAAGTTTAAAATGGAAACGAAAGCTCTGCAGTATTGGAGGATATATTCTTGTATTTATTATCTCGTCTCTCAGCTCAAATGGCATTGCTTTCAACTCACCATCAAAGTTGTGAGTGATCACAGTAAAACAAATCACTGTAGAGGTTAAAGGTTTAACTGTTTGGGAACTTCAGAAAAACGCCAAGGGCTGAGCATCCTGAGGATTTACAATCGAGTGCTGCAAAAACCAAACCATTGATATAAAATACAATAAAAAATGCAATGGAATGGAAAAAGAGTTAAACAGTTTATGCCTAGGCACCTGCTGTTGCAGTGACCTTGGATGAAATTTAATCTGGGCCACACAGGTGAAAAAACAGCATCTTTTACTTGTCTACACCTTATCAGATCATTTTTAATAGACTGGTCACACTGCAGTAAAATTATATACTTAAAGCCTTGTGTATGTATTGCATAATTTTAATGTATACTATGTGTTGTATTGTCATGTGTGTTTATATATATATATATATATATATATATATATATATATATATATATATATATATATATATATATATACAGTACTGTGCAAAAGTTTTAGGCAGGTGTGAAAAATGCTGTAAAGTAAGAATGCTTTCAAAATAGACATGTTAATAGATTATATTTATCAATTAACTAAATGCAAAGTGAGTGAACAGAAGAAAAATCTAAATCAAATCCATATTTGGTGTGACAACCCTTTGCCTTCAAAACAGCATCAATTCTTCTAGGTACACTTGCACAAAGTCAGGGATTTTGTAGGCATATAGTCAGGTGTATGATTAAACAATTATACCAAACAGGTGCTAATGATCATCAATTCAATGTGTAGGTTGAAACACAATCATTAACTGAAACAGAAACAGCTGTGTAGGAGGAATAAAACTGGGTGAGGAACAGCCAAACTCAGCTAACAAGGTGAGGTTGCTGAAGACAGTTTACTGTCAAAAGTCATACACCATGGCAAGACTGAGCACAGCAACAAGACACAAGGTAGTTATACTGCATCAGCAAGGTCTCTCCCTGGCAGAAATTTCAAGGCAGACAGGGGTTTCCAGATGTGCTGTCCAAGCTCTTTGAAGAAGCACAAAGAAACGGGCAACGTTGAGGACCGTGAGACGCAGTGGTCGGCCAAGGAAACTTACTGCAGCAGATGAAAGACACATCATGCTTACTTCCCTTCACAATCGGAAGATGTCCAGCAGTGCCATCAGCTCAGAACTGGCAGAAAACAGTGGGACCCTGGTACACCCATCTACTGTCCGGAGAAGTCTGGTCAGAAGTGGCCTTCATGGAAGACTTGCGGCCAAAAGCCATACCTCCGATGTGGAAACAAGGCCAGCGACTCAACTATGCACGAAAACACAGGAACTGGGGTGCAGAAAAATGGCAGCAGGTGCTCTGGACTGATGAGTCAAAATTTGAAATATTTGGCTGTAGCAGAAGGCAGTTTGTTCGCCGAAGGGCTGGAGAGCGTGCACGAATGAGTGTCTGCAGGCAACAGTGAAGCATGGTGGAGATTCCTTGCAAGTTTGGGGCTGCATTTCTGCAAATGGAGTTGGGGATTTGGTCAGAATTAATGGTCTCCTCAATGCTGAGAAGTACAGGCAGATACTTATCCATCATGCAATACCATCAGGGAGGCATCTGATTGGCCCCAAATTTATTCTGCAGCATGACAACGACCCCAAACATACAGCGAAAGTCATTAAGAACTATCTTCAGCGTAAAGAAGAACAAGGAGTCCTGGAAGTGATGGTATGGCCCCACAGAGCCCTGATCTCAACATCATCGAGTCTGTCTGGGATTACATGAAGAGAGAGAAGCAACTGAGGCTGCCTAAATCCACAGAAGAACTGTGGTTAGTTCTCCAAGATGTTTGGGCCAACCTACCTGCCGAGTTCCTTCAAAAACTGTGTGCAAGTGTACCTAGAAGAATTGATGCTTGATGCTGTTTTGAAGGCAAAGGGTGGTCACACCAAATATGGATTTGATTTAGATTTTTCTTCTGTTCACTCACTTTGCATTTAGTTAATTGATAAATATAATCTATTAACATGTCTATTTTTGAAAGCATTCTTACTTTACAGCATTTTTTCACACCTGCCTAAAACTTTTGCACAGTACTGTATATATATATATATATTTTCTTTTTTCTTTTTTTCTTTCTTGAAAACTGTAACCTGGTGCTGTTCTCATCAGGACACTGATGTAAAACATAGACCTTTTCTGGTTATTATTATTGCCCAAATTAACCCACCCATCTATACTAATGTGTTAATATTCTCTTTTATTCTAATTTATTTGCAGAAATGGAAAAATAGTTTGTATGAACAGTCATTCAGTAATTTGAAAAAAGGGGGGTTTACAGCAAACTTTTAAATCCAAAAACTTAAAAAAAAATACAGTATAGACATTCTGAGATAGAAATAAAAATAAAATATGGGGGGACAGCAGGAACAACTCTCATCAAATCATTGAGAACTGTGTGTATTTAAAAAATAAAAATAAAAATATATATATATATATATATATATATATATATATATATATATATATATATATATATATATATATATATATATATATATATATGATTCCAAACATGTAATGGATAACTTCAAAAACTTCTCACTCAATGTTTCATTTTTTATTTCTTATACAGTAAGACAATTGTGTTACGTATTTTGTTTTTGTTTTAAGTCGGTCCGGTATGAACTATGTAACTATTTGTCTATGTTATTCTTTCCTATTCCAAATCTTGGGTATTTTCTCCTGACAAAGCATTTTGCCTAACTTAATAACAAAGCATTTATTTTGGGTGAAAACTCACCCAAAGCATGAAATCTAAAATTAGCTTTTTTATAACAAAGGCCAGAAACCACTGAACAAATACACATCTAACAAATATAAACAATTTACAATCCCAACTATAATACAAGTACAATGTATTTTAATCTCAATTATTATATTGTTATGAAAACCATTTTTTGATGGTGTAGATAAATCATGTCATATAATACAATCCCTAAAATGTTATAGCTACTGTCCGCCCTCATTTAGCGTCAGACTTTTGAACACAGAGTAAGCTAACTGCATCAGTTCAGTGTGACAGCACCAGGTTATCCATATCAAACAGCACACACTGTAACCGACAAGGCCCAGTGTGATCTTCCAACAGCTGAACAGAATACTCCACAGCTGACTATAAACCTGTTCCCTATCTGCTGCTGATATTATATAGGTCACAGAAACCCCTCTGCAGCAGGACTCTTGGAACTCAGCACACTTGTTACAGCAGCATCTGCAGCTGTAACCTTTTTGTAATCCCCACCGCCCATAAGGAATGTTGAGCCTATACATTACAACCTGCACATTACTGTAGAATTGAATCTACCCTGTGCTGTGCACATGCTATACACAGCTTATTCAGTAGAGCCTTGTTCGTACAGAAAAATACTATTAAGATCTCATAAGAATACCAATGTAACAAGCTTGAACAAACCTTCATCTCTAGCAATGACAACCTAATGCATCTGGAACAAATAATAGCACAGTTGTCCTGATATGAGAACCTAATGGTACTCATATTAACCAATGAAGTACCAATAAGTGTGGAATACATTGTTTTGTTGCTCGCTCGGAAGGAGAAATGATGTGCTAATTTGTGCTAATTTGTAAGCTTTTGAGAACATTTCTTGTGCCACGTAAGACAAGATTGGTAAACGTTACTCCTTTTATTTCAGTCACTCATTTCGATGCAACAGCTGATGTTGTAATACAAGGCATTACACACCATCCCTACCCCAGACCAGTAGCTGTGCTCTTCGCATTGTAGGTTGGTAGTTTTAGATTAATGACCTCACTGGTTCCGCATCTCACACAGAATCTAAGTAAGGCTAAAAAGTGTTATCCTATACAGTAAAAAAAGTTCCCTACCAATAAAAGGGTTACATGTAATGTAAGTGAACTGTAAACCTAGTAGTAAAATATAATGAAATTAAACCATGTCCTCAGTGAATTACTTGCATCTCGCATACAATTTAGTTATAAGCAGGAGTTCAGAAATTTAATTTCTGTAAAAAAATAACTTCTTTGGTAAGTATGAGACTTTAAAAATAAAAGGATAAAAAAAAAAATGTGGCTGGAGCCGTAATTTGAATAAATGATTAAATGATTAATTAGGCCCAGGTGTATAAAAAGGGTGATCACGGGTGTTAGTTTAGATTGGTGATGGTGCAGGTACTGCACGGTGCTTGGTATTTGTTGTTTTGTGTTGTGTAAATAAATGCGCAAGAGTGCTTAAACTGTAAAGTGCTGGTCTCTGAGTCTCCCTACCGACGCTACCCGATCACAGGCACATTAGAGTGAATTTGTATGTCTCCAAAAAATACAATAAAGTTGCCTACCTGGGGATGTATTAAATGTTTAACTGTGAATTTTAGAGCTCTATGCCAGTTTTTTTTTTTTAAATAACCCTTTTGTGAGCTTAGCTACAAATTTGCCAATTTTTCATACTTTTTATTAGTCATGTTTGTACTTTTTTTTTTATTTCACAGTACTGTTTTGCTTATCATAAACCATAAATAACTATCACATCCCTCAGACAGGAAGCCCTTATTTCTGGATATGTAGCACACAGAAAAGAAAGAAAAGCTTTAAACATTTACAACCATTTTAAAATAAATGTGTACAAGACATTTCCCCGGCTGCTCATCATAGCTGTTTCAGTTCCAACTTCACATATCCACCCCCAACCCATCCCCCGCCTTTCCTCTCATCCCCCTGAGAGCTCAGTAGTACAAATTTTCGTTTATGCCAGTGGCTCAGGCTGACGACACCGCAGCGCTCTACCCCACAGATTGACGAGCCCTCAGATGCCGATTTACTGTTCATGGCAGCCACACTGGAGCCATGGCACATCTGGAGTGGAGTAAACTTACTGAGAAACAGGGGCCAGCCTTGGCCAGGGCCAGCAGAGTGGAGAGCAGCCAATGAAAGTCCCTCCTCCTCCGCACAACCCCCCTCCCCTCACAAACCCCTGCAAATCCCTGGGAGGATTTCTTTCTGTAAACAGAACTTGTCTTGGAAACAGGGTGCAGTGACTCATAATAATACTGCCATATGCATGCAGCGTGCAGCTATTATTTTGTATTGTGGTCTAATAAAGCTATGAAAAACACTGTGATATTAAGTAAAAGAAGTACAAAAAGTCTTTCTGAATTAAAAACTATATTTCTTTTCTTTTTCAAAGTTTAGAATTTAGCATTGGGGTTGTTTTATTTTATTATTTTACTGATAACAAAACAAGTAACAAGCAAAAACCCTGTGCCGGGCAATTAAAAAAATAAAAATAAATGAAGGCCCTATTTTTATAAGTTGCTGGATTGGTTTAATAAGGACAGTAGTGTTTTTAAGGAAACACTAGTTGTGCTGAATTATTATGAATTATGGTTGGTTTTTGTGTAGATTCCTTGTTTGTGGCTGAGGACTCACAAATTCAATACATTTCTGACCTGAACTTGACTGCGACCCAGAGGTGAAAGGCCAGACCATCTGTGTCCTGGTAATGTGCTATTTTACTCTGTTCTGAGAAATCATAATTTGATTTGCATACTGATTAATGTCCCTGGTTAGATCAATAGTTATCATTTTTATGGTGGTTTTCCAGTGGTATATTTTTCAAAATAATGCTTATTTGTGGACAGATGAACAGTCTGAATTAAATAGCGCCTGGCTTTGTGGAATGAGCAACCACATTTGTACTATGACATGGACAAGTGCAGGAATGTTGAGTAATGTATAAAAGGCATTTTTGGCATGGGTTAAAAAACAATCACCTCCTTTCTCTGTCCATATTCATTGTCTCCAGGGGCTCTTGTTTCATTAACCCACTGCTTTTGCCAGTAACTGCCATTGACGAGCCATTTCATTAGTCACAGAGTTTCACATTATCAGCTCTGCGATAAACACAATAGGCATACTCCAGCTTTACGCAACATCCTGTTAATGTCAAGAAAATTAAAGAAAACAAGATTAAGAAAAGCTGTCAATAAGAAAGCAAAGTATAAACAGTCAGAGTCTTAACAAGTTTTAAGTCTCGCCTCTCCAGCGAGGACCATTAACTTTAATCTCTTCCTTATGGCACCTAGAAATCTGTGGAGACAACAGCCAGCCGTGGGAAATCATATGACATCACACTTAAAGTTGTCCTTCACTATATAGTGTTGTCTTTGATGGTACATGTATTGGCGCTTGCCTGATAATCAGATGCACTGTGCAGAGTCCTTGGCTAATACAAAGCGATTATGACAGCACTTCATTGGTAACCTATCTTTATAGCAAGCTGAGCATATTCTTAAATAGAGGGTATGCACCTCACTGGCTAGCTCTGGTTTAGATGAATTGGTTTGGCTTGTGTAAGAACGATCATATCAGATGCAGCTTTTACACAGCGTGTGATGGAGACTGCATGGTTTCTACACAAATCTGGAATGGTTGACAAGTAATTCATGTTTTTATCCCAAGTTGCATATAACTCATAAACTGCCTGGCAGCATCTTTTAGTTCTGTTTCCTATCACATAAAATGTGGCTTTAGGTCATTCTTTGATTTTTGTTTATGGTTTCTCAAGATTTTTCATTAAGAATCTCACTGATCTCCATTCATGCACTTTTGCCTGCAGTGATTCTCAGTAGAAGAGACCCTGAAGGCTCCTTAATTCCACCCCGCCTCCTCCATTCCAAACCAATGGGCAACTGTACAAATTATCTAAAGGGGCTTTGCTGCACCCACTCCATCCACCCCCACAATGTTTAATTCAGTCATTAGAAGTATGGGCTGTTGGGAAGAAGGTCATGAGACTGAGTCCAGAATCTATAACTCATGCCATGGCTGTCCCCAGTAATCCCCAGCCTTTTAAATGGGTGTTTAAATGTCCCAAGAAATTTCTCTTTGCTTTCCCCCACACAAGTTCATGTAGTGACTATTAGCACTATTGAATTGCACTGTATTTTTTGTTAAATGTATATTTTGCACTTTTATGAAGTTTATATTTGATCACTATTTGTTTAACACTTTGTTTTAAATGTATTTATTTTTCACATTTTTTGAGTTTATTGTGTCATTTATTTGCACATTGTGTTTTGTTGCTTTCAGTCACTGCTATCCCCTAGCCCAAGCAACTGGGCTGCATGAGCTGCCATTTTGGCTCTCCTAGTTGGAAATTCTGATTGCTTTTGATATTTTACCATTAAATTCTTAAACTCAGTGAACATGTTAAAACTTCAATATAAAGCCGTACAGGAAATTCATCAATAAGTTATAAAACACTTTGTTTAATAATATAAGCCTTTTTTTTTAGCGGTTGCCTCTGACGATGGTTCCAGTTGGATTTGTAGCTGGACTGGGGTGTTTACGCTTCAACCTGTGCAGCTTTTAATTTTTCTTATTCTTACCGTGATTGGCTGCAAAGACAGCAGGGCTGGCCAGAGATTGGATAATGTTTGTTGGGTTGTTTTTTCTTGTGTACAGTTTCCTAGTAACTGAAGACATTGTATTGTGGGAGTTGTTAGTGGAAGTTTTAGGGGAGGCAGACAAGCTGTGCAGCAAAATTGCTATGTGTATTTTTATGCATTACATTTAAATTTAGTGCATTTAAATTTTTTAATGCTTAAACAGCAGGTACGCAACTTATCTGTACATTTGTGTTTTTCTCCCTGTATTTCTGTATTTCTACTGTAATTCCTGCTCTGTATTACCCACTGTAATTCCTGCCGCTGCTTTGTTTATCTCTGTTGTAAAAGAATCGCACCTCTCCACGGTTCGTTGCCCCTTTAAAACACTGACCCAACACTCGCAAATGGATTTTTAAAAGCGCGGATGCACTATTTTTAATGAGCAAACACAAAAACAAAATAAACAAAACAAACACCTAGCTCTTTTATGAACACTAACTAAACAAACAGAAACCTGAACTAAAAGACAGGACAGCTAAGCTGTTTACCTGTATCAAACTAAACAAAACAACAACACACAAAAAGGCTTCATACTACCTTTTTTCTTTGTTTTCGGCTGTACACACACCAGCACAGTTGGGCTTCCACACACTTCAGCAGCCATGAGCAGACTGACTGCACTCTTTAAGTACCCTGCACCTGGCTCTAATTTTCAATAATGCAGGTGATAATTAACAATAAAACAATTAACAAAAACAATTAAACAAAACAAAACCAAAATGTGCCTACGCACATGTTTTTCTGCAGGGAGGATTTAACCCCCTCCCTGCTGTCTTACACATCCACCCCCCATGTCTTTTCAAGACACCGGCCATTCGACGGCCACCTCCCTCCACCCTTAAAAGACCACCCACCCTCAAGTCCACAAATGTCAATTTTCGCCCTTTTCCACGGGCGGGCTTGAGGGTGGTTTGGTCCCTCCGGCGTTTCCAGGGAGGGACCCAGGACCGGCGAGGAGGGACCCAGGACCGGCGAGGAGGGACCCAGGACCGGCGAGGAGGGACCCAAACGGCTTGTCCAGGGTGACTACAGCGCAGACCGGTGACCGGGAGCCAGGACTGACAGGCAGAGGTGCGCGCCTGTGGACCTGCGCAGCGACCTCTGGAATTCCAGGTGGAGCGCAGCACTAGGCAAGGGGAGCAGAGCAATCAGCAGGGGGAATGCTAGTGACATCTGCCCTTTGCATAGCGACGTCTGCCTCTTGCGCAGCGACGTCTGGGATTCCAGGGGGCGTGGAGCAAGGGACCAGGCAAGTGACTGTGCCTGGCTGTACTGCGACCTGGGAGCCAGGTCCAGTGCAGGGAGGTCTGGGCATTCCGGCCAGGTGTCCAAGATGACGGGACCGGGAACCTCCCTCGGCAACGCCAGACTCACTTGCACGGTTGGTGGTTCTGGAAGTGGCAGCTCCTTCCCTCTGGGCTCTGGGAATGGCAGCTCCACCCCATCTGGCTCTCGGGACGGCAGCTCCACCCCCTCTGGCTCTCGGGACAACAGCTCCACCCCTCTGGCTCTCGGGACGGCAGCTCCACCCCTCTGGCTCTCGGGACAGCAGCTCCACCCCTCTGGCTCTCGGGATGACAGCTCCACCCCCTCTGGCTCTTGGGACGGCAGCTCCACCCCCTCTGGCTCTCGGGACGGCAGCTCCACCCCCTCTGGCTCTCGGGATGGCAGCTCCCACTTTTGCAGCAGCAGCTCTAGTTCGGTTGGCTCCCGCTACTATATTAATAACGGAGCCAACCCCAGCTCCTGTCTCTGCCTCTCCATCTTCTTTGTCTGTTCTTCGTGAGCAGCGGTATTTTTATTGAGTCTTTCAATTAAATCTTTAAAATCCATTTTTGCGTCTCTAGGGGCACCCACACTCGCTGCCACCATATGTAATAGAATAGCCCCTCTCTGCGGTTCGTTGTCCCTTTAAAACACTGACCCAAAACTCACAAATGGATTTTTAAAAGCGCAGATGCGCTATTTTTAATGAGCAAACACAAAAACAAAATAAACAAAACAAACACCTAGCTTTTTTATGAGCACTAACTAAACAAACAGGAACCTAAACTAAAAGACAGGACAGCTAAGCTGTATACCTGTATCAAACTAAACAAAACAACAACATACGAAAAGGCTTCACACTACCTTTTTTCTTTGTTTTACGGCTGTACACACACCAGCACAGTTGGGCTTCCACACACTGCAGCAGCCATGAGCAGACTGACTGCACTCTTTAAGTGCCCTGCACCTGGCTCTAATTTTCAATAATAACCAGGTGCAGGTGATAGTTAACAATAAAACAATTTAAAAAAAACAATTAAACAAAACAAACCTAAAATGTGCCTACGCACATGTTTTTCTGCAGGGAGGATTTAACCCCCTCCCTGCTGTCTTACACTGTCTGTGTGAGTCAGTCTGCTTGTGCATGTTCTGTGTCTCCCTTGTGATTGGTCCTGTCTGTGTGTGTTCCCAGTGGTCCGAAGTGTGCGGCCGAGGACCAATGGGATGTGGGTGTCGCTCTGCCCCTGATCTAGATATGGGGACGGAGCTAAGGGTATAAGAAGGGGATAGGTCCGGCATTATGTGTGTCTTGGTTGCCATGGTTGTAAATGGTCCTGTATCCTGCGTTGCTGAAAGAGCTGTGGACTCTGATGGGTGCTAAGAGAACAACCAATAAAGGATTGGAAATGGGAACAAGTGTCTCTCTGTTTTCTGCCTCCTGTGAAACACTACATTGGTGTCAGAAGGGGACAGAATGAAAGCATTGAGTACGAAGAGAGGGAGACTTAACCGGAGCTGGCATGCCATTACTGCACGAGTGGATGCCTGCAAAGGAATGGAGCATCTCCAGAGATTGGTAGCGGAATCGGGTCTCCTCACTGGATGGGGAAGAGGAGGGAAGAGGGAACATGGCACACCGACTCAGAATGGGAGGGCTTGTCCAGCCAGTGGGAGACGGCAGAGATACACCATAGCACAGGGGACACAATGGAGGGGCAGGGTCCAACCACCTCCAGAAGCAGCTGACAGCACCGCAACCATGACCGCAACTTGACAGTAGCGTCCAAGGAGAGCCTGTGAGCACAGCTGGGGGGATTGGACCCAGCCCCCTCCTGATGTAGCAGACCGGTCACACAACTTCCAGGGTTTTGGAGCATATGGGGGAAGTCGGGTACTTTGGTACAGTTGCTCCCCAGGAGATGCTCCCCTGCGACCGATTGGCCCCCTACTTGGGGCAGAACACCCCGACAGCTCCTGCTGAGGATGGAGACCCAGCCCCAAATCACCATGCCGGAACCTCTGTCCTACCCACCAGGTTCAAGGTAACACTCCTCTTGTCCAACCTTGCAGCGAAAACCAGATCGTTTCGGGACTGTAGCATTGTCTCTTTGGGGACGAAAAGAACTTTAGGGGGGAGCTGTGTAGCGATCTGTACTAAGTGTTATGTGTTGGATCGTTTCGCGTCGCTATTCTGAGTGCCTGTGCATGTGAGCGAGTGCACCTGTGGGGTGGGGGGGAGCGTGATCGAGTTGTGACACCAGTGTGCTTGTGAATGTTGTCCAATTGTGTTGTGTTCGTCTCTCGTTCAATTTGTGGGGTCCAATAACGTGTCTTGTTATGCCTACATGTTATGTCTAAAGGTTACATGTTTTCATGGGGTTTTGCTGCTTATTTTCACTCAACGTTACAATGTATTTTAAAATGTTTAGCTGGTTTTAACTGCTTTATTACTTTCTTCCTGTATTGCTATACTGTACTATGCACTTTAGCCTTTGGGGTATTAATGCAGGCCTTTACTGTGGTGAAGAGAAGTTGGGGTTAAGTAAAGTGCTTGTATTTTTTGGTTTAAACAATTGTAATTCTGGCACCAGTTTGCTTGCATTGCAGAAGAAATACATTTCTGCGTTTCACACGGCCGACTGCTGCAGTTGTTGGTGCAAGGTTTATTCCTGGTTTATCCCATTCTGATAGAAGAGCTCCGGATCCCTATGTTTTTAACGGATTTCAGTACTTGTACTTTTTAGCAGATTGAGTTTTTGTAATACTTTCTTTATTTATTTTTTTGTCTACGTTGATACTTTGTAAAGGACGTCAACTTGCGCTTACATTATTTTAGTGTAAATATTTGTGAAAGAACCTTTCACATTGGGCAATATGAAAAAAACTTTTTTCTTTTAAATATTTTAATGTGGTTTTACTGTGCTTCTGTCTTACTTCATACCCGGAATCAAAAGAACCTGTGTGTTGGGACAAAATATGTATTATGGGCAATAGGATTTCCTATATTTGCCTAAAGTTGGTTCCAGGGGATCCATAATTCTCAGGTGGTGTAGTCTTGTAGGTATTCTTTTAGTTTTGGTCCCCGTGGTGAGTGGGAGGTTGGTAGGCCGTGTTTACCCTGATGCCCCCTTCCCTGTGACACAAGGATATCTTGATTAAACCAGATTTTCTCAGTACAGGAAATGGTGGCAGCACTGCACAGTAAAACGGGGAAGGAGGTGGTACTTTTCACCTGCAGTAAGTAACAGTTGCTTGTAAACATTATTTATTTATTTTTTTAACTCTTATGTACCATGGTAATTACATACTAAAGTCAAGTAAAACATTATAACATCCATTGTTAATCATGGTAAACATGGTAAATTAATAGTGTAAGCATGGTAAACTGCAAAATAAAAAAGACAAAATAATGTTCTCAATTTGGTGTTGATAGAGGTAATCCAAATGATCTTAGCTAATGTGTTCTTCTAGTTGTTTAGATTCACATTCTTTTCTGTTTCCGTCTCAGAGCAGCAGAAGAGGCTAATACTAACAGCGACAGCCAAAAGTTTTACATCACCCTAGAATTTTAGGATTGAGACAATTTAAAAAATATTATTATTATTATTATTTATTTCAGTTCATGTAATTTATCCAGGGTGACTTACAGTTGTTACAAAGTATCACATTACAGATAATAGCAGTTATAGATACAATAAAGAGTAAGTAAGAGCAAGTTGAAATGAGAGAATAAAAATTACAGTAAATAATTATGTTTAAGAGTGATTCCGACTAAGAGCAGTTAAATTTACAAATATTTAGTTATGAGTAAATTCCATTAAAATCAAGTAGTAAGTACAATAAATGGATAAGAATGATTTCAAATTAGAGCAATTACAAAAAAAATGTGAATACGGTTACCTTTAAGCGTAAAATCAAGTACAAGATACAGAAAGTATAATTATGATTGAGAACAGTAGTAGAATACAGCAACGTGTGGAGCAGTTAAGTGCAAGTACAAGATTATGCAAGTACTGATACAATTGGGTGCCATATAGTCCACTATATTTGAGAGTTGTGAGGTTTACAGATGCTGTCTGAACAGGTGTGTCTTGAAGAGGTGCCGAAAGGGAGTCAGGGACTGAGCAGTTCTGATATCCGTGGGTTGGACATTCCAACACTGAGGGGCAAGGGTGTAGAAGGAGCAGGCTCTGGAGGCGGGGTACAGCTAATCTGCCTGTGGCAGTGGAGCGGAGGGGGCAAGAGGGGGTGTAGGAAGAAATAATAGTCTGGAGGTAGCAGGGCCGAGAAAGGTTGAGACAGCGATAGGCAATAACAAGAGTTTTGAATTGGATGCAAGCGGCAATAGGGAGCCAGTGGCGGGAGTGGATCAGCGTTTGAGAAACGAGGAAAGGAAAAGACAAGGTGAGTAGCAGAGGCCGGCCAGGAGGGAGTTGCAGTATTCAAAGTTGGACAGTACCAGGACCTGAACTAGAAGTTGACTGGAGTAGTCGGTGAGGAAGTGGTGAATTCTGCGTATGTTGCTGAGGAAGAAGCTACAAGAGCATGCCAGAGTAGATATGTAGGAGAGGGAGGGGTCGAGGGTGACACCGAGGTTCTTGGTGGATGAGGAGGGAGAGAGGGTGGTGGATTCAAGAGGAACAGAGATAGAGAGATCAGTGGTGGGGGAGGAAGGGAGGCGGGGAGTCCGATTTTGAGAGGTTGAGTTTAAGATGATGCGAGTGTATCCAGGAGGAGATGGCCGAGAGACAGGTAGAGATACGGGATATGATGTGGGAGTCAGAGGGGGGAAAGGAGATATGAGATGCACTGTGATCTGTGATGAGATAAGGGGACCCAGGCAGTGGGTGTAGAGAGAAAGAAGGAGGGGTCCTATGACTGAGCCTTGGGGGACGCCTGTAGAAAGACAGCAAGAGGCAGAGGGTGAGCCACACCAGGACACCTGGTATGTACGATCGGAGTGGTAGGAGAAGAATCAGGCAAGAGCAGTGTCGGAGAGTCCCAGGTCAGCGAGGGAGGACAGGAGAATAGAGTAAAATTATATATATATATATATATATATATATATATATATATATATATATATATATATATATATTTTATTTAACATCATGCATTCCATTGTGTCCTCTCAGGCATAGACTCATTGAGTCACTGAAGGGTCGCTTTATCCTTTGATTCCTTCATTATTATTTGTTTATTTAGCAGATGCCTTTATTCAAGGCGACTTACAGAGACAAGGGTGTGTGAACTATGCATCAGCTGCAGAGTCACTTAAAACAACATCTCACCCGAAAGACAGAGCACAAGGAGGTTAAGGGACTTGCTCAATGTCACGCAGTGAGTCAGTGCTTGAGTCGGGATTTGAACCGGTGACCTCTGGGTGACCTTTTTCTTTAACCATCAGACCACACAGCCTCCATGCAGCCTTTACACTTGATTCCAGTTCGTTTTGGTTGCATGGTTAACTTTTGCTGATTTTCTGTCCTGTCATACCCAAACATTCTCAATAAGATTGAGATTCGGCAAATTCCCAGGATAAAATTGGTGGTGTGTTACTGTTGTCTTCTAATTATTTCTTCACTTGTTTGGCTCTGTCATCTTGGAAGTAGAAATCCCTGTTGGGAAAATGGTTCTGAGCCGTAGGGAGGAGGAGATCTTGGAATGTTTTCAGGTACCATTTCTTGTTTATATCTGTCTCCTTTGGTGACACATGTATTCGGACTGTACACCCCGGCTTGAAGCTTTCTCCTTTGCATCTTTGAACTGGTTTCCAAAACAAAAAAATACTTTGGCCCAGTCATCTTTGGTCCATTTTTTGTATGGGCAACAAAAGTTCAGGTTTCTTAGCAGGCATCCCTAACACCAGACCATTCTCCAAGAGATGTTTTCTCACGGTGTGAGCAGACACCTTCACTCTGGCTTCTTTCCATTACCTATATCTCAAACTTGGATCCTGGCGAGCAGGGCTGACTTTGTGACAAAGTGGCTGAGTGGGAAAAGGTGCAGGAGTGATGCAGTGCGGTAATTAAACAGACAGAGCCTTGTAATATAGTTTGGAACAGTGACCATTGTTTTTATATTCCAGGTCTGGTGACCTAAACAATAATCCCCGGCAATACACAACAATGTGTACTGCGTGGGGTAAACATTAATGGGATTGCAGTCCCAACTAATAAATACGATATCTGACCCACAATAATACATACATGGTCACCAGTCCTGCATTTGTGCAGTAGTGCTCGTGGTGGGTGATAAAGTTTATTTAGTGACTATTATTATTTATATTATTATTTATTATTGGTGAAGTGCCATTCCAGCTTAGTGCTGGTCCTTGGCGACAGCTCCAGAACTGTGTTAGCTGTCTGGTAATGTGCAAGACAAGACAAGACAAAACAAACAAAACACTCACGGTACTTTTTTACTTTAGGAACGGGGTCTCTCACAGTCCTTTTCAGTTTATTTACAAAAACCAATGTGAAGGAACAGATTACGATTCTCCGTCCCGTTTTATGCTGTCACACATGGTAAACGACTCCAACCGCCTCTCCAATCTGAGGCTGCCACGTCGTTTCCCTTCCGGGTCAATGCGTTATTGCAACGGAGTCTCACCCGCTTCCTGACTGGCCGACTTCCCTTGAACCCTGGGAAAGAACTGTCAGGCCAGTCAGTCACAGGTCGAGAGGGTGATTTACAACCAAGAATCACTGTATTTCTGTCACAGGCATCCAGACCTGGGGGCAGCTTTATGGCTTCCAGTCTTCTTATGTTTATGAATGATCCTATATACTGTGCTTGGCTACAGAAACGTAGCTGCAGATATATCAACAGTGTCACTCTTTCTGTGAAGTTTCTTTTTTTCTGGTCTTGGTGAAATCATTGATTTGTTTACACTTGGTCTTTCCATGAAGCTGGACCTTGTCCTAACATTTATTGCAGAGAATGAACCTAAAAGATCAATTGTCTAGTGAATGTTAATGCTATTAATTACACGGATGGGATCCACCTCTGCCGTGTATTGAAATAGTGCATGTTGTAAAATAGAGAGTACTGGCACAGATTAATGACTTCATTGCTGTTGGTTAACCACAACCAGAATGCTTTTTTCCAAGAAAGGCATATCACTATTCAACAACAACAAATATACACATATATAGGAAGCATTATAGTTGTTGTTTACTTATTTGTCCAGTTTATACAGGATATTTCCCAAGACCAGTGCATAAATATCTCTGTTTCATAAGCAATTTCATGTGACGTCACAGTACATTGAAATATAAATATAAATGTTAATGAAGGTTTTTTTTAATTTATTTTTTTTACTATCAATAAGAATTAGAGTGAAATGAGCCAAACTTTGAATCAGTCAATTACTATATTTTAAAAGATAATACAAGATAAATTACAAAAGTGCCAAATGTTCAGTGAAAATTATGTGAACTGAACAAAAAGTTTATTAAGAAGGACTGTACAACACTTATACTCTTTTACTGCAACCCATTTCAGATTAAAAGTCAATGAGCTTCATAAAATTGAGCTACAATTGCTTTTACACAGGTAAAAAAAAAAGACGTCTGGATAAAAACCTAATGATTTGTTATGGTTGTAAATGAGCTAGACAGGGAGCATTTCACATGAACAGAGGTCAGGATTTCAGTAGCCAGGTAGCCTAGAGAAACCAAAATATTATGTGGAAAACTATTTCTTTGTTATTGCTAGCCTAATTGACTTCATGACACTGTGTCAAGTCGGAACCTTGACAGGATTCTACAAGTGGATGTGTTTTAAACCCTAATAGTTTGAAACATGGCAGCCTCTATGAAAAGTGTTTTTTTTTTTTAAAAATCTGCCAGATGTATTCATGTTTCAAGCACTACTCTACACTACCTACATACTTGGTTAATAAATAAAGTATTGCACTACTAGTATAATTTAATATAGTATCCAACATGGCCAAAATCATAGTTTTGACCTCTGTATGAGCAAAATAAACTGTGTTATACACTTCTGTGTAAGATTTTATGCATTCATTTTTAATTTTGTGGATGTTTGTCTAAACTCTTTTTTTTCTCGTCCAGTTTCCCCGAAGAGAAACAGGACCCCATCAGTGAAAACAAACAGCAACGTATATAGAATTAATCATTTTCCCCATTATTTCTAACCACTGGTCAGTTTATATTACATTCTAAATCTGGAAAACTGCCAAAATAACCCCACATCTTTGGAGATTTACTGATACTTTCCCTTTGCACTATAAAAGGCCTGATCAGAAGGCAGTATTTAAATTGTTTGTGGCAGCAGAGACCCTTCCGAATAAATCAGCCGTCAATTTCATGGCACCAAGCCAGACAGAGAAGACAACACACAATAATATCTGAAAGGATCCGGTACTGTACTGCCTTCTCGAAAATAAAACCCCTCTCCAAAAGTTCTGACCTTCACAATTTTATTTTAGCATTTTAATGAAAACCAACAAAGCGATAATGTGTTGCGAAACCTTGCTGTTGCCCAATGCAGTGGTTTCTTTTGTGGTGTTGTTTACACCCGTAACCTTTACCTTTCTTAAGCTCGTAATAGCTTAAATCCATATTCCTAACCCTAACCCTAATCATCAAACTGCATCAAAGTGGAAAAGACGTCCTGCTGTTTAGTTTTAATTATTTTGTAAATGCTGTAGGTCATGTGTTATTCATTTACGTAAATAAGGTTGTAATGTAATACTCGAAATGTATTCCAGTTCTACTTGTTTTTATTATTGGTTGTCTTCTTAATTGATTGATGACATCTTATAGACATGTGCAAAACCTATTCACTCTTCAGGCGAATTTGAAATACCAAGTACCAAACGCATGACCATTTGCCCTTAGTGAAAGCGTGCAAAGTAATTTGGAGCTGTGTTTGCTTGCTATGTAAAAAAACAAAAAACATGCAACTGCATAAAAAACTAAAATATTTATGTTACCATTCATACCAAAAAGTCGGGACAATTGTAGACAGTAGCCCAGGATACAGTAAAACATGGAATTTAGTAAAACCTGGAATATTGTAGGACAGCTTATTTGGCTGCTTTGGCATTTGCAAATGGCATTTTGCACCTCCTCCATACTGGTAGTTTCAAATTGCTGCCAAATTCTCCTTGGAAAAAGTCATCCTTGGTTTAAGGTGTTTTTAAAATGTTTGACAGAATTAAAGAAAAACATGAACTACAAAATAAAAAACACACACAAGGAAATATTCAAGTAGTGCTGTTCTCAGGCGATGAAAAGTGTGTATTTTATTTCAGATTGATGTCCAAGACCAAAATTTAAGAATGTTGTATAGAGTAGGTTTAGTAATTTTACACCATAGCCTGCACACAGAAAATATGCAATAATAATAATAATAATAATAATAATAATAATAATAATAATAATAATAATAATAATATAAGTGTATTTTATAATACTATAATTAATAATATTATTATGAGTATTAGTATTTATAAACAAAAATATCATTTATATTATATTCAATGCAAAAAACATCTTTAGAATCAGGATACAAGACCAGTAAAACTTGGACTGTTAAGAGATTACTCAAAGATGTTTTTCTTATTTGCACACACTGCTGTTTTTATTACAGAATGCTGGCAGTCTGTTCACTAAGCAAACTGACATATTAATGCAGACATTGACAAATACAGTGGCTACAGATATTATGTGGCTAGTCCTGAGAGTAATAAATAAATGGTTTAAGCCTCACCTAATTTTATGCAGTGGCACTTCATACTCGTCCATTACCATTACTATTCATCTGTTCTAAGACAAGGAAGGGCTTGAACAACCAAAACTGCAGTCAAACATACTATAAAAATGTCATTACACAACATACACTACTTGGCAAGAGTGAACCTTTCAAAGACTTGGAATGGCCTCACACCTCTTTCTCTAGACAAGTCATGCTGTTCCGTGAATACAATTTCTATTTTACTGTTGATTTCTGCAACAGCATTCATATTTTATTTTGCGTCACAGTCTAAAGCAAAGAATTGCAAACTTGGTTGTATTTCCGGACGGAGAATCCGCCCACTGATCAACGCATCATTTCCAAGTGCCGGCACATAAACTCTGTGTGGCTTGCATTCATGTCGCTTCTTTTTGTTTTGGCCTCTCAATCACTAGAGACACGTAGGCGTGCGCGGAGAGGCCAATATGGGGAGACGCCCATTTTAGAGCCTGAAGGAAGGGCTACCTTCAGCAATGGATTCCCTAAGGTTTCCTCCTACCATCGAAATGAAAAAAAAAAAATAAAGTAAGTAGGGGTTTTTTCCTTACCTGAGTGCTGAGCTGTTTGTTTTAGGTGTGCAGTCTGGCTGGAGAGGCTGGGCTCATCCTTCGGTGCAGTCATGCTCGGGGGGGCGGGTGTGTTCAGTTGCTTACCTTCATTATCATTTCATATTGGCAATGCGCTCTTGGCCGTTGTTTATTCATTCATTTTAATCCATTGTACCACTCATGGCTCGGTGGCTTTGTCTTTTGGGGGAGGGTTGCCCATAGCCACTCTCTATCTGTGGCACAAGGATTGCATAATATCGTTCATGTTTTCGTCTCGTCGGCCAACATTGTAAGTAACTGTTGAGCTCCCAGGGATGGGGCCTCCGGCCAAACCTATTCTCTGTGGCTGTTGTGTTAGCTATTTGAATCTGCTTAATTGTTTCCACTCATGGTTTGGTGGCTTTGCCTTTTAGGGGAAGGTGGCCCATAGCCTCTTTCTATCCTCACCACCAGGATTGCATGATACGTTCGTATATTCGCCTGGCCGGCCAGCAATGCAGGTAGCAGTCGTGCACCCTGGACAGGGCCTCTGACCAAATGTATTATCGTCATTAAATCATATGTTATATTGCATCAATCACTATTCAATTGCATTCAATCATATCGCATATTCTCCTTCCTGAAGTCACATTTCTTGCTTATTTCTGAATGTTGAACCACAACGCTTTTTTTATGGTCTGCTGTTTTAATACATTTTATTGACATTGAATTTAACACGTGCTTCTGTTCTATCCACTTAACTTGTGTAAAGGGAATTAATATTATATTTAAAGTAAAGATTAACAAGAAAGGAAGACTACTGTGCAGCGTTCCCTCTAAGCTTTTTAGATACTGGATATAGACTGCATGCTTAACTGGTAGCCTGCGTAGAATTGCTTTATATTACTGTATAAAACACTGGCATCTGCACTGCCTTCAATTATAGCCCTCTATAGGGCTACCGATTTTCCATTTTTGGTAATAGCAAATTCCTTTTTCCCCCTACTTTTTTTTATCAGCGTATTAATAATTAAACATGGCATTTGAACATCAATACAATGTTGATAGTTAAAATAAGTAAATTAATAAATATTACCACCATTTTTCATTTTTTATTTTTATTAAAGCCAAGAGTTTTTTTTAATCAGACTCTTGTTGCTGTTATAGTAAGCAACACACCTGAAGACACTTCAAACCCGTCATAATGTTTATAGACATCACTTGGCGAATTGCTGGCTAAAATAAGTAGGAAACCCTAAGACTTATATTACAACAGTTCAATAAACAAATGTCCAGCACTGTTGTGAGAAGTACTACACAAATTAAGTTTAGTGTTTTACTGGCATTACAATACCCAGGATAAAATATGAAACATTGACAGAAAAGGTGTACTGTTGACTGACTGGTTGCTCTACACAGATTCAGTGCAGTGTATCAGCCGATTGTAATTTAAATAGCTCTGTCTTTTACTGAAACATTGCATTATGCCATGTTGAGTTTCAGCAGAGACACACGTGATTGAAGACACATGATTAATTAATTCAACTGCACATGGTAGGTCTTCTTACCAGTTTCAAAATGCTTCAGATGTTGAATTTTCTGAAATGGTCATTTTTTAAAAAAGGAAATAAAACTAAAACCATCAAAGTATGAGAATTGTGATTTTTAATTATGTTTGCCAGAGTATTTATACTTCTAAATAATGCAGAAAGATTGTGCTTCGCTGATTAGGATTTAATTATACGAAGAGTTCAAAACTGTAAAGTTCATGAGCAGCATCGAGCAGCACTCTCCATGTACCAGTACAGATTCGCTGGTGCCCGAGCAAACTCTGCACAAATGTGACGTACATTTTTAGAGAGAAATCAGAGAGTGTAAAGGGAACTGAGTGCCCCGCACTGGATGGTCAGACAATGGTTAGGTGGAAATTGGCCATCTTGAAAGGGGGTGGAGCTGTGACGTACATTTTTAGAGAGAAATCAGAGAGTGTAAAGGGAACAGAGTGCCCCGGACTGGATGGTCAGACAATGGTTAGGTGGAAATTGGCCATCTTGAAAGGGGGTGGAGCTACGGTACACCAAGTCATCGTCCCAGAAAGGAAGTGATGTTGCAACCGCGGATTGGAGGAGAAACAGTTGCACTCGCTAACCAAGGGGGCGTGACTGACGGTATAAAAGGGGATGTGGCTAGGTGATCTGTTCCCTTTTGTTGTGGTTAAGCTGAAACCGACAAAGGAGAACTGTGATTTAACCATGAGTGTTTTGTTTGTTTGACAAGTCTAATTGTACTGTTTGTTATTATTAGATGGCTAACACGATCCGGAGCTGTTGTTACAGGCCAGCACTAAACCCAGACAACACTTCGCAACTATGCATGAATAAATTGTGTTTCACCACGAGCACTTTAGCACTCACTCTGGACTTGTGATTGTGTGTGTGTCTTTGTATGTGTGTTCTACTGTGTTTATTCTTTTGAACTGTGTTTATTATTTGGGACTGAAAACCCATTGTTTTGGAACAGTGCAATACACATTGCTGTGTATTGCCTGGGATTATTCTTTGCGGTCACCAGACCGGGATTATAAGTAAACGTATTGTTTGGACCGTGAATTTTGTTGCCTGTCTTCTGTTTTGTAATCACATGACCACTACACCTGCACACTGCAAACCACTTTGCCACAGCCTGTCACAGAATATCCCAAGGCCATGGAATGTCTACTTACACCAGTGAATATCACAGAACAAGAAACAGAATAGTTTTCGCTGGATTATAATGAAACGAAACAGAGACCAAACACTTCCTTTATTTAAAAAAAAAATTAAAATAACACTAAGACAAAAGAATATATTATTATTATTATTATTATTATTATTATTATTATTATTATTATTATTGAAATTATAAAGTACGACACACAGGCCTGCATTCTTAGTATTCTTACAAGCTTTGTAAAAGCAGCAGGCTGTTGAATCAGCCAGTGAAATGTTGCACTTACATGTAAAGTTTTCTTTGACGAGAGTCACTAGTTTTTTTTCCTGGAACATTCTTTAGCAATGGTGTTGGTGCTGGTTAAGAGAGAGATGTGTGTGTGTGTGTGTGTGTGTGTGTGTGTGTGTGTGTGTGTGTGTGTGTGTGCATGTGTGTTAGATGTTGAGAGGTGCTGGAGGGAGGAAAAAAGTGTCAAGGAATTCATTGTCTGTTCTCCACCTGTTGTTATTCTGGTCCCAATCAACCTGCTAGCCAGGCTGGAGCCAGTGGCCATCTGGAAACACTGCTCTGTTTATAAACTTGGCATGGATCAGCACTCCGGGGCCCTGACCTCCCACACAAATCTGGAAACAATTAGAGCAAGACAGGCAGGCTGATTGCTGCAAAAGGGCCCTGTGTGGATCCCACTGATGGCTGTGGGGACGCCAGGGCCTTGTTAGAGCAACGCCAACTTTGCTATATCCTCCCCCCTTTTCAATAAATGACTCAGTTCTTAAAGCTGCAGTTTCCCCTATTTTAAAGTAAATGTTCAGTAACTAAACTTGCATGCGCTGATGGAAAAAACGGGCCACACAGCAGCACAGATTTTGAACTAAAGTAAAGCTCTGTGAGTCTGTATTTATGTATTTGTTTGTATTGAGTTCAAACAGACATTAGCTATAATAATTGAATTTGATACATTTTTGTGTATTTTTGATACTGTTTGTTTAATTAATTTAAATATATAGGAAAAATAAATTGAGATACAGCATCTCATTCATAATACATTTTATTTATATGGTAAAGTTTTATTAAAGAATGAAACACACATAACATGTACAGCGTGTCTGTATCTTGGAGAAGCAACACATTTATTGTACTAGCTGTATACAATGAATAGAAATGTGCAAAATGTACATTTTTTCTCTAAAGTATTTTTTAACTTAACAGTTTATTGATGCAGTTAATTTGTAAACAATATCATTCTAAAAAAAAAAACTAAATCTCACAAGAGTTGAAATGTTTTTTAATAAATATGATTGCATAAGAGGACATACATAATATGTTTTTATGTAGTTGATTAGAAAGATATGAAAGATAAATACATTATTAATTAAACTGAGAAATTGAAAGAGACATGTGAGGAATAGGAGGTACATCTTTCAGTGCAAAATGGTTAAGTACCAAAACATGTGAAGTACAAATTTACATTTAAAAGAGAGTAATACCTTTTCGCTGACTTTTCATATCTCTAAAAATGAATATAAGCCATTCTATGGCCCACATCTATTTATCTGTGAGTTTTAATATGAACCATATATTACATTTTAAATTGTATCAAATTCTTACCACATTTGTTAATTAAAGTTGAACATGATTAGATATGTTCTTGTTATAGTGGATTGCAAAGTATGAATGTAGAATACTGATTTAGCTATTGCATGAAGTGAAATGTCCTAAACAGCCGATTCATTAGTCAGTTACTTCAGTGATAAAAAGACTGAAATTCCTTTTTTCTTTTTTTCTTTTTAAACATCCGTTTCCTTTCTTCCATGAAAGCAGGTACCAAAAAAGAAAAGTGGAGGTGGATTTGGCTCTAGCAAGTCTGCAATCCGAATTCCATGCATTGTCAGCATTACTCACATAGAACATATGGACCCAGTTCATTTACTGGTTATTTCCTTACTGAGAATGTACTGTATTCTTAACACATTTGTCTTATGGACGATACAGTGTGTGTTCTGCTTAAATGAATGCATAGATGCAAAGGCATTTTAATGAGGTGGAATCACATGAGGACAATTTGTGCACATATTTCACTCAGAGGAATTTATAGCACCCTGTATAAACAAGCAATCATTTAGAAAAAGAAAGGGGAATAGTCAACATAAATCAAAAGGGAGGGTGGTTGGGGGTACTTGGTGGCAGTTAAACTTTCAATCAAGGTTCCCCAAGACTCCCCTGTAAGACAGCTGAGATAATCGGTGATGGACTACGCTGGGGGAGTGAATTAGGGAGGACTCCAAATAACGAGATTTGAAAACAACATGACAAGCTGAAGAAAACTAAAGGCGAAGGAAATGGATTTCATTGAGGGTATTAGGCAAAATGTTAATGCAGAATGAATTAATTTAAGCACAGGGTCAGGTTAAATTTAAATTGAAAGCCACATTTGCATTCCGAGACGGTTAGAATTGTGTGGCATTCCAGTCAGCAGTTTGTCTGAGGCAGCTCCAAATCTGTAAAAAACTTGAAAATGTGGGCTCCATAAAATGGGAGGGAAGATATAAGGTAAGGATATTTGACTTTTTGGGTGGGCACTGAAATTGAGAGGAAATGAGGGAATAGGCCTACTACAACTTGTAATGAACCACTATGTTATATTTAAAACCCCTCCCCTCTGTGAGTGTAGCTTCTTCCTCCAACCCTGCATGCAGAGAAAACAGTCGTAGTTGAGCTAGAACACAAGAACATAAGAACGTTTATAAACGAGAGGAGGCCATTTGGCCCATCTTGCTTGTTTGGTCGTTAGTAGCTTATTGATCCCAGAATCTCATCAAGCAGCTTCTTGGAGCATTGTCAGAGCAGGACGCAGCAAGAGAGGGAGTAGGGCTGATGTGTGAGGGATAGACGGATGTAACTGTATTAGGAAGCCAGTAAAGGAACCAAGAAAGGGTTACGTGTTATGTGTAAATGGTATGTAACCCTGAAATTAACCTGCCTAGAGTTATGTATGACCAAAGGATCCTTCTAACAAAAAACAGTACAAACTGTTTTATTTAAAGCCTTTTATTTAAAATTCACATTTATTTGCCACAATTAGGACAAAAGATAGCTGATATTATTTTGATTAAACATCCCAATATTTAAAATCTATAAACACAAGCAAATAATGTTTAGAAAACAACTTTCTGAGTTCTGAGTGCAGCTCAACATTTGGATTTAATCTGCCCTGCACAAATATATATTTTAATGCCAAGCCAAGAAAAATTGTAATACAGAAGTGCAGCTCCATAACACATGTTGCTTTTAGCTCCTATGCTTCAAGACTATAGAGCCTAATTCATAAATACATGCATGGTGCTGACTTTGCACATTTTCATTTTCTGAATAAGGCCTTGCATTACAGGGGATACATGAATATAAATGGTACAATATGGTATCAGTAAATCCTGGGATAAGGAGATATATCAAAATACAAGCAAGTCAAATAAATAAATAAGTGCACTACCATATAAAATGTAAAAAAAGAAACACAGATTTACACTCATGCATAAATAAATTCAGATTAATTCAGATAATGGCAAGCTTTGCAGTAATGTGATGTTGACCTGCAAAGCTCTTGGGAGCTCAGCACACACATTATGACATAAGGGACAACATTCCACAACTTAAATGTTGTTATAAAATGTACATTTTGACCTGAAATCGCTGCAAGCATATGCCTGGGAGTTTGTTGGGGAGGGGTAATGTAAATGTTCTCACAGAAACCCCTTTAGGTTACAAGCTAGGCATGTGTCACTATATTTTCCTTAAGGAGTCATGATAAATGAGTGCAGTTCTACTTAAGGAGTGATGATAAATGAGCAATTCCTTCCATTATTACTGGCAGTGCTTTTGCTAAATTGGGTACTTTATTTGTAATTTTGTTTTTAAGCAGCTGCCAATCGATTATATTTTGTTTCTTGACTTTTTTTGCCTTTGCAAAGTGTATCATCTCTGTCTCCACTTTACCTTCTCTGCTCTTCCTTTTGTGGCTCTTCTCCTTGCTCCTTACATGCTGTAGGAAGTACAGAATTTAAAAACCATCAGAAATATGATCTGCAGTGTGATGCCAAATACTGTACAGCACTATTTCCCAAGTGTGCACACAATATTCAGACATTAGCATGGCAGAAAGCCTCTTTCAACCTCTTTACTGGAGGCACTGATTACAAAATACAAAGAGTCAACTAAACACTATGAATCCATGTGTTTTTCCAGTGGACAGCTTCACTTACTCGCTGAAACATGAAATAAGAAACTTGGGTGTAATTTTTTATCCAGATCTTTCATTTGAACCACATATTAGGAATGTAACCAGAGTGTCTTTTTTCACCTTAGAAATATTGCTAAAGTAAGATGCTTTATTTTGCTGCAGGATGCTGAGAGATTGATGCAAGCCTTTGTATCACGTAGGCTTGATTATTGCAACTCCCTATTTTCAGGTATCCCAAGCTATATTGTATTCCGATTGCAGCTTGTACAAAATGCTGCGGCGAGTTCTAACGAGAAAAAAAAAAGTTACATATTTCCCCTGTGCTAGCAGCCCTACATTAGCTCCCGGTGTGGTCTAGGAGTGGTTTTAAGGTCCTACTCTTAACATATAAAGCCCTGAATGGTCTGGCCCCATCACAAGGGATCTTTTGTAGGGCCCCTGTACTGTGGAACACTCTCCCTGGCTCTATAAGAGAGGCCTCAACCATTGTAATTTTTAAGTCAAGATTGAAAACTCATTTTTATGATCTATCTTTTCCATTTTAATCTGACTGTGATTTTTATTTAGCTGTTTTTACTGTTTTTATCTTTTTATGTACTAGAGTTTTATTACTGTTTTTATGGATTTTGCAGTTTTATTGTTGGTGTTTTGAACCGTTGTTTTCTGTTAAGTGCTTTGATATGGCTCTGCCATGGAAGGCGCTGTTTAAATAATGTTTGATTTGATTTGATTTGATTTGAAGAACATTAGGCCCTTTAGATTCCAGCATGCCCTTTCTTACATATTAGTAAAACACTGGTCGGCACCAGCATACATTTCTAAGTCTTGTTGTGATCATAAAAGATTAAACAGACATTGCATTGCTAATGTAAATATAATGGATATGCCAACGGGAAATCTAGAAATCTACAAAATGGGTGCCCACTAGTGACCTAGTATAAAAGTTTTCTTCTGTTCTTTCAATTACTATCATTTTACTTTACCAGTATTGTATGTTTTATTGTAAAATGAAAAACAGCATTTGTGTCTCAAAAGCCTTTTGTGATTATAAATTACAGATGTATGGATTAGAGACTTCCAATAATGGTTCTCTTTTTTATTAGAATAAACCAATTGTTTGAAATGACCATAATAATTGGTAATCAGCTTTGTACATAGATTATTACACTTACACAGAGATAGATTCTCAAAGCTATTTACTCCACATTGTCATTAGCGCAATTTTTATCTGAAAAAAAAAACACCATTGCCATGCAAACACAAATAAGAAACATCGAACACGTTCACAAGTTAAAAGTCTTTGTTTATATCTGGTTTGGTAACTTCATTGGGTGCATTTCGATTTTCTGAAGAAATTTGAGAATTTAGCCCACAGTGTTTTTCTGATGCCACACCTTGTTTCCTAGAATACCGTCCCTATGGAAGCTGGTCCATTAAAGACTTTTCAGTTGGGAGGACTCAAAATAACTAGATTTAAGTTGTTGGGACACAGAGGATTTAGCAAGGTAATCATTTCTGACCTGAACTGGAATTCAGCTAGGACATCAGGGTTAACACTCTTGATCTTCTATCACTTCTTTGATACATTAGCTCAGTCCAACTGATAGTGCCCACTAACACCATGCTGTGGCATTGGTTGAGTTCTGAAAAGGTCCCCCCTACTGAGAAACTAACACCTCTACAGCACAGCTGCCCCGATAAAGCACAGCTGGTGTTGAAAGACTCCCTTCTAGGTACTGCAAAAGCCCATCCCTGTCTAGCTTTCTGAGATCTGAAGACAAAGAGAAAAAAAAATATTATAATGAATATATGTTCAATAGACAACACTTGTTCTTAAATGATGATACATATAATTGCCCATTAGATGAAAAATTTAACAAAAATAACACTTATAAAATGACTTTGTTAAAGCAAGTGCGCTGATTGACTGAAAATGATTGCAATCTATGTAAATATGTCAGTCCAACCTTACGCCCACTTTTGAGTGTGTTACTGCTTACATGACCAATGCAATACTTTGCACATACTTTACACAGCAAAACATACCAGGTTGGCTTATGCATGACAAGAATCACAAATCTATCTGAATAAACCCAGAGAAAACAATGAACCCCTATATTAATTTGAAGGGTTTTGATGTGGGATCAGTTTAGGGGACCACTGTGGTAGTGTGTGCCGATGCACTTGCATTACGATTGGTTTGCTACAAGAGATGAATTTATAAATGAGCAGTATTCCATGATAGTGTTTGATGATGGAGTGTAAGGCAGGTTATTTTTACAGTATAGTTAAGCATTCACTGCTTACACAGAAGTAGAAGCTCTGAAGTTATGACTAGAAGGGTGTTCGGTGCCATTGCAGTATGATCCTTCCACAGCAGGGGGTGCAACAGACAATGCTGTATGCTGTATGATAGCTCCTTATGTACAACACCCACTAGCCCCTTAAATTCGTTGGGATTCATGGGACAGAATAAAGGGCCTTTAAAACCATTTCCTTCTGATTTAATGATGATTGGGTGATTAAGTTGAAAGGAAATTATTAACATGTTTCACTGGATTGAAGAGAAGTGCTGCAGGACAGGAATTGTTTCCTCTGAGGTGTTGTATAACTACCCAAAAAGGTCACAGGAAGATGACTATGTTTGTACATGAATAAGTTCTCACTATTGTCCCTCCTAGCAACCAACATTTATCCTGATTAAATACAGATCTTCTCCATACTCCAGACTAGCCTATAGCATCTGTTTCACCAGGGCATTCTTGAGTTTGGGCAGCACCTGCTGTAAGAATAGGTGGAAGGGACTGTACACACTGCCTTGGCCTCCACAAAGCTAGGACCTGAACCCTGCATGTATGGGAACATTGTGGCAGGCAGGGAACCACCCAGGGCAATGAAGAATGTTCTCCTGTTCTCCTGTAGTTCTGTATTTTCTCATGATGAAAGTGTGACTTCAAAGTGCTGCGTTTAGATTATTTTGGCAAGGATCTTTTATAAGTGCCATTTTGCTATTACTGAAGTGGGATCTTTTGTTGTTAATTAAGTAAACCAAACAGATTAAACACATAGTCTTTGCACCAGATGTATATGTTTAACATGGCAGGTCAGTGAGCAATCACAGAAATTAACATTTATTAGGCAAGTTATGTATTTGAAATCTGTTTCTTAAAAGAGCTATGATGTTAGATGTAAATTCTGAAGAAAAAAACTTCTTTATTAAACTTTTAGGGTGGCTATAAAAGGTAAGACATTAAAAATAAGTAATTATTTAATTGGTTAAAAAAAGAAATAAGTGAGATTTCTGAAATATAAGCAATAGGCTTTACACAAGAAGAAAAATTAACTGGAGAGCTACATGTGAGCTCAACAGATTTCATACTGGTTTTAATATGTACTCTCAGGTCATACAAAGAGGAACAATTTATTTTTTCTCTCTTTTTTTCCTGTGACCGTTGAAAACAGGATCTGTGTAGTGTGGTTTTAAAGAGCTCAGTTAACAGAGCTGATATTTTTAAAGTGGTATAGGAAGAGTCAGGGCAGTGTCCTTCCTGGCTCGGCACAGCTTCCTGAATGCTTCCCTGATGGAGTTCTAGTCAGAGACGCTTGTTTCAATTCATACACTGCCTCCCACGCTATTGTCTGCCTGGCTTTTGATCTTCTGTTTTTCTTCAGCCCAGTCCAGTCTGTGTCTCTGACTAACTCTTTAGTTCACAGTTTGCCTTGGGAATTGGGAATGGAGAATTATTAATGAAAGGGCAAATCATAGGCAAGCAGTATGCTTTCCCAATTTGCGGTGTTTTACCTAGCTCTGAAGTACACCTGTTTCACAGTTAGGTCAGAGCACATTCACTGACTGCTGCTACTTATGGTATGATTAGCAGATAACAAACATCCTGTAATGTCAAAGAATGGAACAAGCCACTACCCTCCCTGCAGGTTTAAAACACCATGGCTATATTACTATGACAGCATAACTGTATTACTCTCAAATTTGCTGCCACTTTACTCATATTTTTATTACACCTACTCACATTCTGCTAGGAACACTTGACTGGCTGTCTTTGTGCTGTATAGACACACAGCTGTATTCTGTGCTGGGTTTCACTGGGTTTATGCTAGGTAGGGTGTGTGGCAAGCTGGCTGGCTGGTGTGATGTCACAAACCCGGAAGAAAACAGACACAGACAACTCTGGTATATGAATGCGCTGCTTGCACATTTATTATAAATAAATAAAATAAAAAGGTTTGAACAAACAAAACAAAACACTTTTGTAAAACAAAACGGCATGTTGGCCAAAATAAATAGACAGCAAACAAATGAGTCAGCTTGTCAATTAATACTGCTGTAAAGTGGTAACAGCAATTCATGAAATCCATAGGCATCCATGTCAACCATGTTCCTTTTTAGTTGTCACCGTATTACATAAATACAGCACAAACACATTTTACTAAAAATCATTTTTTAATAATTTAAGGATGCTACTGCTGTTTAACTAACAGTTTGCAAAATTATAATAATTAAATCAGCAATTAAATGGTTACATCCTAACATACAGCTTTTCATACATTTGTTCAAATACAGACAAATATATTGTTTGAGCATGCTGTTAAAACCACTAGATACAAACTTTGTACTAATTGGAGCAAACTTTATGGTTATGGATGTAACCCTGGTTCCCTGAAAGAGAAGACGACCAACAACCATACTTTTGGGATATGCCTGCCTCAGGTCAGGTATTCACTGAGCATTTCATGTCAGAGCTGCCGATAGGCCCCTCCGTGGAGTGACGTCCTCGGTCCCGCCCACCGAGACATTAAATAGTCACTCTGCGGAGACCTTGCTCTCTTTTGCAAGCTCGCAAGGTTTGTTGGTCGTTTTCTCTTTCAGGGAACCGGGGTTACATCCATAACCTAACATTCCCTTTCAATTCGAAGATGACCAACAACCATACTTTTGGGAAATTATTTCAAAGCCGTCGCAAGGGAGTATGAGTGGACAGCATATGAGGGAGGTCTCACTACCGCCATCTAGTGTTGGTGGTGTAAGCGTGCAACCTCATGGACCCTTGTGCCTAATGAAGGCATAGAAGGATCTACCACATTAAGTCGGTTGAACCTGGTGAATGTATGCATAGCCCAGCTAGCCGCAGTACAAATATCAGTCAATGAGGCACGTCTAAAGAGGGCCCATGACGTAGCCACACCTCTGGTAGAGTGTGCGGCCACCCTCCCAGGTGTGGGTAGGCCGGCATTAGTATACGCAGTCGAGACTGTGTCCACAATCCAATGGGACAGTCGCTGCTTAGAGAGGGCTTGACCTCGGGTCCTTTCACCATGACAGACGAAGAGCTGGTCAGACTGACGCAGCGCTCTCGTTCTATCCACATAACCTCTCAATGCCCGAACAGGGCAGAGGGAATTCAATCTCCGATTCGTCTCCTCCACAAGGGAGGGGGATGGAAAGCCTCTAGTTCCACTGATTGATTCAAGTGAAAAGTTGTAATCACCTTAAGGAGGAAAGCAGGGTTAATGCGCAATGATACCCTGTTCCCATTGTCTCAAATACGCATTCAGGAACCATGAGTATTAGCCGCTGCGGATGCCTGAAGGCGATGCCTCAGGTCATCCGGTGGAGCAGTGGGGACTGGGACTGTCCGGGTTACCTTAGTAACCGCCTGACGTAAGCGCTTTCCCCTGTCTCGTGCTGGGGCACGGGAGGGGAGCATTGCCGCCACTTGCTGAGACGCCTCTCTCCTTATGAGTGCATTGCAGTAATTCCTCAACCGCTGGCTCGAAAGTATGGCCTGGGCAGATAGGTGCGTCCAGTAAGGCGCACTTGTCCGCATCGGGGACCTTCGCCTGAGACAGCCACAGCTGTCTGCGTGCCACCACCAGGCTTGCCAGGCTTCTCCCTAGGGTTTGCCTTTGGAGGCCGGATATCTGTAGTAGCGTACCCGAGACCAGGCGTAGCTCTGAAGCTAGTGGTTCGGGTAGCTCAACAGACTGCAGCATGCCATTCAGGTAGGTCGTCAAAAGACCTCCTGTATTGGCAAGGCGCGTTACTTGCGCCTCGGCTGCATAAACCTTCTCGAGGTGGACCTCTGTGATTCTGCATTGCACATTAAGGCATGCAGGGTCCTTGGACAGGCCACCCACTGGGAGGGGGGCTCACATCAGAGTCGCTATGGTGGAATCCACCGACGGGAATTGCTCCAGTCCCAGCACTCCTGCACCCTGCAAGGAGGCCAGAGGAAATGCGCTCTTGGAGACGCTTGGCGCCGAGGCCGGTCTCGGCAAGGAGGACTTGACCTCCTCCAAAAAATCTGGGAACACAGGAAAGGGTTGGGGGGTCGAAACTTGCGCCGGTCTGAAAACAGACTGGCGTTGTTCATGCAGTGCCTTCCAGGGGACCTGGAGGAAGCTGCAGGCTCGCTCCATAAGAGCTCGAACTGAGATTGGTGGAGGGGCAATATCAGTCTCCGAGCTCAGAGCTGGGGCATGCCTCCTCAGGCAACTCATGGACCTCAGGGTTTGGGCACTCCAATAGTCTGCTGCCTGACCAGATACTCCAGAACCTGGGCCATCTGGCTCTTCTGGTCTGAAATATCTTTAGCCTGCTTTGAATGCCTCGACTGCTTGCTGCTCCTTGTGCGCAGGGTATACTCTGCAACAGGCTCAAAGGCAGGTGGAGGAGGGGGGAGACCGGGACCCCCGAGGCTGCAGACAGTTCGTCTGAACGGACTGCAGAGGTCGCGCCAGTGAACTACGGTTTCCTTCACCCTGCAGGATGTGCAAGGGTGAAAACCCAACATTGTGCAAGGTCTTTTGGCTGAGGGCACTGAGGCACTGAGGCTCTAATGCACTAAAGTACCTAATGCGCAAAGGCACTGATGCGGTAAGCACTGGGGTGCTGATCTTATCGAAGCGGCAATGCACTGGGGCACCGAGGTAGCAATATACCGAGGGGCCCGAGGCTGCTATGCAAAGGTGTGTGAACACCCAGACACAGCGTCGAGGCTCTGCAGCACCAACGGTGCTGAAGCGCCGGCGTCGAGGCTATAGAGCACCAACAGCTTAAGCACCAAGCGTCAAGGCTTTTTAAAAAAAATTTTTTTGCAGTGCAGTAACACACACACATACTCTCAACAACAAGCTTGAGAGTAAGGGTTTTTTTTGTTTTTTTGGAAGCAGTATTTCAATAATAATCAGCAACCTCTAGGGGCAGACCAGGCCGAGCAAAGCGAGTGGGCGCGCTGAGGTAGCCCAGAGTCCTCGACTCCACAGCAGGTGCAGCTCAGCTGGATCTCCCTGGAGGATAGCGTGTCTCTCTGATTCAATTTTTTTTTAAAGCTTCTCCAAAGAAAAAAGAAAACACTGGTAGCAAGCTGCAAGGTTAGTGAAAGCAGACTACAATCGGCAGGCGATGTAGGCTGTTGGAAATATATTTTTTTATATTTTAAAACGGAGTGCCATTGCTAAGCATTAGCTCAGGCTTCAGCTGTCGAGTCCTGCTTCTGGGGAAGTGGCAAGCCGACTTCCAGCAATAATTACAGAAAACTCGAAGAAAGAGCTCTTTTAAAAAGAGTTGATCACACAACTGGAAGAGGTTAGGTATACTTATCTTACTTACCTGGTTGTAAAAAGCAAAAGGGAGTGAGGTCTCCACAGAGTGACTATTTAATATCTCGGTGGGCAGGACCAAGGACGTCACTCCACGGAGGGGCCTATCAGCAGCTCTGACATGAAATGCTCAGTGAATACCTGACCTGTGGCAGGCATATCCCAAAAGTATGGTTTTTGGTCATCTTCGAATTTAAAGGGAACTGTAATTTGGGGTATTTTATCATACAAAATGTATCTGAATGGAGAAGAAAGTGGTGTTTCAAAAATACTTACTGCATAGGCAATATATTTCTTATTAAGAAAAAAAAAATCATTATCTGTATTTGGTACCAGTATGTATTGAGAAAAAAAAAATCATTATCTGTATTTGGTACCAGTATGTATTTGTTATCTTGAATGTTTTATATTTAAAATACATTATATGTGACATGACAAATATGTCTTGTGACAGGACAGATAAGCAGGTTGAGGTTTGTGCAATATGTTGTGTTTCTCAGTATTGCTTTACTAAGTGGCGGTCCAAAAATTTGGCTGCTAGGTGACACATGCAACTATTCTGTAGAGCACACACTTATTCAGGAAATAACTAAATACAAATTCTTACCTTGCAGGTATGTTGGAATGTACTTTTTGTTAATGCTTAATATACATTTGCTTCTCAGTTAATCCATACTGGTGAAAAAATATTTTTAAAAAGCAATGAATTGATGATAGCAATTGTCACACGGCGACTGAATTTGCCACTCCCATGCAGCCTTTTTAAGCACTTTTTTTTTTAGCATGTTACCGATTGTGTATGTGTGTGTATTTTTATTCACTTTTTGATTTATATTATTTGGAGCACGTTTTATAAATATATGTTTTTGCTTTATTGTTATTTGTGCTTTTGATTTTTCACCTTTGTTTCACAAAGATTATTTGTTTTTGTAGAGCTATCGGGCTGTATGAGGCTGCTGAGTATATATTCAACAACAAGTAAATGTAGACAATCAGTGTACTGAGAGAGACAGAGCGATCAGTAACACACAAGCACAACCACACACATTCAACAAAAAAAATCTAACGGCTTCCTAGGTTCTTCCCCCACTTCTACAATGTGTTACTAATTCAAACGAGAAGTCATTCCTGACTGATTAAAATCATGCTGAAGTCACAGAAACAAGGGGAACTTCTTTTGAACACCATTATGTTAAAATGCTCCATGAGAGCTAAAAGTTTCAGCATATAAACTTGGCTTCATGGGTAGATGCTACTGTAGAGCCAGCGGTAATTTTAATAAATTGGCCTTATTTTTTAAAGTGCTTTTTGCGGGTGATTAGAAATTTAAGACATGCAATGCCAGCTGGGAAACTGTGCAATAGAGTGGGAAGCTAGCTCATCAGTTTTTCCATAATTACTTCATTGAAATCTTAACTCTTTAGTAGGCTGGTAATTCTAAATGTTAAATGCCATTTTAATACCATGTTTTTAATAGTAAATTAAGGTCCTCTGCTATTCCTAATCTACATTAATGATTTACATTCTGGTATAGTAAGCAAACTTGTTAAATTTACAGACGACACAAAAATAGGAGGAGTGGCAAACACTGTTGCAGCAGCAAAGGTCATTCAAAATGATCTAGACAGCATTCAGAACTGGGCAGACACATGGCAAATGACATTTAATAGAGAAAAGTGTAAGGTACTGTACGCAGGCAATAAAAATGTGCATTATAAATATCATATGGGAGATACTGAAATTGAAGAAGGAATCTATGAAAAAGACCAAGGAGTTTATGTTGACTCAGAAATGTCTTCATCTAGACAATGTGGGGAAGCTATAAAAAAGACCAACAAGATGCTCGGATATATTGTGAAAAGTGTTGAATTTAAATCAAGGGAAGTAATGTTAAAAGTTTACAATGCATTGGTAAGACCTCATCTAGAATATCGTGTTCAGTTTTGGTCATCTCAATACAAAAAGGATATTGCTGCTCTAGAAAGAGTATAAAGAAGAGCAACGAGAATTATCCTGGGTTTAAAAGACATGCAGACAGGCTAAAAGAATTGCATCTATTCAGTCTTGAACAAAGAAGACTACGCGGTGATCTGATTCAAGCATTCAAAATTCTCAAAGGTATTGACAATGTTGACCCAGGGGACTTTTTCGACCTGAAGAAAGAAACAAGGACCAGGGGTCAGAAATGGACATTAGATAAAGGGGCATTCAGAACAGAAAATAGGAGGCACTTTTTTACACAGAGAATTGTGAGGGTCTGGAACCAACTCCCCAGTAATGTTGCTGAAGCTGACACCCTGGGATCCTTCAAGAAGCTGTTTGATGAGATTCTGGGATCAATAAGCTACTAACAACCAAACAAGCAAGATGGGCCAAATGGCATCCTCTCGTTTGTAAACTTTCTTATGTTCTTATGTTCTTATGAAATTGAAAGCAATGGGAAATTATAAGCAGAATTAATTAATTGAATTGGAAGGAATAAAGCTGATATTTTCCAAAGAGCAAGTTATATTTTGATATGTAACATTACCTTTACATTTTTTGTCATGTATTTAATTGGGGGCAGCTTTGTGGATGACATCAGCTTCCTGTTAGGAGAACAAGCACATTTTACACTAAAGAACAGGGAAATATATGAAAATTAGGAAAACATATTAGGGGAAAAGAAACCTATACCCAGAACTTCCAAGGACAATTCAGTGTCTAGATCATGGTTGCTTCTTTTGGGTATGGGTTACTGTGACAGAAATACAATGAGTTTTGGTTGTAAATCTCCCTCCCGACCTGTGAGTTCTTTGGACGGACTGACCTGACAGTTCTTTCCCCGGACCGGGAAGTCGGTCAGTCTGGAAGAAGCGAGACTCTGTTGCAGGAACGTATTGACCAGGTAAACAATGCAGCAGCTGCAGACAGGAGAGACAGCTGCACTCGTTTACCAAGGGGTAATGCGTGATAGCATAAAGGGGACGGAGAATTGCAAATCTTTTCCTTTGCTTGGTTCAGGAAACAAGGAACTGGAAGGACCGATAGAAACCCCTTTAAAAACTGAAAAGAGTTTGTGAGTGTTTTGTTTGTTTTGTCGTTGTTAGTTATTGTCTTTTGTTTTTGTGAATTCACTAGACGGCCAACATGCCTTGGGCCAGCACCTACCGGAGCAACACTACACCACAGTCACTGTTTAATTGTTATCACCCACCACGAGCATTACTGCACGCACCCAGGACTGGTGACTGTGTTAGTATATTGTGGGACGGATATTCGTGTTTATTATTTGGGACTGTAACCCTGTTGTTATTTACTCCGTGCACTACACATTGCTGTGTATTGCCGGGTATTATTATTTGATATTCCATATTGAATTATAACTCTTTGTGTTTCATTACTGCAGTGCATCACCCCTGCACCTGCACGTACCACTTACCACTTTGCCACAGTGATGTAAGTGCTTCTAGTTTAGTCCCGCATCTTAAGGGGAGAAGGAAGCCAAAGCCCTCTAAAAGAGGAACTGATCTGACAAGGCCAGGACAGCAGGGTGGACCATGATGAAGCCATGTAGTTGTCATGCCCCCCCCATCGAGGGAAGTACCTGAAAATAATGTGGCGTTGGGGAGGTGGAGGATGAAATTACAACTCAGATTGCACTAGCAACAGGTAAGTGGGTTTCTTTGAAGATCAAATAAGTTAGAGGAGGGAGCGATAAGAGAGGCAAGCCCCCAACTTCAGTCCCCTGAAGCCTATGCTTATAATGCATTTGTTGTGATTCTTTTGACCAGAACATTCTGAAACCTGCAAAAATAGAAGGTCCCGTCAACTTCAATTAATCAACCAATCAATTTCTATTTTATATAGCGCCTTTCACAGTGGACCACCATCACAAAGCGCTTAACAAGATGCAGGAACAAGAAAATCCATAATACTTTAAATACAGAGAAATGCATAATACATGCTATATAGTAAATAGTAAATATATATAACTTAAATATATTTAATGACAATTTATTGCAGAATACAATAATTTGCCATTTTATTTCACAGCATGAAACAACCGAGTACCAGTGGTACAAATTCACACGTACACTAAATACTCATTCTCAGTGAACACAGTACCTAGGGCCTTGTGATGTGTACCTGTAACTCAGTTGAATCTCACTGTGTGCATCTCTGAGAATCAGCTCCCTAGTGCGATAACAAAAAGGTCTAAAATGCTTATTGGGTATGTCACTAGCAACCCACAGCTACAGAGACAAAGATCTGTAACGTCATTGTCCCTGTGAGCCTGCTGGGAGGACCATGGGAAATACAACAAGACAGAACTGAAACAAATGGGTCGACGAGGTAATAAAGCACCTGTGTCACTATGCCTTAGGGAGAAAGTATAATGGTTTACAATTACTTTACAAATGTATTGTCTCAGATTCAGTATGAACAGAACATTGGATGGTCCCATTTAATTCCAACACAACAGCCCAGATACATTATTGATATGTAAAACAAATGAATAATGTCTCTAAATGCAATGATGCCCATTAAAAATACACTGCAGCTAGTTATAACGGGGTAAGTTGTATGCCACTCACCTTGGTGTATTCCCTAGGTGAAAGAAATGTGATAATGATGCAAGAAGCCCCAGTCTACTCTTCTGTATAGTCATTCCAATATTAAAACTTAATGTAGTAATTGTATTCATTGCCAAAAATCCAGTACTAACTGTATTCTTGGCAGCATGATGGCTTGCTGCTGAGTGTGAATAAAGTCAGCTAGAATATTGACTTTTACCAATGCATAATAATTGCTAAGATAAGATAAGTTAATGAT